>CM024766.1:27867347-27917215 GCA_014218235.1 Colocasia esculenta
TCTATGAAACTATGGTTTAAAAGAAAGAACTAAGCCTTTCATACCGGGCTCTAGTGCTTGCTTTAAACCATACAATGCCTTATGAAGTTTAAAAACATGATTCGGAAATTCTGTATCATCAAAACCTGAGGTTGTTCCACATAAACTTCCTCCTTGATAAACCATTTAAAAATGCAGACTTAACATCCATTTGAAATAGTTTTAAATCTAATGTCGATGCATATGCAAGTAAAATTCTAATAGCCTTAAGTCTAGCTACAGGTGCATAGGTTTCATCGAATCTATGCCTCCTCTTGGGAATAGCCTTGAGCTACCAGTCTGGCCTTGTTTCTTAAGATCACACCAGTCTCATCCAATTTGTTTATGAACACCCACTTGGTGCCAATAACTGGATGGTTTGATGGTCTGGGAATAGGTGACATACTTGGTTTCTCTTGAACTGGTTTAGTTCATCTTGCATGGCTATAATCCAAGATTCATCAGTTAAGCTTCATTGACTGTCCTAGGCTCAATCTGAGAAACAAATGCTAGGTAATCACAGGGTATTATATTACCTCTCGTTCTTACCCCTACAGATGGATCACCAGATGTTCTCAGATGGGTGATCTTTCTTGTATCTCCATCCTTTGGAAGATTTTCATGTGTAATGTCCTTTTGCTGTAGGTCTTTCAGAGGTGGATCATCCTGTCTTCAATAGATATATCCTTTAGTTTCTTAGACATTTTTTTGCATCATCAATGTCACTATCTTCTTCCTTTCTTAAGGAAGGTTTAGTTTCATCAAAATAATATGAACGATTGTTTCAATTAATAAGTGCGTTTATTAACACTCTATAGCCTTTAGGTTTAGAGGTGTACCCCATGAAGAAGCCTTCATCTGACTTGGCATCTAACTTACCATATCTCTTTTTCTTTATTATGGATGAAGCAAGGACATCCAAATGTTCTGAGTGACTGATCTTTGACTTTTTTCCTTTGAATAATTCGTACGCTGTCTTCTTCAGGATTGGCCTGATCATAACTCTGTTGATGATTAACTTGCCGTGTTCACTGCTTCAGCCCAGAAATACCTGGCAAGTCATATTCTGACAGCATGGTTCTTGCCATGTCCCATAAGGTTTTGTTCTTCCTCTCAGCAACTCCATTTTGCTGTGGTGTCCTTGGTGCTGAGAAATTGTGCTCAATTCTTTCATTTTCATAGAACTCTGCAAACTTTTCATTCTGAAATTCACCTCCATGGTCTGACCGGGTACTAACAATACTGAATTTTTTGTCTTTCTAGACCTTCTTGCTGAATTGACAAAGCTTTCAAATGTGTCATCTTTATGTTCTAAAAATGACACCCATGTAAATCTGGAGTAGTCATCACTATAACGAAATCGAAATTCTTTCCTCCAAGATTAGTGGTTCTCATTGGCCCAAACAAATCCATATGACGAAGTTCTAAGGGTTTTGAAGTGGTCACCATAGTCTTTGACTTGAAGGAGCTCTTAGTGTGCTTTCCCTTGCACAAGGTCTGCAGATGCTATCCTTTCCATTTGCAGACCTTGTGACCTTCCACCAGATTTCTCTTTCTGACTTTGTTCATGCCATCCAAACTGCAGTGGCCCAATCTTCTGTGCCACAGCTCAGTTGATTGCTCTTTATTTGCTGCCAAACAGACGTCTTGCTCTTTAAGTTCTTCGAGATAGAGTACATATAGTTCTTCTCTCTATTAGCTTCGAAGATCACTGCTCCATCCTTCAATATACTACACTTTGTCTCTTGGAACTGAATCTGATGACCTCTGTCACAAAGCTGGCTTATGCGGATGAGGTTGGGCTTTAGCCCGTTGACAAGCAGTACATTTCAATAACTATTTTTCCTTTGTTGTTTACTGAACCGCTGCCTATCACTGTTCCTTTACCATTATCTCCATATGTAACAGACCCTTCTTCACCTGAAGATGAGTAAAACAACTTCCGATTCCCTGACATGTGCCTTGAACACCCACTGTCCAAATACCATTTGGATGCTCGAAGGTTCCCCTGAAATAAAAACATTAAGTTTTAGGTACCCAAATTCTTTTGGTCCTGAAGGTTTAGTATCATCAATTTTTCTTTTTATTATCCATTTCTTGTGTCTAGTTGGACATGTTGTTATATATGTCCTAACTTGTTGCAGTGACTGCAGCAGGACAATTTAGTTACTTTTTCTATATATCTAAAATCTTCTTTGTATGCAATGTCTTGTTCAGGTACAAATTTTGGAGTTGTTATTTTGGGATGTATTATGGTTTCTTCATTATCTGGGGGTGTATAACCTAATCCATTCTTCTTCTTACCTGGTCTTCTAGCACTTTTAATATTAAGGAGTTTTTACCATTCGTAAATTTTTCTAATGTGCTAGATAACTTTTTATTTTCTTTATTTAAAACTTGAGTTCATTTCTTAGTTCATCTGAACTCTCCTGTTTTTCTAATTTGATTATTTGCTTATTTTTATCTTTTAGGTCTTCACATAATAATTCATTTCTTCTTTTAAGTTCAATTATTTACTTTTCCAGTTCCCATTTTTTGTTTTTAGGTTTGAGTTAGTGTTTTCTAAACAAGTAATTTTTCTGCTTACTTTTACTGTTTAGTTACTTCTCTATATTTTTTGTATAATTCATTGAAAGCTTCTTCTAAATTATCAGAATCTGAATCATACAAGAATCGAAAGGAGTCAGAAGTTACATTTTCTTCTGTATTTTCCATAAAAGCCAAGTTGGCTTCTTCTTCATCACTACTCGAGCTTGACTCACTGTCTGAGTTGCTGCTGTTCTCTCATGCGGTTGCCATTGCCTTCTTTTTGTACTTCTTGAATTTCTGAAGTTATCCTTCTTCTTGTTTTCACCTTTCTTAAGCTTTGGACATTCTGCTTTGATATGTCCAGGCTTTTTGCACTCATAGCATATCGGTTCTCCTTTCTTCAGATCCTTTCCTTCTGGCTTCCTAAATTCTTTATTTCTCTTAAAGAACCTTCTGCCAGACTGAAACTTCTTCTTCTTAGCTAGAATTCGTTGCAGTCTTCTTGATAGCATTGCTTCTTCATTTTCACTATCCTCAATGCCTTCACTGTCATCTAAGCTTGCTTCTGATGATTCTTCTTTGGCTTTCAAAACATTGGAGTGCTTTTTCTTGCTTGAGGACTCTCCCAGTCTCTCCATATTTATCTCATGGGCCTAAAGGACCGACGAGTTTTTTCCAAGGACATCCTTTTAGATCATTGGCTTCCTCAATGGCCGTTACCTTTAGGGTCCATGAGGATGGTAGAGACCTAAGGATCTTCCTGACCATATCACCCATTTCATAAGTCTTTCTTAGTCCAGCCAACCCATTTGTGATATCTGTAAATCTACTGAACATCTGGGTTATGGACTCACCTGGTTGCATCTGAAATCTTTCATATTGTGTTGCAAGAATGTCTATCTTGTCTCCTTCACCTTGTCTGTGCCTTCATAAGTAATTCTGAGCTTTTCCCACATTCCATTGCAGATTTGCAGGCTGAAACTCTGTTGAATTCTTTTTTGCTTAGAGCACAACACAAAATACTTTTAGCTTTATAGTTCAAGGAGATCTTTTCCTGTCATCATCTGTCCACTGAGCCTTCTCATTTGTGACCAGGAGATCGCCTTCTTCTACTATGGACCATATCTGATAATCGTGGCCTTGCAGAAAGTATTCCATTCTGGTTTTCCAGTAAGTGTAATCTTCTCCCTCGAACAATGGTGGTCGGTTGACTGACTGACCTTCGAAGTGACCTTGGGCTGCCATGGATCTTTACTATTCAGATCGTTAGATCTTCTTCTTTGTCGAAGAGACTCGCTCTGATACCACTTGTTTCCCAGTTGACGAGCCCAGAGGGGGAGGTGAATGGGTCTTTTAAAAATTATTTGATTAATACCTGTACTTAAAACATTCACACAAAGACTTTCTTCGATGAAGGTTAGTGAAAGTTAGAATAAACAGAAAACACACACAGGAAATCATCACACAACACACAGAGTTTATCCTGGTTCGAACCTCCTCTCCTTGGAGTCCTACGTCCAGTCCCTGAGCAATAACTCAGGATTCCACTAACTAGGGTACCGTCCCCTATGGACACTACAACACCCAGCTCAGCTGGTCTTCCTTCACACGAAGGGAACTACAACACCCTAGATGCCCCACCAGGTCTTCCTTCACCACGAAGGGAACTATAACACCCTGGATACCCCACCAGGTCTTCCTTCACAACAGAAGGAAAAACTCAGCAAAAATAAGCAATAAATCAAGCCCCTAGATCAAGCTTTAACAAGCCACGATCTGAAGCAAATAGCCCTGAGAGAAGGAGATCTAAACAATGGTCTCTCTTAGAACTACACAGGCTCTCTCTTAAGATTTCTATTATAGCACAGAGAGCTAAAGAGCTGAGACAATTTGGAGTGGGATGCTTGGCTCTAGGATTCTCGCAGAAGATCTGAATTACTTGCATTCAGTGCTTGTATAAGTTCTTCTGTCTCATATTTATCTCCAATTTGAAATGTATTCGTTGAAGTATCCGTTGTCTCTGGTTTAGTGGACGTTAGACTGAATGGTCCTTGGAAGCTTCTAGTCAACAGTCTTTTATCTATTTATGCACGCAAAGAGATAGGATCTTTTGAACTGTCCTTTGGTTGCTACAGGGTCCAACGTTGTATGATGAATGGTTGTCAGAGACCTGCATAAATTAAAGGCTAAACAGTAGACAACTAAGCTGTCTCTTGTTGTCAGACATCGTTGGTGTGAGTATTCACCAAAGTAGTAATGCTATTTTGTTGTTCTAAAAGATGCATAAAGAGTAAGCACGATAATGGATGATATCGTCTGCATGCATGCAGAGATTCGTTCAGTCTACATTAAATGCAAGGTGTCAGAAGGATATGCGTGACGACTTTGACTATTTAATGCTTTGACCAATAGCAAATCGTTGTACATAAGAGTCGATACATTCATGACTTATGAAATCGTTATGATCAAGTCAATTTAGCTAAATCGTTGTAAGACATAACCAATCGTTATGTTTTACTGAAAAATTGTTGTGGAGAGCAAATCGTTGTGTTCAGTGAAGAAATCGTTATGAACACTTAGGAAATCGTTGCATGAAGCAAGTCGTTGTGTTCAACGACAGAATCATTATGAACACTTAGGAAATCGTTGCAATGAGCAAATCATTATGATGACTAAGGAATCGTTGCGATGAGCAAATCGTTACGATAACTAAAGGAATCGTTGCGATGAGCAAATCGTTATGACGACTTAAGAAATCGTTGTAATGAGCAAATCGTTATGACGACTTAAGAAATCGTTGCGATGAGCAAATAGTTTACGATGACTTAAGGATCGTTGCGATGAGTAATCGTTATGATAACTAAAGGAATCGTTGCGATGAGCAAATCGTTATGACGACTTAGAAATCGTTGCGATGAGCAAATCGTTATGATGACTTAGGAGATCATTGTGATGAGTAAATCGTTATGACGACTTAAGAAATCGTGCAATAAGAAATCGTTATGACGACCTAAGAAATCGTTGCGATGAGCAAATCGTTATGGGAAATGATTCAGGTTTATGAGAAATCGTTAAGGCACTTATGAAATCTTTACAGTTCTACTGAAATCATTGTAGCATAAGGAAAGCTGATGTGGACTTAGAGAAATTTCATGCTGAACTTAATATTGCTTCAGAAGGGTAATACATACCAAATTTGCTTGATTTTCCTGTAGTATTTCCTATGCTCAAGACTTATGGAATATGTTAGTAAACTTGAGAAGGTTTTGTTAATCACGTTTTGTTATTCACCAAAATCAATATGTAATTAATTAGAATTACATGAGAACAGACTGATCATCAACATACTGATCATCACGAGTCGCCAGAAGGCCGAAACACTAGAGAAAGCCCCTCAACAGCTCCCCTTCACCTGGACAGAGGTCCTCTGCTCTGTCTGGGTGAAACAGAGCATTTAAGTCACATTCAATCGCGACGGAGGCTGACGTCGCGTTTAACAAATCTAAATGCGACAGACTGGCCGTCGCCAATCGAAACCCGAAGCGCCGCTAAACAGAAAGGCGGTTCTGTGAATCGCGACGGGAGAGACCGTCGCGTTTAAATCGCGATGACTTTCCCCATCGCGTTCACAACCAGTGAACCAACGGGCTGTTTGGGCTAGAACCTCCAGCCCACAATGCCCACACAACGCACGAAAACCTCGACTAAGGCACTTTGACCACCTCTTGGTCAAGAGCACCACTCCAAAACCATTAAACACGGATCCGAAAAGATCATGTCATCACATTACTATCACCTAAAAAGGAATGTCGTCCTCGACATTCAGAACGAAACCATGGCAAGCCAGACTATCACCTAAAAAGAATTTAAACCATATACAGAACAAGTAGGATACACTTTCTCTGCGCTTTCTTTTCAAACCATCTTGCATTGCCTCAATCTGCTCATTTCCGTGCCTGTTCCGCTTCTCTTTTGTCTTTAATTCCTTTCATAGTTGCTCTGCTCTTTCGTGTCAATCTGCCTTTCTTTACCTTTCAATTGTAAATGATTGTATCTTGCTGTTGGCACTTTATCTCCTTGACTCAACCTGCATCCACATTTTCATGGCTATGTTTGCAATATTTCTTTCTGGGCCACTTCACTTACTGAAAACCTCTTAATATACACTGCCATTCTTAAGTGCTCTGCCATGCCAAACTCTCTTTCTCAGATTTCTCTCGGTGCCATTCCATTTCTGCTTATCACTGCCAACTATTATTCTGCCTCATCTGTATTCACATTCTCAACTGCCAACTTTCTCAAAGAAAACCAATTACCATCTTTGAATTTCCTGCCTCTTCATATCATTCTGCTCATACTGCCTTAACTTATATCTACTAAGAACCACTGCCTCTTTATTCCATTGTGCAAAAACCTTAAACTTTTCTTCAATCAAGCAACCTTGGATACCTTTGAATATTAAATCTTCCATACTTCCGCTACGCTACTCTGATTACACTGGACACTTGGCAAAGTATTCCACAATTCTGCTCCCATTATTACTTTCAATTACTTTCCTCTTGCACTATTACTTTAACTCTAGCTGGACTCTATTCTGACTTTACTTGCTTCTCAATTCATCTTGCTTAATCAGTTAACACTGGAAGAAAATACCTGAATTTCCGAACTGTTTTCTTTAATACTTCAATTCTGGTTGTGCCACATACTTAAATTTTGAATTCTGCCATACCGCTACTGATATACCTTGCTCTTCATATACCTTCCTTGCTTTAAATAACATTCTCCGGTAATTTAACAATTCTATTGCATAACCTTTCAAAATATTCTTTAACTGATCTGCTTTTGCTCTCACATAAAATTCTGAATACTTTTATAAAAGTACACTTCTGCTCAACTGAATCACTTTCTATGCACTGACATGCAAACTCTAGCTGAACATTTCCTGAACCATCTGATTATATTCATTTCATAATCTACTATATTCTTCCTTTCCCTGGTCAATAACTCTTAACTTTATCTGTACTGCCAACTACATTAAAATAATATCTTTTCTGTAAATATTTCTCTTATTATTCTGCTGTTTGGCTAATCTCACTGTACCATTCACACTATAACTCTTCTTGATATATAATCATCTTTTCATTAAAATACTGCCAAAGCCCGAGTCTGAGTACCAGTCTCTTTAAATACAATAACTTGCTCTACCTGATTCCCTTGTTCCACTAACTGCTCTATTCTCAAATACCAAAAATACCACTGTTACCATACTCATTAATATTCTTTCACAATTTGCCTTACTGTTTCACTCAACTTGATATTCCTTAACTGCTTCTCAATTGATTCATTCCTTTCTATTCTATCTCACATAGCTCTAACTTGTTCCAATCATTCTTAACCTCAACGTCAATCTTTTTTTGTCACAAACTTTACCTCTCTTTTTTTCCACAGACTGTACCCAACTGCTAAACATCACTAACCTTATCTTCAACACTGCATTCTTTAACAAATCATTATGTGGAATCCTCACAACTGCCACTTGCCAAGTGAATATCTTTCTTCTAAAATTCTTAGAAAAAATCTAACTGCACACTGATCTAGATCTTCCTTTACTCTCTCTTTACCCAACTAGTCACCTCGACACGTACTTACATGGATCTCTATATCAAACTTATCATTATCATCATTACTCATAATAGTACTATTCTCAAACTCTTTACTACACCCATCTCTAAACACAAAGCACACTTAATCTGACTGCCACAAATCACTGCTCCTCTGTTTATCAATACCTCATCTCAAGCTAATCTGCCTCACTCAATCATTCCAAACCTTCCATATCACTAATCACTTTATCATCCACGCTGCTTCTTAACACTTACTAACATAAATCTCAGACACAACAATTACCTCTGCTAAGGTTCTCAACCACAATTCGTACATTTATCAATCCTTAACACATACTATTCCCCATTATAACATTGTTCCTTCTGCTATTGTATCACACCATTACCTTATACCTGTTTTTGCCAACTCTATACCTTACTAAAACACCTTTACTGAATTCCATATCTGAATTCACTAATCCCTTCAATTTCTATAATTGAGAACCTTTAAACAACTACACTTTAACTGCAAACTGGCACACTGGTATAACCACTCAACTTATACCACTAACCACACCATTTCTCTGCAACTGCTAACAACTGCCAATTTCGCAAACAACTATACACATTTCACATATCAAAAACTCACGTGAAAACCACTTTAAATCACATAAAACCGCAGACTTACTACCAGCAGTGGACATTAAATCATGTCTTGGGACATTGTAACCTTAATGTCTTTTCATATTCTAACTGGACCATGCTCTGATACCAACTGTAACGGACATGGATATTTATGCCCAATAAGCTCCATATCCAAGTCCGCCTCCCGTGATCGGACCGAAGGCTCGCAAGAGATAACGTGCACAAGTGTCTAGTAAGAATATAAAAGGCAACAACAACAGTATAAACCAATAAAGTACATGTGCTTATACCTGTATACAACAATGTATAACTGTCCTAATACATTATTACATGTCTAAGAAAAGAGTACAACTACTTAGGGCATACCCCGAGGGAGCACAAGCTCACACAATACTACTAAACTCTACTGCTGGTGGTACCAGTCTTCCCCAACGCCTCCGCAAGCCACACAACGGCTACACCTGAAAAGAGCTGTAAGGGAGTGAGCCTCAACAAGTCACTGGCTCAGTAGGGACCTCCCAAAAATAACACATGAAAGCTGAAGAGACCTCAACCCCAAGGGTCTCACTGGCAACACTGATAGCCAACTATATCATGCTCACAACAACCATGATTAACAACAACTAAAATATAATCTCACCAGCTAACACAAATCTCGGAAGATAAGAGGAACAACGGGACTAGCACAGCGCCACTAGTCCGCCCAACAACTGCAACACCTAGGCCACATGCCTCACAGGCAAACCACTACAACAACTGGTCGCTTAAGCTACAAGCCTCACAAGTCAAACTACTACTGCCTAGGCTACAATCTTCATAGGCAACCTACCCATGTAGGGTAACAGGACTGGCATCAGCAAGCCAATCCACCACACACTAAAACTATAATCAGAAGCTTATCCAAAGAAGGGTAAACACAATGTGTGGAAGGTCACACCACTTGACCTTTATGGACACAAGTCCACCTCAACACCTGAAGAGGCTAGGACACAACGTACCACAACACAAAGCTACCCACGAAGGGTACATGTACCTACTACCACGAGGTACCACCACGGAACCACAACCACAACTGTGCCAGCACCAGGGCACACCCCAACAGGTAAAAGCTCAACCAGTGAGTCACTACACACAGGCCACAACCAGTGGCAAAGCATGAGTCGGAAAAAAATGACGCCATCACACGGGAACGGACTACTGGTTCATGACACCAGTATCCACCCGGACAACACAGCACAAGAACCACCTCTCAGTCTCACAGTCATGAACGAAAGGTCCAACTGCCGCTCCACAACCACAAGCCAAAGAACATTGGAGACCAACCAACACCACACCTGCAGACCACACAGCTGCAGGCTTAAGCCTGGCACCTTTAGGGACTCCGACCCGAGCTCCCTAAAGTGAGGCACTGGAAACACAGGACTAGCTGGGGACCAGTACGTCTACTAGTGTCTGTCCCCCCAACCACGAGCGCGCTACAAGCGACTGCACACCCACAAACACAAGTCGCTGCCCCCAGTCGTCTTTCCCTCAGCCGGACGTACAACTCAAACAAAGGAGTGAGGGTGTCCAGTAAGACGACTCAGACCTCAGTGGTACACACCATACCAGGACTGCCCCGAGAACAACGAACACACGTGCCTGACTCACACAAAACCTGGGATACCCGACTGAAGAGGTATTCTGATATAGGCGCCGAACCACCAGACTCAGAAAACGCACAAACCACGATATAAATATTTATACATCCTTTATCTATAAACACGGTATACAAGTGTCAGGATTAGCTCGTCACCGGTCACCATGTGATCCTCAAGCCAACCTATACTGATACATACATGAACCACAATAACGTATAATAACCTTGCCTGTCATTGGTCATCTCATGACCACCATGGCAACACACACCTTTACTCATTAACCGCTTAACTTAATACAATAACAAACAAACATGTTTACACAACTCACTAACTACTCATATATCACCCCTACACATGCTTTACTAATTTAACCATCTTAAGTAGCACTTAAAGATAGTAAAAGACCAAGGCTAGGTTCACACTGGAACCTCACTGCCCAACCACCACAAGCTGACCACAGAAGCTAAAACGCGATGGACACAGGCATCGCCTTTCAAATCGTGATGGCCTGTCCAGACGCCATTCAAAACCTTAACGCGACAGGGCCCAGTGTCGCGATAGAATCGCGACGGCCTGATACGTCGCCTTTACCCAAATCTGACAGTCGAAGCTCAAGTCGCGACGACGCGATGCATCGCATAACACAATCCGTCGGTTAACACACTCATAAACATGACGTGACAAAGCGACGCGTTCATGACCACCGCTAACTATTAAACAATACCAATATAAATGCGACGACCCTAATGGTCGCGTTTACATCAATCGGAACAGCACACCAATCGGAAACAGAAACACGACGTCTCACTGCATCGCGTTCATACCATGAACGCGACGGTGAAGTCTGTCGCGTTTCAAACGCGACAGTGGAGTCAGTTGCACAGCTAAACCCCACCTTCTCCAGAGAAGAACCAACACACAAATGATACAAATAGCAAGCTAAAGCATTAAGCAGATTATTCTCAATAAGGAAACCACCCCCACATCCTCCACCCCTTTAAACCATTCAAAACAAAGTAAACAAGAAGGAAGTCTTCCTACCACTGAACGAGTTCGAAGAACGCCAGAAACTCCACGTCGTCGGCACATCCACACTCCAGACACCATCCTCGCGTGGAACCCACCCGCACGAGCTGCCAGAAGGCCGAACACCAGAGAAAGCTCCTCAGCAGCTCCCCTTCGCCTGGACAAACCTCCTCTGCTCTATCTGGGTGAAACAGAGCATTTAAGTCACATTCAAAATCACGACGGAGGTAGACGTCGTGTTTAACATATCTTAACGCGACAGACCGGTCGTCGCTAATCGAAACCCGAAGAGCCGCTAAACACAAAGGCGGTTCTGTGAATCGTGACGGGAGAGACCATCGCGCTTAAATCGCGACGACTTGCCCTGTTGCGTTCACAACTAGTGAACCAATGGTTTGTTTGGGCTAGAACAGCTGGCCCACAATGCCCAAACAACGCACGGAAACCTCGACTAAGGCGCAATGACCACCTCTTGTCAAGAGCACCACTCCAAAACCATTAACACAGATCCGAAAAGATCTTGTCATCACATATTCAATAACCAACACCCCACTACCCATCCATCTTCCACTATGCCAGCCACAACCCATATAGCGAGAGACAAAACTGAGGAGACTATGGTGCTCCGAAGTAGGTGCATTTTCAATAGGATCTTCCTGCTGTAGCAGGACCAAGCACCCCCACAGCAGCAACAGAAGAAGAAGCACTGGCAGAAAATCCATCCTTGGGACTCAATATGATCTGCTTAAACACCTAGACAAAGCACCAGCCCGAATTTCCATTTTAGACCTGATCAAGAGGTCACCGTACATCAAGAAGCTCTCATGCAGTACTTGCAGAAGGTGATGGTAAATGAAGATCTACCAGTGAATCAGATAAGCACAGTCCTGACCCCCACTAGTCACATCCGGCCATCGAGTTCCACGAACACGAGCTAGCACCTGTGGAATATCAATAGTATGCTTTGTGCTTGATCGTGAAAATCAATGGAATCCGCGTGACCCAGTGCTTGGTGGACACCGGGGCTTCAATCATGTCATGTCTTTGGACACGTTAAATTTGTGTGGGGTCCATTGCAGTCAGTCTGACCCTCCTCTATCACTGCCACTGCCTACGACAAGACTAGTAGGCCGCCAAAAGGAACTGGTCGCCTTGAAGGTAGAACTAGGTCCGTCCATTACTGAGATAGATTTCCATATTCTGGACATGGACCCAAGCTTCTGCATGATACTGGGCAGGCCATTCATTCAAGCACTTGGCGCCGTCACCCAACTATTCATCAGTCAGTGCCTCAAATTCCCATACAAAGGGCGGGTCGTCAATGTCGCCATAAACCAATAGTTTTGGAAGTGGACGCCATGTCTGATAATTCTGTCCCTTCCATATGGCCAAGCAATCAACTGCTCATGTCGGTGCTAGACATGTACGGCATGCAGCAAAGCCCAGTACATTCACCATCAGCCAATGTAGCAAAGAGGAGCAAGATATAATTGAAAAGGGCTGGCAGATGATGCTGAAGATGGGGTACCAGCCAGGCAGGGGGCTGGGTGTGCATCTACAAGGAAGGACCGAAGCTGTGCAACACAAATCAAGACCTAGGGCAGGACTGGGATATAAGCCAGGCAGGGAAGACTACAAGCAGAGGGCAGTATCAACAGATAGACAGCCACTTACATGGTCCCTCTACCAGCACTTCAAGAAGGGGCTGCTACATCCAGGAGATGAACAAACCTCAGTCATCACTTCTGAACCTTCACGTCGTATTACACCCCTGGCTACATACAAGGCATTGGAAAATCTTAGGCCCCAGAAACAAAGGAAAATGGGTGATCCTGAATGTGAATGGTATGTTGGTTTGACATGATGATATTCTAATTCTCTGAGTCAACTCTTCACACCAACGGATACCAAGTGGCCACCATTAACCCATGATCTCCTGGAGAAGCCGACAATAGTCACCAGCAAGAGGCAGCTAACAAATGGATGTACAGATGAAGGGGAGCGAATATCCTTTTTAAAGAAGGTTCCACTATAGATAGGCTCGGGGCGGGCCTCTTCTCTCTGGGCATCACGCCCACTCTCCTCCAGGACACCACATGGCCCCTCTTTATTTCTTAAGCATTCCTTGGGCACTGACGCCCCACTTCACAATCTCTCCCTTCCCTTGAGCAGACGCTCATTCTCCAATTCCCTCTTCCCAATGATCTCCCCTCCAACCGAGCATACGCTCATTTCCCAACTCTCCCAATTGTGATCTCACCTCGCCCCCTCTTCATGATTAATGAAAACCATAAAAATTCAAATAACACTGAAAACAAAAAAGAATACCAATTTTCAAATGGCTGATTCCATCGTCTCTATCGAGGAGACTTCTTACCTCTCCTCCGAGTGTGCCCCAACCTATGGGCCACTCCTCCCTGGTCCGATGACCGACTTACTCTTCCCTCCATGCAGGGACTCCCATCCCCCTCCACACAGGGGTCATTTAATGCTTTAACTCCTCCTCCACCTTCCCCCATACAGGACCTTTTTTTACTGTTTTTCCTCCTCCTCCATCTTCCCTCACGCATGGATCTCTCTTTTACTCTACTTTCACCTGCTTTTCCTACTCTTCACCTCCTGCTGTAGATTCTAGTAGTTGTAGTGAGAGTCTAGGCCAGTTTAGTGTCAATCTGGGGGTAGTGCCAAAGAAGAAGTCCAAGGATAAGAGGGTTCCTCACCGTTTCCTAGCCAACCTAGCCCGTAGGTGCAAGGTGTGTCTAGCAATTCAGGAGTTTATTGAAGAGCCCTTGCTGTTGCCAGATGTGGAATATGAGCAATCATTATGCTTTATTGATGATGGGTTCGGAGTCTACAAAATCATGGATGACATGACCCAATTGAAGAGGGGGATGAAGAGTTTGAGGACGAGGCTAACGTGTTTGCAAGTGGAGTCAGAAGATTCTACAAACCGTCAGCTGCCGTAGAAGAAACCATCAAGGAGATAAATCTAGGAACTGAGGAAAACCCTAGAACCGTCCTCATAAGCAGTAACTTATCACCAGCTGAAGAGGAGGCAATTATTGAGGTTCTTAGAGAGTACAAGGACACGTTTGCTTGGAGCTACGAAGACATGCCAGGATTGGACACCGCGCTTGTTAAACATCACCTTACACTTAAGCCGGGGTCCATCGCAATTAAGCAGTAGTTGAGACGTTTCCACCCTCAGATGGCTTTGAAAATGAAAGATGAGGTCGACAAGCTCCATAAAGTCTAGTTTATTAGAGTCATACTTTATCCAAATTGGGTGGCAAACATTGTCCTGGTCATGAAAAAGGATGGAAGAGTCAGAATCTGCATTGATTTTCCGGACCTTAACCGCGCATGCCCTAAAGATGATTTCCCCTTGCCTCACCTTGATGTGCTCATAGATAATACGACTGGGTATGAAACCCTCTCCTTTATGGATGGCTTCTCAGGGTACAACTAGATCAGTCTAGCTGAGGAAGACCAAGAGAAGACATCATTCACCACACCTTGGGGCACATATTGCTACGTGGTCATGCCATTTGGACTTAAGAACGCTGGAGCCACTTAATAAAGAGCGATGATGGCCATCTTTCATGACATGATTCATATCTATATTGAGGTGTATGTGGATGATCTGGTCGTTAAGTCTAGAACATTGGCTAAGCATCCAGGGGTTCTGACTAAGGTTCTATAGAGGTCAAAAGAGTTCCAATTGAAAATGAACCCCAAGAAGTGTGTATTTGGTGTGTCATCGGGTAACTCCTAGGGTTCATCGTAAGCAAGGGGGTATTGAGATTGATCCCAATAAGGCGAAGGCGATAAGAGAGATGCCTCCTCCTAAGAATTTGAAGAAAGTTCGAGGATTAATCAGGAGGTTGCAATTTATTCGCCGAGTTGTCTCCCAACATTCGCAGAGGTGTAGACCCTTCTATGACCTCACCAAGCTGGGAGCCAAATTCCATTGGGACGAGAAATGTTAGGCTGCCTTTGATGGATTAAAGGAGTATTTGGCTAATCCTCCTATCCTGAGGCCACCGACTCTAGGCAAACCTCTAATTCTCTATGTATCTGTCCTGGAAGACTCTGTAGGAGCTGTCCTCACACAAGTGGATGAAGAAGGCAAGGAGAGGACATCTTACTACTTGTACAAACTTCTCACCCCTATGAGCAGAGTACATAGTAATGGAGAAAACATGTGCCGCTCTCGTTTGGTAGTGCAGAAACTGAAGCACTATTTTCTCGCTCACGAAGTCCACCACATCGCCCGTATGAATCCTATCAAATTCCTCCTTGAAAAATCTATCCTTACTGATAGGCTAGCACGTTGGCAAAGCTTTCTTTCTCAGTTTGATATCACCTACATTCAGTAGAAATCGATCAAAGGCTATGCTATAGTCGAGCATCTCGCTCATCACCCTATCCCCCAGTTCGTCCTGTCCGTTCGGAGTTTCCAGATGAAGAATTGATGTCCCTTAGTCAATCTGATCCTATGTGGACGTTATATTTTGATGGAGCTCTGAATTCTCATGGAATGTATTGGGATTGCTCTCCTATCACTTGAAGGGGTCACCATTCCGCAAGTTTTTCAGCTAACATTCCCTGTCACTAACAACATAACTGAATATGGCCCCCTGCTGGCCGGACTTGAGGCCGCTCATTTCTATGGTGTTACCCATCTACGAATTGTGGGTGATAGTCAACCGATTCTCTGCCAAGTGCTCACCAATATCGCACACGTGATCCAAAGCTCAAGCCATATCAAGAACTGACCTCAGCATATGCCAAGCTATTCTCTAAATTAATTTTTGTCTATGTACCTCGCCACCAAAATCTCCTAGCAGACGCTCTTGCCACTATCGCCTCAACTCTCAACATGACTTATCCTAGGGATTTTGACTTCGTTCGCATCGAACGGTGTCATACCCCGGCTGTTCAAAATCCAGTCTTCCTTTGGATCAAGGAAGAGATGTTGAAGAAGGCAGAGAGGAAGAGTAAGAAGGAAATCATGCTATTAGAGCTAGAAGAGGATTTGGATGATGAGGAGAAACCATGGTATTATGAGATAGCTAAGTACTACAGATCAGACGTACCCTGAGGAAGCCACAACGAAGAAAAGAGGGCCATAAGGAGAATGTCCCATAAGTACACATTGGTTAGCAATACCTTGTATAGAAGGGGTCTCACCGGAGTTTTACTTAGATGTTTGAATGATGATGAGGTTTGAAAGTTGTTGAGGAGGCTCATTCAGGTGTGTGTGGGGATATGTAAATATTCAAATGCTTGCCAAGAAAATCCTTAGGCATGGCTTTTACTGGCTTACTTTAGAGGAGGATTGTTCCATCTATGTCTGTGAGTGTGTTAAGTGCCACTACACGCTGGCAAAATCCATTCTCCATCCTCTACACTCCACCCAATATCCTCCCCATGGCCTTTGCTATGTGGGCTTTCAACATAATTGGTCCCTTTGTGATCCGAACTCCCAAAACAAGTCAAAATCATACATCCTCACTGCAACGAAGTACTCCACCAAGTGGGCGGAAGCTGAAGCATATGCGGAGGTCAAGGCAACAACTTTGTGCAAATTCATCATGAAGAACATCATCACCAGATTCGGCATCCCAAGTACCATCATCACCAACAACGGATCGCAGTACATCTCTCAAGAGCTTCAAGCCCTCTACAATAGGTATAAAATGCATTGCACCATTCATCTCCATATTATCCGCAAGGCAATGGCCAAGTAGAGGCCACAAATAAAACCCTAATCAAGATCATAAAGAAAACTTGTGAGGCTAATAAGTTCTCGGACTGGCCAGATAAGCTTATAGAAGCTCTATGGGCCTACCGCACTTCAATCCGCACTCCCACAGGAAAACACCATTCGCCCTCATTTATGGAATGGAGGCTGTAGTACCATACGAGATTCTTATCCCCTCACTAAGAGTCCAGCCTGACAATGACTTGTCAATCGATGAGCGATGTGAATCGCTCCTTGCACAACTAGAACTTTTAGATGAGAAGCGTCTGGTCGCCGCAGAACATACAAAAGCATATCAGAATAGTCTCACTGTTTTTACCAAAAGAAGGTATTGAGAGAAAATTCAAAGTCGGTGAAATGGTTATCAAGAGAATCTTTGTAAAACCTGGTGGTCTCCGTCTAAACTCCAACAAACTGGGAAGGGCCGTACATAGTCAAAGAAGCATATCCAGGCAACGCGTACATGCTAGTGAACGTGGAGGGTGAGGAACTCTCCCACCCTTGGAATGGGCTATACCTCAAGAAATACTACTCCTAGATAGGTGTTTGGATTTACATGGTACACAGACCCCAAATAAAAGTTGTCATTTCTAATTCATTTCTTATTCTTGTGAGTTAACCAAAGGTGTCGACACTCACACACATTTACATGCCCACCCTTGGAAGCTAAAATCACTAATCTGAGGAGATCAATGCTTAGCCAAGAGTCTAAGGCGTCACCGTTTCTCTTCCATTCGGTCTGCCAATAGAAATGAGAACTTGAGGGATTGACCTTCGAATTTGTCCAAAGCATAAATGGGCAGATGTCACGACCCAATAAGGGAGGAAAAGAAAACAAGGCAAATCTAAAATGAAAAAGAGCCAAAGCAAGGCAAATCCTAAACAAAGAGCACGACAAGAGCGGCAAAGTCCCCACAGAGATCCAAATGGACTTGGTCGTAAGCGTGCTAAAACTCCTACAAGCCAAAAGACTGAACCCCATTGAGTGTAGTGCAGAGAAATGAGTGCCTCCCTGGTTACTCAAACCATTGACAGGCTTCCTAAAATTATCTTCCCTTCTCCCCTATAGGTATGTCCTAGGTTCAAGGCAAGACAACGATCAACTGAAGGGGACGTCGCCGAAAGCCACCACTTAAGCACGTCTAACCTCTGTTTAGCACACTCAAGAATCACTAATGAGTTTTAAATGATGGCTGAGTAATTGAAGGGTCTGGATATTATGTTTTTCCACTTAGAGTGGACCCCCTTTTGTTCGCGTGTCTTTTTGAGAAGGACTACGCCGGGTTGCAGCCTATTTTCAAGATTAAAAAATCAATATTTTCAAATGCCAAAAAAAATCAATATTTCAAAATTCAAAAAAAAATTGAATATTTCAAAAACCTCAAAAAAATTGAATACTTTCAAAATTCTAAATTTTTTTGCATACTTTCAAAACTAAAAAAAAATCGAATATGTTGAAAACATAAAAAAATGATGAATTGACCCTCCCTCGTTTGCATGAAGGCATTGAATGCATGCTCATCTTTTAATTTCATGTTAGCATTTGCCTGGATGCATGTCACATTTTAATTGTGTTATTTCTTTATTTACGCCTATTGAACAAAGGTTCAGTCCCTTGACAATAGCATGAAGTCTAGTTCGCCTAATGTGCAAAGGGCTGAGCCAGAACAATCATTTAACTTGTTTGTTCAAGTAATTTTCAGGCACAACGAAATGGAAGACAAAGCATATCTGTATATATCATGGCCAAAAGGAGGCCAGCCCAAATGTACATCATATAAAAAGGTACCCCACCGGATACACATCATCATCATCATCATAAAAGACAAAAAAGGTACAAGTCATGCAGTGGCCTAGCTCTCGCCACCACTCTCAACTGGTCGAGGGTGCCAGCTGCTCTCCTCCTCGCTGGGGTCTATAGTCGAGCGAGGAGGCAGTGGCCTCATGGAGGCACAAGAGTCGGTAGACCTCTGGGCACCACGCCCCTCTTGGACGTTCCTCTGTTACTCAGAGGAGTCACTAGATAGCTAGAGGAGTATGCGCTGGCTTGCCCCTCCCTCACAGCGTGCTCTCTGCCACGTCGATACCGGTCCTCTGCCTCTCGTCAGCACTCCACTCCAAGACACCTAGGCTGGTGCGCGCGTCCAGGACCTACTGGGATAGACGCTCAGGCTCCTCGGTCCCTGATTGCGCTCCTGCTCCCATCGGCCGCACTCGCGCTCACGCTCCCTCAGCTCCACGACAAGCGTCACCCTCAGCTCAGAAGCCTCGCGTGGTAGGTCCGCATCACGTTGGGAGGTCTTAGTGCACAGCTCGGATAGTTGCTCTCGTCAGCTCCGCCACTTCAGCACCTGCGAGCGTCACCTGCGTGATGGCGCTTTGAAGCTTGGCAGACTGCACACAAGAAAACGAGTAAGTAACAAATAGTTCATTGTCATATGCGTAATTGATCTACTTACCCATGTAGAAAGGTCGTGCTCCGCTGTCTCCGCACAATCACAGCCACCGCCAACTACGCCCGAGAGAGGCTACCTTCGGGTCTGGAACGCTCGTGCTCGTAGAGGCACCTGCAGGGTCGGGTGCTCCATATTACCTGCTCCACACGCTACACACATCAAAAGTAGTCAGCACATGGTAAAGTAAAGAAAGCAAAGGTAATCATCTGAACTTACTAGAGTCGTCAGGGCAGCACGTGCCTTGGCCAACTGGGCCTCCATACCTACCAGCTGGCACGGAGGGTCTCAATCAGACCATCCCAGGGAATCTTGCACATGCACACATTTGGTTAAGTCAAGCATGTATGTCATAATGAGTAAGTAAAGTCTAGAAGTGCATACCCTGGCCGGCCTCATGTGGTCGCGGTCCCCATACACCTCCTGGTAGTGCTGGAGGTAGTGAAGCTGTCTAACGCCTCGGACTCCACCAGGACTCCTCCACGCCGCTAGTCGACGTACTGGTCGGGGAAGCGAAGGTGCCATCTACCTTCTTTGCCTTTCCCCTCATCCTCGGGCCAATCCCTCTCGGATCCACCTCATCGGACCACACCTAGTGCAGTCCTAACATCTCATGGCGAGCCTTAGGCAAGAGGCTCGATCTTGTTCAGGCAATGGACCCAAAGGTCCCGCTCGAGAGAGGTCGTCCACTCTCCACCCACGGCTGGCCATCGTCGTCATGACCGCATAGGGCTGCCAACCACCTGCATCCTGCATGCGTCATGTCACATATCACATCACATCAGAATGCATGAGAGAGATGAGGTAGAAACAACTACTAGGAGGGTTGAGAAGTCCCGAATGTCGCGCTGGAGGGTGTTCAACTAGAGGGAGAACGACGTCCCGTCACCACCGGTAGCCACCTCTGAGCCAGGGGAAGCGCGTCAGGTCGCACTCTCGGTAGCCCTCCCCAGGGGGATGTAATAATAGCTTCACACCTGCATACATGAACACATTGATTAGTTTGACTAATAAATTTAAATACAGGAAATTTGAGAAAGCATAAAGAAATCATGTACCTAGAGGAAAGGGGCAAATCTGCCCACTGTCGTCTCGCGGCGGGTGCCGCTGGAGAAGTCGGCAAGTGTGCACCAGGAAAGCCGCTCTCCACGCGTACTGGCCGACCCTCTCCAAATCCTCTAGGATCTCCAGGAACGGAAAATGAATGTTGTCGCCCTCGTGCCCAGGAGCATCTTCCCGAAGAATAGTACCAGGAACCTCCTCAAGTCTCGGTTCACCTGCTCCTCATCCTCGGGGTCCTGGTTGTACACCGCCTTGGCCAGCCCCATTGCTCGCTGCACGAACTCGTGTAGTGACTCCTCTCCAGAATCCCTCACTTCTCACAGGCCCAGGCTCTCCAATAGCACCACTCGATCGACCATCCTACGGTCTCTAAGCTCGTCCTCTCCCACTGGCTCCAACCCCACAAGTCCTGTGTGAACTCCGTGTAGTTGGCGTATGTCACGACTGTCACCGCCTCCACCATCCACCCGAAGGGCCGGTGATCCTCGCCACGTCCTCGAGATTGGGCACCATGTGCCCCCAAGGCATTAGGACTGCCCTACTCATCCGGTCCCAGTGCTCCCTCAGAGCCTAGACCAAGGGCTATCAACATAAAAGGGCTCGATCTCCAAGATCTACCCGAACCCCATTGCCCTCACTCTCTCCCACTGGAAGTCGGGGAGCCCCTAGTACGCCGCTATCACCAGCGGCCAGTGGATGGACGGCCTCATGATCCCCTGCACACAAGGAACCAAAATACAGGTCAGCACAAGTCAAACACACTAAAAAGAACTAAGCAGTGCAAAACAGGCCCAAAATCAGGTTCTCAGGTGGCCCTTTTGAATCGCGCCAACTCAGTGGTCGCGTTTCTGTGTGAATCACGACCGCGAAGTCTGTCGCGCTTCGTGTTGAAACACGACGGCCTTGGCCGTCAGGATTCAACATCTTGAATCGTGACGACTGGTGTCGTTGTGATTCACCCTCTTCCCTTCTCCGGCCTCGACGGCCACTCCTTCTCCTCCCTGTGCAAACCACAAGATTAGGGTTGGAGGCTTACCGTGTCACCGCGAGGGGGTGCCTCGCATCCTCTCCTTCCTCACCGGAACTGTCCTCCGGTGCCTTCTCCTCCTCTTCCTCCATCGCCGCCACCGCCTCTTCTCTGCCGCTAGTGCCATTTCCTCCTCCATCACCATCGGCATCTCCTCTCCCACGGCGAGGAGCTCCTCCACCATGAGCCAGGCTGCGTGCCTGGCGTCTCCACGACCTCCTCCATCGCCTCCACCGCTGACGTCGTATCTCCTCCTTCCTCCGCTGTGCCTTTTCCTCGTCGGCGTTCGAGGCCACTATCTTTGTCATGAGGCTGAGGGGAGGGTAGATAGAGGTGAGAGTGAGAGAGTGAGAGAGATGAGAGAGTGAGAGAAGTGAGTATGAGAGAGTCGAGAGAGGCGAAAGGAGAGGAAGGAGACGGTCTCGGCGTTTTGTAGCCTTCGGTAGACTTTTGAAACGCAACAGACACAATCGTTGCGATTTTGACGCGGTTAGTTAATATGCGACGGAGGCCGTCGTTGCGATTTAGATGTCATCATCCCCGGCGCTGAGTTTAGGTGTGCGATTGAAAATTTAAAGTACAATTTGAAGCACGACGAGGTAGATGGTCGCGATTTGGTAAGCGCAATGGTTTTGTCAGTCGCAGATCAGCAGGGAAAGCGCGACGTATAGTACCCTGGAAAATTCATTAATTTTAAAATATAGATAAATTGAAAATTTATCATTAATAAATTTAAACTAGTTAAAAAATACGCATCATTATTGCATGCGTAAAAACTCATATAAAATTTTGTAAAAATAATAGTTATACCTTAAATAATATTCTCTAATGACCATTAAGAAACTTGGGCATAGAAAAATCATTTGGACCAAGTTTTAAAATTTATATGGCTGATTATTATAATTAAGGAATAGGTCAGAAAACTCATATTATAGAGCCAAAGTGGATTAAAAATTAAAATAAAAATTATGGGTAGACTCCAAACGATACGTATTGATAGTCCATCATAAGATTTGGACCAAAGGACCTCTCCTAGTCCATGAATAAATTCAAGTAAGAAAAATATAAAAATCTGAAAACTCTATATTCCCTAATTAAAAGGGATAATTCCCCTAAGTTAAATTTCATTAAGTAATGGACTTTGTTAAATGGACCCTCTAAAATTTATTGGGCCAAAATAGGGATTTTTAAAAGGAGAATAATAGGAAAATACCCTAAATTCGTATCTTAAATATTACTAAATAGAAAAGAGCTATTAAATTATTAAAATAACTAATATGGGTTGGAATTGGACTCCTAACCCTACCCTAATGTTGGCCACGAAAATGCATCCCAACCTAACCCTAATAGGAGTTGGCAAGCTTAGAAGGAGGTGAGAAATAGGGAAATCTCAGAATTAAAGGGGAATTAGAGTCCCATTAGTAAATAGAAACCCAATGAGCTTAAATACTCTTCAAACACCCCATGCCGGCCCAACTCATTGTTTGGGCTTGCTGGACGTGGAGAGGAGGCCAAGGAGAAGAGGAAACTCATGGGGAGAAGGCTGGACCGAGCTCCAACCCTCGTTCTTCAAGTTCTAAACCCTAGAAGATCAAACGAGTCAAAAGTAGGCATTCTCACAAGCTAAACACAATAAATTCGTCTATAGATTGTTCCAAACCTTAGGAACAAAAGCTCTCTTGTTCATGATTTTTCCTCAACCAATCTTTGGTCCTATATTCTTGAAGTTCTGCAATCACCATGACCCCGAACCCCCATGTTTAATTTATATCCCCATGTATACTTGACACCCTGCTACGAAACTTTTACTGGAGATACTGATTGATGTCAGGAATCTTTGCCCCTAAAAGCCCTAATTTCAGCCATCATACTGGCGAATTAAATCTTTTATCTTCACTGTACCATGCTCTGAGTTCTTCGTGCTATTCATGTTCAAATCTGTCAAGGCCATAGTTTTTTTCAAATTCCTATTTACTGTGAATACTCTTGCATGTCTAGAGTCGTTTAAAACTAGTTTCACAAATTTTCATCATCTGTGTAATAGTTCTTGATTTGTTAATGACCATATGTCAAACAGGGAAGGCTTGGACCGCAATCGAAGGCCTATCCTTTTACCGCTCGGACTCGGGCGCAGGACCTGAGAACGCGACGGCCCGATAGGCGGTTTCTCAGAGCTGATTGCGACAGAGCCACCCATCACGGTATTAACGCGACAGGCCTTGCCATCGCGTTCTGGCTCCTGTCCTGACAGATCCGTCACGTTCTGTGTAACATCCTGTCGCGTTCTGACTATACCCGTCGTGACCCTTACATGGGTACGTCGCCTTCTGGAGTTTGCATGGAAACTCCTGTTCTGTAAAATTGATTTTCTACAGTAACTACATGCCTTGTTAACTGTCTTTAACATAGTAAACGAAGTGTTAAATATAGATATGTTCTAATTAATTAAAAGTCATCCACATGATCTTTTCATATCCATGATTCTCTATGTCACATGCACACACTTGAACCCATCCATTATGGCTTAACTTGGCATGAAAATATCTCATAATACATCTGGTAATTTATTTCAATTATATATTTAAATTTCCTATTTTAATTAAACTTGTCTACATTTCTCGCGATGTTTTGGGAATTTCGTTACTGACGCTCCACTGTTCTAGAATTCCTCTGGAATGTCGAGCACTGGTTTCTATATACACACTTCTTGACTTGGACAAACTCTCCGTCGGATACTCCTTCTGTCGGACTAGTAAATCCTTGTTCAAGGCCTCCGTAAGTCTCCTTTGTCCATAGATTCCCACATGTCCGACGAGCTGGTTGTACCTTATTGCCTATGTACCCTTTTAGGGATTGGTAAGATCCAATTGGCCTTAGAAAGTTCTCGCTCTTATCTTGGATCATGCCGGACCTCTGGACCTATGCGTAACATGGCCCGTGGAAGGGTAGTGAATTCCACCTGACTGCTAACACCAATTGCGCGTGTTGTGCAACTGTTACTATCGCCGTTTACTCGACATTTCATGTGCAAGACCTATAGTTCTCATTTATACTCTACTCGCTCATTTGTTCACATTCTCTTACACTCTCGTCTATTCGTCAATTACTCTCATCTAATCTTGGTACTCTTTTTGGCCATCAAATTGATTGTCTAAGATAACAAACATGACTATGCTAGGCAACATTATAAGGGCCTGATTGGTCCTTGGGGAGAGCGCCTGAAAGGCTATAACTCGCCTGATTGCATACACCTAACGCATGACACTCAAGATTTAATCTAAGACAGTCAATCAATCACAATACTAGATTCTCTCGTTGATAAAATGACCGACAAACACACGTTACTTGCTATCGTGACTAGTGCATTGTTGTGCAACTTTACATGCTATCGTGACTTGTGCACTATTGTGCAACTTTATTGTTATCTCGTTATACGGCCATCCGTTATCATACTTGTTGTGCTATACTCCGTGCTTTGTGCTATTGTTTCTCGTTATCATGAGATATTACTCTCTATACTGTACTCGTCATTCTCTCTAGTTATCCTGCTTTACAAGACATAAATCACTTAAAGCATGCTTGTTACACGAGATATTAAGTCCTACTGAGCGTTATCGCTCACCCTGTGCTATTTGTTATATTGTTTCAAGTAAGTCAGATGATGACCTTACCCATACCAACGGGAATGGACTGGAGTGATGAGCGACCTGTAGTCAAATGATGAAGTTACCTAGTACAATGGACTTTAGTAGATTTTGCTAGATTTCTTTCCAATGTAATGATGTCATTGAGCCCTATGTATTGGCTCCGAATTAGTGGTGTAATAGTCTTAGTGAATTTATAATGAAATAAGAGTTTATTTCAATTATTGTTCATTAGATGCTTGATTATTGTGATTGTATGCGCAATTTACGTACCATACACTTGGCTCACGTTCCCACCGATTTATTTCGCGGCTAAATTGGCGGGGCGTGATACGACGCCTGTGTCCGTCGCGATTCAAGAAGCTCACCCAAGGGCCAATTTTTGAGGAACAATCGAGTGTTTTGGTTGATGCAATCATACATATAGTGAATTTTGGCCATGTAAAGGATGCAATTTATTTTTTTAAGCATTTAATTGTGGCGTTTACAAACGGCCACCTTGGGCCATAATTTCATCAGTTCTTTTACATACTTCATCCACTCTTCATCTACCTTCTCAACATTTGGGACTGGCTGCCTGAAAGAGCAGACGTTCCAAAGTGCTTTGATGGTGTCCACCTCTTCCCTCGCCATTGGTACCGATCTATCTTCTCTTGATCGATAGTAGATAAGACGCCCCCTCGAAGTCGCGCAGCGGAAACCCGAGTTGGGAAGAGGCAGCAGTGTGCGTTGTATAGCACGAACTCGGTTGCCCCGATCAGCCGTAGTTCCACGCCAGGTGCTAGCCGTGTCCATAGGTCCTTAGCTAGAAGTGGCACCAGAGTACAGGTGAACACGTTCCTGGCATGCATTGGAGGTGATCACGCAATCTGCCCACGTCTTGAGTTGTGGCATGTGATTTTCCACACGCCCTTCTAAGCCGACTAAGCCGTCATGTGCCAGAGCCGGCTCTTGAAGAAGATACAGGACAAGCTAGTAGCCTCGTGTTCACATCAAATTTAAAGTGCTAGTCAGTCCAAAAGTGGAATAACAACATAGATTCATAGGAGCCTACCCAAGCTCGCCGCCATAAGCCCGCTATAGAGGAAGGCTAGCAACCGCCGGTCCCAACCTCTCCTCTCCCATATGCCGCACACCGCACTTAGTTGCTCCTCTTCAAGTAGTTGTCCACGGACAGGAAGAGGAGCGCACCCGCCAAGCATATGGTGAATCCCTTCATCACTTTCTCCAATTTTGTGTCATCCTCTGCCTTTGGTATCTCTCTTGTAGTCCAAGCTGCTAGCTTTGGAGATTTATCCCCTTTCCGTCTTGGACATCTTGAGCCACCCTTCCGCTCCCCATGAAGCTCTCGAGCACTCCTTGCTTGTAACGCTCCTCAGCGTGATCGCCATCTCGTCCTCGTCACCTCTTCTCATCCGCTTCAAACCTAATAATAATTCAACTTCTTCCAAATAGGGATGGCCTTCAAGGTCTTGAAGAGGAAAGTGTGGGTTTGAGGATGCCATAGTTCTACAAGTGCACCCATGGCTGCCCAATCAAGGTGGATTTCATGGTATCTTTTAGCATGAATGGTAAGGTGTATTGATTCCCCATCTAGAGAGGATAGGATCATGTCAAGGCTTATAAGAGGTTAACTTTTGGAGCCATGGGAGACACATATATCTTCTAGTGCCCAGAAAGAGGGGATAGTCCTATGGATTGGTTGGCCATGCATGGATGAATTTGGGTAATTGATTTAATTTGGCAAGAGAAGATGGCACATGGAGGCATGCGCATGAGAGTTGGGTCATAGGAGGGAGATTAGAATTTGATCATAGGGAGCAGACATGGGTTGTTATGGTCATGATGGAAAAAGTGGCACATGGTATGGCATAAGTAGAGTTTGGATACATGGTGGTGGGAAGGTTCAGCATGGTAGATATTGGAGGAAGAAAAAGAGAAAAGGAAAAGAAAAATAAAGGGAGAAAATAAGAAGACATTAAGAACATTGAAGAACACATCTAGAAAAGTTAAATTAAATGCAAGAAAATCATAAACTCACCAACTTGGCTTGAATAAGCTTGCATATGTGTCCCTCCCCTTGCTTAATCTTTGGAATCCTTCAATCTTGACCTCTTGGAAGGAGGAGCACCACCATGCTCTATAGCTTCTCTCCTTCTCTTCTCTTTTCCATTGTCAATAGCTGAATTTTGCACTTTGGAGAGGGTATAAAAGTATGAAGAGAGCAAAGAGAGGTGGTTTTAAAGCCCTATGGTCGCACAAGCCGCAAGGTAAGTCTAAAACCCAGCAATAAGTGTAAACATGCAAGAAAATCTGGTCTCGGGCGGAACTTCAAAATCGCGACCCACACATACGTCACAATTCAAGTGCTTCACTCCGACTTCCAGTTCAAAAGGAAGAAGTTTAACCGCGACCACTCATGTCATCGTGTTCAGGTAAGTAAAATGCGTCCATATACCCTGTCATGATTTACAAGCATCATTATTTCAAAAATTGTGTTCTATATCTGTTGCTTGTCAGTGCTAACCACTCTTTGAGCGCAGGTTGAGATAGCGTCCCTCGCCGAAAGTTTCACGTCTATCTTCGACAATCTCTGGTACCACTGAATTTTACTATATATACTCTATTAGAGCATATCAAGGATCTTGAGGCTCTTATGAATATGAAATTTGAGTTCCCTCCACCGCCAAAAATAGTGATAAATAAATGAGGATTCTATGACTTGAGGATAGGTCGTTACGTTTTGCAAGGAGGACGACAGACCATGCCTAGGAATCCTAGTGTCCTGACTTAACTCAAAATCATCTAACAATATTATCTTGATAGTTGATATGTTTCTTTGTTTAGTCTTTTTCTTTTAGCCCAGCATGCACCATGTAGGACTTTGAGCTCATTTCCGGAAAATTACTCTTGCGCTTAATTGAAAAGAGCCACTTACTCTTAATTCTAATTAACATAAATATTCCACTTTGAGTCAAGTACTTATTTCACCTTGTTGATGTTCGGAGACTGTTTTTTGAGAACCTCCTTATTTTGGATCCTATATCAGTTCATCTATTTTCTCATAGATCCACCTTGGCTGCAGCATGTCCACAAGCTTGGTAAACGCTCCCCGATGATGAAACCTACCAGATTGTGTTCGTAGGTACTTCCCGACGCTTAGAAGTTGATCTCTCTCTTTGTGCCCACGTGCACACCCATTCCCTTCATAAAAAATGAGTTATCTCTGAGGCTTCTACCAAGCCACTTTACTTTGATTGAAGAAGAACTCCTGTCGTACGTTGTGAAGGTGTCTCTCATCACACCTTGCGTCTACTTTTCAGTCATTCCACTCAATTCCTCCATTCATTGCTTTCATTTCTGTCTTTGCACTCCATTTCCTTGCAAAGCAGATGCCAAGGTGAGGCAGCTGTAGACACGCCCATTTTACAACATATCGAGTACATTTCATGTTATACTGTAATGCCTCAAAGTGGCTCTTCAAATTAACATCTTGAGTAATTTTCCTATTTTTCTGGATTTTTCTAGGATTTTTAGAAGTTTTTCTAGGGGTCTTAAGGGGTCCTCTATGCGCATTTGATCTGCGACAGACACAGTGGTCACTTTTCAAGAATTTGATCTGCGACGGGTAAAACTGTCGCGTATTCCTTCCTATTTCTGACCCTACTATGTTTTGAAATCGTGTCCATAAGAGTCGTGTGTGTAAGAGTTTCAAATTCGATTTATGCAAATTCCAAAATTATTTTTAGAAAGATTTTATTGCTAATTAGAATCACGTCCACATGATCCGTCATGCTCTAACCTTCCATTGTTTGAAGATCAATTCCCATCAGAAGATCGATTCTTTCAAATCCGTGACGACTCATGTCATCGCATTCAAAGTTTCCATTATTAAAATTTGGAAAGAATCAATCGAATGATATTGAAAGTGTTATAAACGTGTTTGACTATGTCGTCGCGATTCTGAAACCTGCTATAATCGATGTATGGAAAGGCCTAATCGAAGTAAGGAGATCTTATTAAACGGGACGCTTTGGTCGGTCGCGATTAACATTAATAGGCGACTATTGTGTCAATCGTGATTTTCCAATTTTTCCTCTATAAATAGACCACCGAGGCCATTGTTTAAGAGGATCGAAGCACTACAGCGAAGCTCTGCTGCATTAAAGAGCCAAATTCAGAGCTTAAAGAGAAGAACCCTCCCCTCAAGCCATTTCAAGTCTTCATCAAGTGGAGCTCGGTCCTCAATCTCTCAACCCCTTTGGAGCAAGAGGAGGGTCTTCCTCGTCATCCATCGCAGCACCAAGCTTCCTATATCACCCTTTTTCTTCCCCTCTATTTTTTTTATTATTTATTTCATTCTTGGTGCATTCATCACCTAGTCACATTCACACAACACTTCATTTATTCCACCTAATCATTTTAGGGGTTATCACTACCTCTATAGGTGTGTTCAAGCACATGCTATCACATTTTTCACATCTCTTTTCGTACTTGACACTACACAACTTGAACTAATCATTTCTTTCACTTGTTTGTTTGTTTCTCTTTCTTGCAAGGTAACCAATAAGCTAAGGTCTTCTTCGCCGGTCGGCCGGTTGGAGGAGTAAGAGTCAACCCACGACCTCAACTCCCGTATTTGGGGTGAAGGCAAGTAAATTCCGCATTCGTTCATTCCTTCGGTACCCTCATGTACCTGGCGATCACATCTCCTCCATAGTGCACACACACTTTGTTCTCCTTTCCCCACTTATTTTAAAATTTCTCTCTTTTAATTATTCTTTGTGGAGTGTTTTGAACTAAGCACATTCACAATATTTCGGTCCCAATATAGTGACCAAAATAGTGACTTAAATCTTCAGTCGCTATCGGCGATCGATTATTTCGGTCACTATTTCGATCACAAAATAGTGATTGATATAGTGACCAAGACATATCGGTCGCTATAATCCGAACTAGCGACCTAATTTCGGTCATAAATCTGGTCACAATATAGTGACTAAAATAATCGGTCGCTAATCGGTCTCTAATTTTTAAATATATATTTAAAAAAACTACATATTTTTTAAGAAAATAACTTGTGTAAAAAAAATTGTCCACTATGACAAATGTCAAGAATAATATAAAATATTCACAATAATAATACATAAAATGTCCACCAACAATACATAAATGTCATACAATGAAAGAAAATCATGGATCCTTGTCGTTGTCCTCGTCTTCTCTGACGCCACTCGATGAAGGAACATACAATAGATATATAACAATAATAAATTAAAAAAATGCTATAAGAAATACATTATTTAAATTTTTAGAATTCATTTTTCTATATAATTCACTCACTTTTAAACTAAACTAATTTGATGAATATAAATTTAAACTCTGAAATAAATTGAGAGTCTGAGTTGAACTTCGTCGTTTTCACGAGTCATATTCATTGCCCCGATCGTGTTTGAACAAACCGGAGTCCGATCAGATTAGTATTTCTAATTTTGGACCCCCAAACCTAAATTCTTATTTTTTAACTAAACTAACTTGATTAATGTGAGTTCGAGCGCCAAGCTCAAATCGGGAGTCGATTTGAACTCCGTCAGTTTTCATGAGTCACACTCATCGCCTCGGCCGTGCTGGAACAAACTGGAAGCCAGTCGGAATAGTATTTCTAATTTTGGACCATCAAACCTAAGTTCTTCCTTTAAAAACTAAACTAACTTGCTTAATGTGACTTTGAGCGTCGAGCTCAAACTGGGAGTCTGATTTGAACTCTGTCAATTTTCACGAGTCATATTCATCACCCCGGCCGTGCTGGAACAAATCGGAGGCTGATCGGATTAGTATTTCTAATTTTAGACCTCCAAACTTAAGTTCTTCCTTTTTAAACGAAACTAAACTAACTTGCTTAATGTGAATTTGAGCACTGAGCTCAATTGAGAGTTGATTTGAACTCTGTCAGTTTCCACAAGTCACACTCATCGCCCTGGCCATGTTGGAACAAAACAGAGGCCAATCGGATTAGTATTTCTACTTTTGGACCCCTAAACAGAAGTTCTTCCTTTAAAATTAAATAAACTAACTTGCTTAATGTGAATTTGAGCGCCAAGCTCAAATTGGGAGTCCGATTTGAACTGCATCAATTTCCATAAGTTACACTCATTGCCCCGTCGTGCTAGAACAAAGTGGAGGCGATCGGATTAATATTTCTAATTTTGGACCCCCAAATCTAAGTTCTTGCCTTTTAAAACTAAACTAACTTGCTTAATGTGAATTTGAACGTCGAGCTCAAACTGAGAGTCTGATTTGAACTCCGTCAGTTTCCACAAGTCACACTCATCGCCCTGGCCTTACTGGAACAAACTGGCGGCCGATCGGATTAGTATTTATAATTTGGACCCGCAAACCTAAGTTCTTGATTTTTAAACTAAACTAAACTAACTTGCTTAATGTGAATTTAAGCGTCGAGCTCAAACTGGGAGTCTGATTTGAACTCCGTTAGTTTCCACAAGTCACGCTCATCGCCCTGACCATCCAACAAACTGGCAGCCGATCGGATTAGTATTCTAATTTTGGAATCCCAAACCTAAATTCTTCCTTTTAAAACTAAACTAAACTAACTTCCTTAATGTGAATTTGAGCGCCGAGCTCAAACTAAGAGTCTGATTTAAACTCTGTCAGTTTCCACAAGTCACACTCATTGTCTCGGCCGTGTTGGAATAAACCAGAGGCCAATCAGATTAGTATTTCTAATTTTGGACCCCACAAACCTATGTTCTTCCTTTTAAAACTAAACTAAACTACTGCTAATGTTAATTGAGCACCGAGCTCAAACAGGGAGATCGATTTGAACACAGTTTTCACAAGTCACACTCATTGCCTTGGCTTTGTTGGAACAAACTGGAGGCCGATCGATTAGTATTTCTAATTTTGGATCCCCAAAATTAAGTTCTTCCTTTTTAAACTAAACTAAACTAGCTTTCTTAATGTGAATTTGAGCGCCGAGCTCAAACTGGAGTTCAATTTGAACTCCGTCAGTTTTCACAAATCAACTCATTGCCCCGGCCGGCTGGAAAAAACCGGAGGCCGATTGAATTAATATTTCTATTTTTGACCCCCAAATCTAAGTTCTTCCTTTTTAAACTAAACTAACTTGTTTAATGTGAATTTGAGCATCGAACTCAAACCGGGAGTCCGATTTGAACTCCGTCAGTTTCTACAAGTCACACTCAACGCCCCAGCCGTGTTAGAACAAACCAGAATCTGATTGGATTTGTAATGACCCTACCCCTCAGACTCCCGCCAGGACACCCGAAGTTTGCGCCACCACCCATGGACCCGATGACCCGGAAGGGTTAGAAGAATAGTCTAGTGAGATATGTACTGAATTAAATAACTATAAAAGATATACAACTATACAATGTGTCTCAAGTAAAGTATAGGTACAATAAGAAAGGTGCAGTCCTTAAGGGCATACCCTGAGAACTTGCAGATCATAACCCTCAACTCACTCAGGTACAAGAGCTTACAACGCTCGCTCACACTGCTGTTGACAACACACGGTGCCACAACCGCCTCCGCAACCCGTCCGACACCGAGCTTCCATGATGACGAGCCCCTATCTAAAGGAAGTAGGGGGGATGAGCCTCGCGAACAAGGCCCAGTAGGGATTACCAGTCCCTCACCGACCAGAGCAATAGGAACTCCGAAAATAGGAAACTACACTAGAAAGCTGTAAAGTGAGGAACACCTATAGCAGGGTACTACAAAGCAGCGAAACAGAACAATGAAATGCCACGACCCCCAACCATGGTCGTGACACACACACGACTCCCGTAGAAACCAATGGAGTTAGGCACAACATAGAAACAAGCCTCGACATGCCCTCCGAGATAGGGGCCTCACAGAGACCATAGAGCAACCATGTGAGAAGGACGTCTCACCACAAGCACGACCACCTCTGACCTCCACAAGGTCGAGGTCCACAAGCAAAATCACCCCGGACCCAGACATACAGCGAGGTCGGGAAACCACACACGCTGGTGCCACCACAAACTTGCACCAAGGAATGGGACTACGGAACCGAGAGGGCACGAAACCAGAATCTCCTTGTTGGCCAAAACAACAACGCCACGAATGCTAGACACGGCCAGACTACAACCACTGTGTAGGTAGGGAAACAAATTGTGCTAGGAAATGTTGTGAGGAAACACAGTCACAACAACAACAACCAAGCCACTGCCACTAGCAGCAAAAAGGAGGACACACTGGCCACTCCCTCTCTGCTCACCAGCTGGCTCCTGCCTCTAACCTCCCCAGAAGAGCGAGATAGAGCCCACAGAACACCACAAGAATGCACGCACCACCGTAGCTTGGCCAAGCTGTGGGCCCCACACCTACCACCACTAGGTGGCTCCTAAACCAACGCAAAGAGAGGCAATGAGAAGGACTGTTTGAGCCGCGCCAGAAAGAAAACCCTCAATGACCTCGGCATCTTCCCCAGACAAGAGAGCTCTACAAACGACTCGGTGCCGCTGTCCAAACCTCATTTTCCCCACTGTTCTAGAGTCCTCCAATTAGGCCGTAGGCTCGAGCACGCTCGTAGCCCAGAGCACTCCTCAACAGGCTCCCGAGGATGGGGATCCTAGGCAATGGAGACAACTTCTGAATGGGACAAGCCCTCAAGTGCCAAGCATCGGGCAAACAGACGGGGCAAGCACAACAAAAAACCACACCGAATTGCTGGCTTGTAACCCACGACAAGCCCAACAAGCACAAGGCACACACGGACCCCGAGATGGCCGTCGGCCAACCAAGGCATGCACGAGCAGGCCAGAACCCCAGAAACACTACGAGTCGGTACGAAAATATCGCTCTGCTAATAATCGATAGACCGCCGGTCAATCGATTATTAGACAGATGCGACCCTCCTAGCACCACCGCCAGGACACGGCCACGAAGGTGTTACCTTCAGTAACTGAATGCAGCGAGATAACTTGCCGCGTTCCCCACCTGAAGGTCCTAAGGGCAAGCCTGCTCTGGGGCACATGCTGACACCTCAACCGGGGCCACAGAAACACCCGAGGCAACACAGGTATTGTTGTGTACATCCTGGCCGTTGCGATACCATCGTGACTGGGAAGGGCACCGCGACAGCAACTCTGTCACGGCAGGGCAGAGAGTCGCGACAACAACTGTAACGACCCTCTTTATACTGGTACGATTATATCAATCCACATTGATACAAAGGGTGCCATCACAATGGGACATTTACCCAACACAACACAATAGGTCGAGATGCACATAAATAACAAAGAAGTACAACAAAAATGTAAAACATTCTTATTCCATCATCATTGACATATTCCACAATCTATATAGCAATAAAGGAAACAACAAATGTCCACAATATATATGTCCATATGAATAACATTGTCATTGTTCACATACTAATGAAAAGAAAGTGTAAACTATGTAGCAGTCTCCACAAATGTAGCTACTCTTCACGCTCGGAGTCACTCCTCACTAAGTCCTCCTCAAGTACGGGAACACTTGTCTCGCCTGTATGTTAAAGCAAGTATGAGTCTTCCAAAAAAGAAAGACCCAACAAGCAAACTAAAGGCACATCCTTACACATATCACACACAAGCTATTCTTTAAATAAAAAGCGAAATACATGGCACATGCTTCATGTCAATTAAACAAATATCCATGAATAACCTATAGCATGCTTTTCTACACATAATAGGTATATGATCATGGTTTCAATTTCTATCATATCATTTCACAATTCTACACAATTAGATCATGGAATTTATGCACATAGTAACTAACAACTAGCATGATAGCTAACATTTTCTCATGCTTTTATGACACATATACACATCTTTAGCTTGCTGTTTTAACATAAATAATACTCATTCACATGGGTTTACATCTTTTCACACGCTAACACATTCACATAACACTATCACATGTTCACATTGCACATATTCACAATTTTCAAACTTTCACACTTTATTTGCCGTGACACATAGTCCGAACCACCATAAAGAAGGACACACATTCACATAACACATACCCATCACCTAGGTAATATAGTGACGAATCTTGGTAAACTGCGCAGAACTGGGAGAAGCCTCTCCACCCTAACCAGTGGTACTTGTCCACCTCCAGGATTTCATCATGATGCCCACAGGATATCACATACGCAATGAGCCTTCCCATAGAGACTTTTCTACAGTACGGCTCCACAGCCTTCTATGGTATAGTGTCAATTTCGGCACATGATACACATTATCTCACTTATTCACATGGTTTCATTTACTTATATGCACAACTTAACTCATTCACATGCACTTTATACATGCTTCAGTTTTAGAACTCAATATGATTGGTTTACAGTGTCAATTTAATCATAACAATACCTAAACATGCTGCTAAACACTGAAATTTACATGATTTAGTTAAACATGCTTAACATGGACTAATTACCCTTGTTAAAATACTAACAGTACCTACTGACGTCAAAGCTGTATCAAATTTTAATCACAGACTTCATACAGGTAATATGTCACATGTCTAATTTTTTAAATTTTTCGCAACTGTAAAACATTTTTTTAGCAATTAACACATATTTTATGTCATTTCAGTGAAATATTCACTTAACATGGTAGACAGTAAGCAGTCGGTTCTAACAGGTCTAAAACATGTGAAACATTACTCTAAGATCATGGTAATTTTTGTAACCATAACATGCAACAAAACTATTTATTCAGAATTAACCACAATCAAAACATGCTTATTTCATCAATACATAATTTATATTAAATATAATCATGCTCAGAAATAGAAATCGACAGAACCTCATGATATGACCTAAAGACCATACCTGACAAACCCTAATTTTTACAGCATGTACATACATCCAAAAGTCTGAAATTTATCACACAGATATGACAAACAAGGTTCTGTGAAAACAGATGAACTTGGCGACAAGGCCCTTGCTGTCAAGGTTGGTTAATGACACGGATGCTGCCGTCAACTCAGGAACTGGGCGGCAACAAGGTTGCCATCAACCTCCTGTCTGCAGAAAGTGCAAACCGAATGCAAATAAAAACAAGAATTGGGGGTTCCAGACACGAATAAAATCTGTAAAAATGCCTAAGACCTAAGGACATGTCTAGGGATGATACCCCTCGATTACTTGCATGAAATAAAATCTCTAAAGGGTTGATTTTGTTGAAGAAGCCCTCCTCGGCCAAGCCAAGAAGGTGCAGATTCCCCACCCAAATCTGGTCTTCCTGCTTGTGTAGATGGTCCTCGGAGTCAGGGAAGATTCCTTAATAGCAGGAGCACCTCCCGTCGAAGTAGATCACCGAAAGAAGCACTAAATCGTCAGATCAAGCCTTAAGAAGTTCTGATTTTCTCACAAACAAACCCTAGGTTTTCCTTTGAGCCAAAGGATCTAATCTGGCCGAAAAACTCTATGTTTTATAGGGCTACGAGTCGGGATGCGCCTAGGATTAGATTTTCCACCTGGGATGGGTTCCTAATTATGAAAGGTTTGCGGAATCCCAATATGGTAATCTAGAAGGGGGGGGGGTTGAATAGATTACTACCAATTAAAAGTATGAGACAACCCTTTTTAATTTCACAACAAAGTCTTTTGAATTTTCTGTAGAAACAACGTGAGACTTAGATGCGTTGATGATGTGTAGATGAGTTAGCAATCTATCTAGTGTGTGAATGCAACGTGATATCAAGCATCTAACGTGAAAATCATTCAAACCACAAGACACGAAGATTTACGTGGTTCAGAGTTCTCACATGGAGAAACGTGAGAGTTGGAAACACCTCCTAGGATAACTTAGAAACTTTCCGTAATATGAATTGTACTCTGTCTGTCGACAGGTCTTGGCCATCTGTCGACAGGCGACAGTAAGACAGAAGTATGGATGTTCAGCTCTGTGAGATCTGTCGACAGTCGAAGACCATCTGTCGACAGATATGCTCTTTTGTGCAAGCGACAGAAGTCTGGATATCTGGACTGTGAGATCTGTCGACAGTCGACTTCCCATCTGTCAACAAATGAAGACTTCCTGTGCAATCTGTCGACAGGTGCTTTTGTGTCTGTCGACAGGTGACCTTATTTCTTGCTTTTTGTGATCTTTCTCACTTGTTTGGTGAGAGCTTGACTTTGGGCATTTGTACCTACATGATAAAATATGTAAAGTTAAGTATTTGAATACACAAATGATCAAGTATTGCATTGGGTTCTTTGTCATGTGTCAAGTGTATCAAACCTCAATTGAAGTTATTCATCATCAAAAAACATGTGTTATAAATGTTAGAATGAAAAACCCAACATTCTCCCCCTTTTTGATGATGACAAATTATTCAATTAATGCATTGAGGTTTCTCCCCCTTTTGACAACATCGAAAAGCATGCATATCAGTCAATCATAGAGACAACGTAGAGCAAGGCACTGTGAATTCATTGATATGAAATAAGCATACACAGTACAAAAAGTTGTTTGACTGAAAAAGAAAGAAAGTACATGACAACAAAGTGGAAGCAAATTAGCACAGGACTCAGACATGAGAAGACACATACACTACGTGATGACCCACTCCTAGACATAGAACCTATTTAAGCAGCATCATCTGCGGGCGGAGCTGGAGCCTGACATGTATCGTGCATCTCTTTCTGAAGTCTGGTGATACGGAGCTGGAGCTGGACTTGATTGTCCGCAAGTGACTCTAGACTCGAGTCCACTGTATCCAATCTTGTGTTGAGGTTCTCAAATCCAGTGGTCATCTGTTGTTGTAACTGTGCAAATCAATTCTCTGATGGATGGTTGAGTTGGAGCATCACTAACATCTCAACTCCCGGCATACCATGTGATTCAGACTGGGAATCTTCATCTTCTTCATCTTCAGCATCATCAACGACATTCTCATCTTCGTCTTCAACATTCTCTTCTACGGCATCAGCAGGTGCTTCACCCTTAACAATCCATCAACAAGTGTATCCCATGCGCTGTGCTGCAGTTAGATCAAAGCTGTTGCGAGAATTTAGCACTATGCACTCGCTGTCTGGAATGTCAATGCCGATGAACCTCATGAGGGAGGTAAGTGGACAGGCAAAAGGCATCGATCTCCGGGGTTGGTAGAAGGTTTTGTGGATCAGACGAAGCATCAGAAGTGGGAGATTAATGGGTTCACATTTGAGAAAGAAGGTGAAGAGAGATTTGTAAACATCGGTGACCAATTCCCTACTGCCATGTTTAGGCGCAATCATGGTAGTGAATATGTGGTGAATCATCCTGATTAATGGAGAAATGAATTTGCATTGAGTTTAGAGATTTTCTTGGTGCCATCATAATCCTCAAGTGTAAGGAGAGAGTAGTAGACCGAGGCATCGGGTTTGTGGCTTAGAATATCAACTCCAGAATTAGGGATTTGAAGGGCTGTGCTAAAAAGATTTTCAGTAAGTTGAAATGTAGTGCCCTTGACGGTTGGTAAGGAAACGATCATCTGAAGTGTAGCCAAGGTTGTTGTAGAAGTCACGAACAGCGGAAGAAGAATACCGTTTGTGATGGTAGAGAAATGGAGTCCATCCCTGACTGTCGAATATGGGTTGGAGATTAGGAAACATGATGGCCAAGGACTCAAACTCTACATACCGTTGCTGGACAAACTTGGTATGTGTCCCCTTTCAGTGGGTGAGATGAAGACGGGGAGGCACCACAAGCTCGGGAAGAGACGATCATCCTGATGCTTTGTCCTGCGCTCATCCTCAGCCCCGTCGGCCCGAGAAGAGGAGGGACGGCGGCGAGAAGTCAATTTCTTGGACGGCCTGGAAGACATGAGGAAGGCTAGAAGGAGAAGGATGAGCGTGAGAAAGAGATGTGGTTGAGGTCTCGGATTAGAGGAAGGAAGACCGGAGGAAGATAGGGTTTTCCCGTCCAGAACAGGGGATGGAGATTTGGAGGGGAAGTAGATAGGGGTTTGGTGGTAGGAGGAGAAAGGTTCCCATGGATGCCTTTTTATAGAAAGAGGAGTGGATTTGAAAAAGCAAGCCCCACCAAAAAAGCCCCAAACGGCGTGCCGTTGGACTTCCCAAACTGGGTCTTCCGCCGGCTGTCGACAGATGATTGGGGATCTGTCGACAGATCCTGCATAGTTTCTGCCATTGATGTTTGATGTGGCTTTGAAGAAAGAAATGGGAGCAATGGTTACATGAGTCATATTTGTAAGGTGTAACATGGGTAAACAATATTGTAACCTATCATTTTCATGGACATTAAGGCTCTCCCACTTACCTGGATGATTTAAGCATAATACCCAAGGGACTTAAAGTTAAAGCATGAAGAGAACATTCCATTCGTTGAGAAAGGACACCATTACCCTTGGTTGATTAAGGACATTGTAGACCAACACTATCCCAAGTTTATGATGATCAAATGATGATTGAAATAAATGTCTAAACTTCTGGATAGCCATAGACAGTACATGACCTTTAGATTTGAGACACTGTGGAGGCTTTACACTATTTCAATTTTTTTTTTTTTACTTTCAAGACAAGAATTCAATGGGAAAAGTGATATTCAAGATAACTCACACCTTTTGACATGAGGATGACATGACAAGTGCCCGTACCCCCAGTTACTCAGTCGATGTTTTCATTATATCGTTGTATAGAGATAATGAGTTTGGTTTTTGACGCGAGGGCAGACATTTGTGATGCCCGTCTCCCCGGTACTCAGGCAAGACCCATCATAGCTCTACCTTTATCCCAATATTGTTTTTTTTTTAAATGACGTTGTATATACTTTTCTGAAATAGGTAGCTTTTCTCTATTTTAGCTAAACTTAAGATCAAGGAGACGTATATGATGATCCTTCAGTTTAAAACATAAAGTTCAATAACCATAAGATTTTTCAGATGTATTAAGAATGGTGTGAGCCTACAGGAAATTATTCAACGGAGTTCAAGTGTTAATCCTCGAAGATAGTTCAATGTTTTCAAAATGATTAACATAAAACCCAAGCATGAGTAGTATGTCCAAATCATGATGGTTTAGGGGATAGCATCAATATCATGTATATATGAGGAAGTTAAACATGTATATCCACCCAATAAACACCTTAATGAAAGTTCATGAACCTGCCGAACAAGTAGTATATGAAATAGGCATGAATTACTTGAAGAGATGGTGTCTGTCGACAGATAGAGAAGTGCCTGTCGATAGATCCATAGACAGAAGAAAGGCTAGTTCGGGCAGAGCAGAACCTGTGAGATCTGTCGACAGATAAGTGGTCGTTTGTCGATAGATTGCACAGACAGAAGAAATAGAGTTCTGTGAGGCCTGATCTGTCGACAGATGTAGTGGGAGCTGTCGACAGATGCCTGTGCAAAGCTGGTTTAAGATTAGAATGAAGAGTGAGATGATCATGACAAGTGAGGGAATTGAAATACACATTGAATGAGTGATTCTCCTTTTCATGATGGACATCTAACCTAGACTTGCTCCCCCATAGTGTGTGCTCATGTGAAAACAAGCAATTGAGTATTGAAGACACACTATTACAACTGGACCAATCATGTGAGCACATCAAGCTTTCAGGAAGACAGATTGTTAAGATTGTCAATGTTTCATTGAAGAGGAGAATGGGCAAATTGTAAGAAAACTCATCCCTATATGGAGTACATACCCCTTACATGCATGTCAACTATGGATACGTGGCGGAGGATCTTTCCTCTACGCATAGTGGAAGTTTCCAAACAAGCTTTACTTGTTCTTCCACAAACACTATTTGATATACCTCACAGTTGGTGCACACAAGAGACATATGCTCAGTATATGGATAAGTTTTACTGCAATTTGCACAAGCCTAATTCTCTTCTCAAAGTGGTGAATCTATCTTCAGCTAGAGGTTTGGTAAAGATGTCAGCCAATGTTTTTCTGTGGGTATGAAACTGATTTCTAAGTTTTTGTTGGCTACCTCATCTCTCAAGAAGTGGTGACGGATTTCTATGTGTTTTGTCCTAGAGTGTTGAATGGGATTCTTTGATAAGTTGATTGCATTGGTGTTGTCACATAGGATAGGTGTGCATCCAATATCAATGTTATAGTCACACAACTGACTTTTTATCCACAACACTTGAGCCGCACAACTCCCTGCAGCAACATATTCTGCCTCTGCAGTGGATAGTGCAACCGAATGTTGCTTCTTGGATTCCCACGAAACCATGCAACTGCCAAGGATTTAGCAATAGCCACTAGTGCTTTTCTTGTCAATTTTACATCCAGCATAGTCAGCATCAGAATATGAAACCAAGTCAAAGCTACTACCTGCTGGATACCAAAGACCAAATCAAACGTACCTGAGAGATATCTGAAAATTCTCTTAACAGCAATAAGTGGCTTTCCTTTGGACTAGATTGGTATCTAGCACAAAGACAAACGCTGCACTGGATGTCTGGTCTACTTGCAGTAAGATAAAGGAGTGAGCCAATCATACCTCGAAATTGTTTGGCATCTACTGATTTACCTTTTGCATCACTTTCTAGCTTAATGCTTGTGCTCATGGGTGTTGAGGCATGTTTAGCGTCTTCAAACTGAAACTTTTCAGTAGCTCTTTGACATTTTTCTTGGTTGATGAAGAATTCGTCTTCCAATTGTTTGACCTGCAAACCAAGAAAAAATGAAGCTCCCCCATTAGATCATCTCAAATTCACTGTGCATATGTTTCGAGAATTCTTCACACAGTGAAGGATTAGTAGAACAAAGATAATGTCGTCGACATAGACTTGAACAACAATTATATGATTGCGGACTTTCTTTGTAAAGAGAGTTTGGTCTACCTTACCTCTTGAGTAGTTTTTGCTTATCAGAAATGTGCTCAGCCTGTCGTACCAAGCTCGGTGCCTGTTTCAAACCATAAAGAGTTTTGTGCAATTTAAATACATGGTGTGGTTTATCATAATCCTCAAAGCCAGGTGGTTGAGAAACGTAGACTTCTTCTTTTATGTAGCCATTTAAAAAGCAGTTTTGACATCCATTTGATACAATTTAAATTTGTTTGAGCATTCATATGCTAACAAGATTCTAACTGCTTCTTGCTTAGCTACTGGTGCAAAAGATTCTTCAAAGTCTACACCAAATTCCTGATTATATCCTTTTGCAACAGTCTAGCCTTGTTTTCTCACCACTTTACCCTCTTCATTGAGTTTGTTTCTAAAGACCCACCTTGTACCTATGCAGACATTTCAGGGGTTTTAGGAACTAAACTCCATACATATTTCTTTGGAATTGCCCAAGCTCCTCATGCATAGCATCAATCCATAATCTTCTTTTAAGGCTTCTTCAACATTCTTAGGTTCCACTTGAGAGACAAAAGCTAAATGGTCCTGTTTACTATTTGATTAACCTTTGATCTAGTTTGAACCGACTCATTTAAATTTCCTATCACATTCTCAAGAGGATGATCTTTTGAATACCTCACATTCATGACTGTTGAAGGGCCTGGAATATCTTGCATTGAGGAGTTGGTTCGGGAGGAGGAAGTGCTTGAGGTAGTTCAAGTTGATGTTCTTCCTCTTGTGGATCTTTGTCAGGTACATCTTCTGAATTGTTGTACGGGAGAATATCTCTTCATCATTATACCTGCGAAGATATCCACTTTTAGTCTTGACGTTGTTATAGAGATTGCATTTGATTTCTCTGTAGTTCTCCAAGTGTTGTATCTTCAGTTTCATCTTCAAACTTGTAAAGTTTAGAATTGTTAGACTTGGTTTGAGATTCATCAAATAACATGTGGAGTTTCTTCCACTTTTCTTGTTTTAAGATTGAACACCCTATAGGCTCTAGAGTGTTCTGAGTATCCAAGAAAATACCTTGATCGCTTTTGGCTTCAAACTTATCCAAAACATTTTTATCATTGTTATGTATGAACACTTTTGAGCCAAAAACTCTGAAATACCCAATTGTGGGTTTCTTACCTTTCAGAAGTTCGTAGGAGGTTTTCTTGAATACCGGTCTTACCATAGCTCTATTAAGATGTAGCAAGACGTGTTTACCGCTTCTGCCCAAAGGTTCTTGCTAGTTGATTCTCGACCAGAAGCGTGCGAGCCATCTCCACCAATGTTCTGTTCTTCTCTCCACCACTCCATTTTGTTCCGAAGTTCTTGGAGAGGAGAACAAGTGCTCTATCCCATGGAGCCTGCAGAATTCAGTAAAGGAGTTGTTGTCAAATTCTCCCCATCTCCCCGTGATTAGTGCGATGGAGCTATTTTGTTGACATTTCCATGCTCAATCTATTAAAAAAATCTTCAAAAACTTGCAGTGCTTCATTCTTGTGAGCAAGAAATTTCACCCCAAGTTGAACTAGAAAAATCGTCTACAATAACAAAACCAAATCGTTTGCCATTGAGACTCAATGTTCTTGTAGGTCCAAATAGGTCCATGTGCAACAGTTCATAATCTTAGTTGTACTCACTGGTGCTTTTGATTGAAGGATTTCCGGGTTTGTTTTCCCGTGCACATGCATCACAGAAATTTTCATCTTGTTAAAGGAAATGTCAGGAAGACCACTCACCAATTTAAGCCTCATGATCTTGTGCAACATTATAGCTAGCGTGACCGAGCCTACGATGCACAATGTAAGCTCATCCTGTTTGTTTGCTACAAGACATAGATCATTATTTTCTGGATCATCTAATCAATCATGTAGATGTTGTTTGATCTTTTTCCAGAAATTTCAGACTTCCTGTTTCCTTATCAAGAATTTGACATGAATTGGATTCAAAGACAATTTTATGACCTTATCACACAATTGACTTATGCTTAGCAAGTTGTGATAAGACCATCAACAAGTAAGACATTGTCTATCGAGTTAGAGGCAAACTTACCAACCTTACCTGAGCCGATGATCTGACCTTTGTTGTTACCTCCTCCAAAAATTACTTGACCTCCGTCTTTTTCCACGAGCAAACTAAATTTTTCTTTATCGCCCGTCATGTGCCTCGAGCAGCCACTATCCAGGTACCATTTGTTTTGATTGTGGGCTGCTAGGCATTCTGCACATGTGGATCAGACAAGAGGTATTGGTACCCAAATTACTTTGCGTGCCGTTTATAACATTCATGCCAAACAGTAAATGCTTAGGTATCCAAATCTGTTTAAGTTTCAAGTTATTTGGATTGTTCCAGCATTGTTTTTCATTATGCCCGACCTTTTTGCAGACTTTGCATGATGAAGGTTTGTGAACAACAGTGGGCATGATATTCTTGGGAGCATCATTGGCATCTTGCCCTTTTGTTGTCTTGTCAATTTAGGCTTGGGAGCATGCTTTTTGTTCTGTCTTGGGCTTGTTACAAATTCTTTAGATTGTCCAGGAACAAACTTGATCAACTTAGGTTCTTGTTTCTTACCTTTTGAAGGTTTTGTTTACATGAACAACTTGGGCTGAAATCAATGAAATCTGTTAGCAGATTTTTGCCAATTACCTTTGGCTTTGCATTTTGAAACCCATCCCATGTCTTGCAAAAACACTTTTGAACCTAGAATTGCATCAAGATTCTGTTTACTTTTGACAAAGCGACAGATCCTTTGACTTATCTTTTATTTCCTTTTCAGCTTGATCCAATCTTTCTTTAGATAGCATGCTCATTTTTAAGAACTTCAAGAGAGTTCATTAGATCATCTCTTCCTTTTGAACTTCTTGAAACTTAAGTTTCATGCTATCCAATTCATTGTTGGGTTGAATGCAATTCATATCATTTCCCTCCTATTTTGATGATGACAAGAGGTGTTCTTAAGCAATTTAATTGAAACATGTCAAAAACATCATACCTGAAATTCATGTTCAAAAAGTATTTTTCAAACCACATTTATCATTTATGGTCATGATAAATCATTTACTAATGATATATGTGTTTATTTTTCAGGTACAAACATTTTTATGCAAAAGATGAGTCGACACACCCATCAATGGTGTCAACACATCAACACAGATTCAAAGGCAAAATGTGTAAAATGTTGAGACTGTGTCGACACATGTCAAGAGTGTGTCGACACGAGTGGCAGTTTTTCAGAAATCAAGCCTACCTAGGTCGACACACTCTCAGAGCAGGTCGACACTAGATCCCATTCCGAGAACAGCCAGTTTAAGAATTGGGACAGCAGGTCGACACACTCTCAGAGCAGGTCGACACTAGACCCAGTTCCCAAAACAGCCAGTTTGCAGATTTGGGACAACAGGTCGACACACTCAAGAGAGGTCGACACGGGACCTTCTTCCCAGAACAGCTTCTTACATATTCTGGACAGTGTGTCGACACTACCACCAGGGCAGGTCGACACACTACAGAAACTTTTCATCCTAAAGTTGATGGCTACCACGTGTCCTTCTAGGGAGATTAGAATCTTCCTAGGAACGCGTGCCCTTGTACCCCAAAAGGGTATCTTTGGAATCCTAAGGATATAAAAGGTCTTTTTGGCTAGCCTTCACATGAGACAAGAGACCCAACTCTCTTAGAGCCTCCAAAAAGCTCCTGGCGGCCCTTAAGAGCTCGTGTCTCCTCCTCTCTGCTCTCCAAGTGCTTCCAGAAGACCAATTTCCACCAAAATTCAAGGTGTGGGAATTGGAATTGATTCCTGAAGACTCTCTGAAGCATTCCAAGGAGGCAGATCCTGTAGAAGACTTCTTTGGTGAAGAATTCGAGAAGATCCAACTTCTCAAATTGCAGAGTATCGACTTGGACTTCAAGCTTCACAAGTTTCTTCCCAATTCAAGCTTCTACAGGGAGTACACTGAAGAACGAAGCCTTTCAATTCAATTCACCTTTCTTCTGTTCTTCTGAGATATCTTTTGAGATTATGCAAGTGCTTCTGCATAACTCTCTTTAGAGTCTCAAATTTCGACTAGATCTGTTGCTAGAGGATCTTAGTCTTAATTGGTGTCTAGCATGTTTAGTGTGAGCATTGTGCTCAGTTTGTTGTGAGCCGTCGAGCTCAGTTTGAGTTGTCAAGCTCAGGGTTGGTTTGAGCAGTCTTGTTCTGTGTTTCTAGAGTAGTCTTGCTCTAGAGGTTGTGTGAGTTGTATGCTCTGAAGTGTTGGAGTTGTTAGGCTCCTTTGGTGTGTAGCCCAGTTGTGTTAGTGAAGCCTCACGGGTTGTGAGGGGTGGATGTAGGAATCACTTGGGTGATTCGAACCACCTAAAAAAATCCTTGTGCATTTGTCTTCTGTGGTTTGATTGATTCATCCGCTAGATGCTTGCATAGGATCCGTTTTAATTCACTTAATCAACTTGCTTCACATCTAAGTTTTTCAACTCACTCAATCTAATCAGATCTGTAGTTTTTCACTGATAACATTGCCTCTGATTCTAAATAGTTTTCAAATTACTTAAGCTTCCGCAAAAGTGGCTAAGATCTATTCATCCCCCCCTTCTAGATCTTTTCCACACATTCATTTCGATCCTTCAATTGGTATCAGAGCTGGTTTACATCGATCTGATTTGAACTGAGCAGTTTTTGTTTCTAAGTATTGAGTGTTTGATTGTTTGCTTGTTTGTTTGCTTGCTTGTTTAACTCTTTCTCTGTGCTTTACTTAAGTGTCATGGACTCAAAGGGTTTCATAGCTGAGGGCCATTCCATAAATAGGCCACCATTCTTTAATGGTTTGGACTATTCTGTTGGAAGAACAGAATGCAAGTGTTTTTAAGGGCCAGAACTATGAGATTTGAACAGAGAGAAGAAGATTCTTGGACAAGGGAACAAAAAGGAAAGCTACACTGAATTATAGTGCCATGAACATGATTCAGTGTGCTGTCCATCCAAGGAGTATTGAGAATCTCTATGTGCAAATCTGCCAAAGAGATGTGGGATAAACTCGAATTACTCTATGAGGGAACATCTCAGGTCAAGGAGACCAAGGCCAAACATTTTAGTTTCAGAATATGAACTCTTTATGATGAAATCTAATGAATCTATTTCTGAAATGTTTGCCAGATTCATGGTGATAGTCAATGGACTCAAGGCTTTGGGTAAGGAGTATACTGATGCAGACTTGGTAAGAAAAATTTTGCGTTCACTTTCTTCAATTGGCATACCAAGGCCACTGTTATTGAAGATTCAAAAGATTTGTCCAAAATTTCTTTGGATGAATTGATTGGATCATTAATGACATATGAAATAAACTTAAAAGAAATGAAGAACACATCATTAAGACCAAGCCTATGGCACTCAAAGCCTCTTCAAGCAACAAAGATAAAAATCAGGATAAGACAAGTTCTGAAGAATCTGAGTCGAATGAGGATGAGATTGCCCTCATGACCAGACAATTCAGGAAATTTTTGAAATATAGGAAAAAAATGACTGGGAAAAAGAAATTCCCTCAGGTAAGAAGAACACTTCCTCTTCCAATTTCAATAAGAATCATAAACCTGATGAAAATGTTATCTGTTACAGGTGCAACAAGCCAGGACACATGAAAGGAGAGTGTCCTGAGAACAAGAAGGAAAAGCACAAGAAATTCCAGAAATACAAGAAGCCAAAGGCCATGGTAGCCACTTGGTCTGATGAAGATACAAGTGAGGAAAGAAGAGAAGAAGTCCTCAAGCTCAGAGAGTGAGGAAGTTTGCTTCATGGCCAACATCACAGATGGAAAGTAATACTTCCTTTGAAGACTATAGTGTTGAAGATTGCAGGATGTGTATGTAGAATTAGTTGAAAGATATTCTGAAATGAGAAAAGAAAATAAACACATCAAAAGAAATTGAAAATCTCTACCATAACCAATCTTCAAACAATAGAATCTGTGAACTGGAATCTGAAGTAACAGACTTGCTTGAAGAAAAAGAGAATCTCCTAAACCTAATTGATGAACTGAAACTTGCCTCTCAAAGGCCTCCCAAGAATTCAGAAACTTAAATGAAAAGCTGGAAATTGAAAAACAGAAAAAACAACAGAAAATTGAAGAAATTGAAGTTCTTAAAAACCAGCTAAAGGAAAGGGAGGAGGTTATTCAAACCTTCACAAAAGGCCAAGATAACCTAGAGGCATTGCTAGGATCCAACATGACAACCACATCCCATGGATTAGGATTCCAAGAAGAAACCCCAAAAAGACAAATCTGGTGAGAAAAAGGGAAAAAAACCACTAATTAATTTTGTCAAGGGTCCTAATATGGAAAACACTGAAATCCAACAACAGCAACAAAACCCCAAACAAACTCAAAACAAATCCCAAAACCCAAAAACAAAAGAAGACTATCAGGTCGACACAGTCCCCTGACAGGTCGACACCAGTCCACAAGAAGAAGACTTCTGTGGCTGTTGTGTCGACACCAGTACAGGAGAGGTCGACCTGCTCAACACCAAAAACCAAAAACTGTTGGGTTCTCATATTGGAGAATGTTGGGTTACAACAAGTGCTTAAATGTTTTTGATGATGAACAATACTAATTGATGTTATGTGAAATGTTCACAAATGGTATGTTTGTTTTTGATGATGAACATTTTATGAACAAGACAAAATTGTTGTGTTAGAATGTGTGAAACATGATGAGAATGACAATTGGATGCAAATGAAACACATGTTTATATGTTCATTATATCTCACTAATTATGTCTTTTAATGTAGGTGAGATTCCATGCAAGACAAAGCCCAAAATCCAAGTGCAAAAGAACAAGACAAGTGCTGAAATAGTGCACCTGTCAACAGATGACAGTGCATCTGTCAATAGATGAATAGTGCATCTGATGCATCTGTCGACAGATGATTTTCGCCTGTCGACAGATACACTCAGAAATCTATTTCCAGAAAGCCCAGTCTTTCGGTTCTTGCAAACCTGTCAGCATCTGTCGACAGCAGCAAGTCGGCTGTCGACAGACGGAGTTTGGGAAGATCATGGCCAGGATATGATCTATATTTTGTGTTTCCTTTTAGCACGACTCTCTATGCTTGGACACCACTATATATGGATCATATGAGGCTATTTTCGCAGCAAGGAGCCACCATACCAAAACCCTAAGCAAAGGTCAAGATCAAGGCTTTCTTCCTGCTGCCCTGCTTCATCTCTCTGCCCAGAACAAAAAAGAACAACCTTCCAAGCGGAGTTGAAGCCGGTTCGTCCGTGGTTCAAGCTTCTCCATCAATGATACTTGTCAAGACAAAGCTTGGAGTCTTCTGGACGACCAACGAGAAGAGATCACATCGGGATTTGATTCTTCATCTCAAAACTCTTCTCCTTCACTACTTCATATATCTGTGTGTGTGCACTGATTTGAGATCAGTACGTGGATGTTGTGGAAGTGTGGATTGTTGTTCTGATTGCGTGTTTGCATCAGACAACGTGTGTGGTGTGTTGGTCAGATCAAGGCTAGAGGATCTGATCTTTTGTGGACTTGATCTAGCGTGTGTGGTGTGGTTGAGCCGGTGTGCTCGTGTGTG
>CM024766.1:27917315-28019800 GCA_014218235.1 Colocasia esculenta
TGACGTCGACTTGGAGCAAGTTTGTGTGTGTTGTCGCTTGTAGGCGCGCTCTAGTTTGGGGGAGACGGACACAGTGAGGACGTACTGGACACCAGATAGTACTGTTTTACAGTGCCTCACTTTAGGGAGCTCGGGCCAGAGTCCCTAAAGGTGTAGGCATGGGCCTGCGAGGTTGGGTGACCTGCATGTTTGGTGTTTTAGTCGGACTCCACAGTTCTTGTACTTGTTTAGTGGAGCGGCAGCTGGACCTTTCGTCTGTGGCTGCAAGACTGAGAGGTAGTCCTGGTGGTTTGTCTGGGTCAGTAACTGTGTCGCGAACTAGTTAACGTGGCTCGAGTGTGGCGTTTCTCTACAGTAGCCCATACACCTGTTTTGTTTTGCTGTTTATTTATTACGTCGATTCTATTAAGCAGCAAAGGTAAGTGGTACTCATGTTTTTATATCCTGCCAGATAATATTATAAATTGCTAGCATAGCATTTCCTACTTTGCTACTTATATTAGTTTGCTCGGTTTCTAGGGAGTTTCCCTACTGAGCCAATGACTCGAGAGGCTCACCCCTACCTCCTACCAGGTGAGGGAGATCAGGAGATTTCGCACCCGTCATCCAGTGGAGGGTCAGCACCACCAGCAGTGTAATTTTCACTTTTCTGTTGTTCACCTTGGGATATGCCCCAGGTTTCTGTTGTAGTTTGGTTACAGTTGTACTACAGTTATGTATATTCATGTAAATATTGTGAGATGGCAGATCTTATGAATATTTGAGCCAGTTCCTTTATGTTTCTATGGACTCGTGGTATGATATCCCTTGCGAGGCTTCGGCCCGTTCACGGGAGGCGGACTCGAGTTAGGCTCATTATTAGGTTAACGGGTCTGAACGGCGAGGACCGTCACATCCAGTCCCTGAGCAACAACTCAGGATATCACTACCCAAGGGTACAGTCCCCCTTAAAGACACTACACATCAGCCGCAGCTGGCCTTCTCTTAACACTAGAAGAGGTACAAGCACCCTGATTCATAGGTCCTCCATCTACAAGAAGGGAATACAGCCACCTGTTACCAACAGGTCTTCTCTTCTCATATGAAGAGGAACAACATAGAAAAGTGTTAAGGAGAAGACAAGCCCCTAGATAAAGCTAATAGAACAATGCTTGATCTGAAGCAAGTCTGAGAGAGAAAGATCTGCAAAGAAGAATTCTCTCAGTACACTAGAGCTCCCTCAAAGCTAAGCATGGATGTAGAGAGCTAAGAGCTACAGCAAAACAATGGTGTGAGACTTAAGCTCTTCTATGGTGCTTGCGGATTTTTGAATTCTCTAGAGATATTTCTTCACGTAGGCACCAGTCTTCTATTATAGCTTCTTTGGAAAATATAGTCGTTGAAGTCTCCGTTGTCTCTGTGTTGAATGCTCGTTAGACTACATGGATTGATGTGTACGACAGATGCTTCCAGTCATTTAATTTTTTTTTATCCATGCACGCAAGGAAGAATCCATCCAGATATTCTGCAATTTCTTCTTGTCCAACATTGTGGTGTCTGGTACTGTCAAGAACCTGCACATGATAAATACCAAACAATGGACAGCTAGACTGTCTCTTGACTTGTCAGTCAACGTTAGAAACCAAGCAGTAGGAATATACACCAAAATGGAAGTATTTTTTTTGCTATCTAAAAAGATGTTTTCTATAGAAGCTAAGAATGGAAGATATCCAAATATGTATCGTGCAGAGAGATGCTTAGACACATTAAATGCACAGACATTGAGAAGCACGTGAGAAGACTTTAACTTTCAATATAGTTGAATATCAAATCGGTATTATCCACGAAGCACTGTTCCACTTATGTAATCATTACAGAAACAAGCAAGTCGTTCTTAGATTATAAACAAATCGTTGTGAACACAACTTGTTGCAAGAAAATTGTTATAACTAAATCGTATAACCAAATCGAATCGTTACACAGACCAAGTCGACGTTGTGACTTATCAAATCGTTACAGCAAGCAAATTGTTGTGTAACTTATCGAGTCGTTATGAAAGACAAATCGTTATGAGAATATAAGCAAACCATTATGAATAAGTCGTTATAACTAAATCGTTATAAGCAAGTCAATGTGAATGAATCGTTATAACCAAATTTATGTGAACGAATCGTTATGACCAAATAGTTATAAGTAAATCGATGTGAACGAATCGTTATGACCAGATAGTTATAAGTAAATCGATGTGAACGAATTGTTATGACCAAATAGTTATAAGTAAATCGATGTGAACGAATCGTTATGACCAAATAGTTATAAGCAAATCGATGTGAACAAATCGTTGTGAGAGCAAATCGTTGTTCTCACTTAACAAGTCGATGTGAGTGCAAATCGTTATACTCACTTAACAAGTCGTTGTGAGTGCAAATCGTTATACTCACTTAGCGAATCGTTCTGAGATCGAAATTGATGTGATACTTATGAAATTGTTATGTAATACAGTAACTTATGAAATCGTTATGCTATGATGGAAATCGTTATGCTTTCAAAGCGAGTCGATGTGTACTTAGTCAAAATTCATGCTTGAACTTTAAATACTTAATGTAAGAGATACTTACATAGTTGTTGCTTTATTCGTTGATTTACTTCTTGTGCCTAAGCTTCATGAAACTTGTTAGATGACATTAATTGAAGTTTTGTTAATCACCAAAATAGATATAATTCATGAAATTATATGGGGATGAGCTGATCATCTCTCTCTCTCTCTCTCTCTCTCTCTCTCTCTTCTCTAATAAGTCTACATCGATAGATTGGGCTTCCTCAGCCACTAATGTTAGAGGGGTGAATGTTCTTCTGGCACCATCATCTCCTTTTCTCCCTCCCTCCTCATGTTCTCTTCTCTCTCTCTCTCTCTCTCTCTCTCTCTCTCTCTCTCTCTCTCTCTTACTACAATCTTCTCCTCCCACTGTGTCTCCCTCTCTTCGTCCCAGTACTCTCTAACTCTCTCTCTCCTCTCTCTTCTTACGAGGGTATTTTGTTAAATTTATTCTTTATTTAATAGCTTCATTAAATGATAGCAAAATTTCTTACCATTCTAATGATCAGGTTAACCACAGGAGTATAGCCAACTAGATGTTGGAATATAGAGATTATATGATTGAATATACAATTTCAAAAATATAACCTCAATATATATGATGCATTTGTAAGGCCCTCTAATTTCCGTCGCATTATTTGTATTTGTGTGTGTATGTTTGTACTTGTGTATGTATGTACATATTTACGTACTCATTAATTAGTATAATACGTGTGCATGTTTATATTAAGTATAAATAATGTATGTATGCATGATGATAGTATGGATACAATACCGTATGTATATTGCATGTATATATGCATGGTATGCATGGTTTTCTACATAATTTAGAGTTCTGGCCGAAGGCCATCTTGGTGTCAACCCTAGGCCGTTTAGCTGGTGTCAGCGTCCAGACATGGACGCCAACACTCATCCTGGCGTCCAGCGATGTGGACGCCAATTGTCTGGCCTGTATGCGCAGCAGAGCTGCAAACTTATAAAACAAGGAAACCTAACCATTGGGGATGCCCCCAACGGCTCTGAAGGGTGTCCTATCACCCTAGTGAGTGGGAGAGAGACTCTCCTTAAGTCTGAACCCGAAATGGCCTCTCCCCACTCTTCCCTTCACCCTTGCAAGAGGAGAAAAGAGAGAGGAAAACCCTAGGAGGAAAACTGTGAGAAAACCCCCCCTCTTAGCACCCTCAAATCCGACCCCCTGGAGCTTGATCCAGAGATCTACTGCTTCAAGAAGGTAGCTAGATCAAAGGAGGAGGCTTCCCCGACATCCCCTTGGCGTGGAGATCATCCAGGAGCCCGGAGGAAGAGATCACTTGGAGGCTTTTCTGCAACTTTCTTGGGACTGCCCAAGGAGGTCTTCAACGAGCCTAGATCCTTGGAGAAATTTTTGAAAGGCAAGTGACCTATCCATGATGTCCCCGTATGAGTCTAGGTCGGTTTTGCTATTTTTATGGATTTTTTCTCGAGTCCTAGACCCTCCCATTCACCCAAGTTTGAGAGCTCGGGTCTGTGTTTCTGCACAGACCTGGTTTGACGGCAAGGTCCTGGACGCCCAGATCATGCTTGGCGTCCATCGACCATGCCGCTGACCCTGAGTCAGCGGCCAGAGACCGCCGCCAAGTTCCTCAGGACAGAACAGTGAACTGTTCTGCCCTTCTTCTACATTAATTTCGATATGGTTTCCGTGATGAAGATATATGGTAAACCTATACTCTATGTATATTGTTAATTGTGGTGTGTGAATGAATGTGGGGTGTGATGGTGAATGTGGAATATTGTATCCCTTGAACTTGTGAGCATGACTTATTGAGATTCTTGCGAATTATGTTTCATGATTAGGATTAGTATGAATGCCTTGGTTGGTCTGATCATGAAGGTTAGTGGGTCAGTATATGTGTTTGCAATTTTGGTAAATTATCCATGCTTGTGTAACTTGCTAATAAATCCGATTCGGTAGAATAAAATAAAAGCATGCAAGAATGGTTGTGGTGAAATCCATAGATGTATGATTTAGGGTAATTTTGTATTCTCAAATCATGCATATATTAGTAGCCTCTGTTTAAAACAGTAAGTGGCAATGTGCAGGATATGCTAAACCCCATGTTAACTTAAGTTGTGAATAGTGTGAAATAGGTGTTTATTTTCTGTAAATCTATTTAACTCAGAAAATTTTGAAAATTTGAGTGTATGATCTTGAACCCGAAAACAGCATGTGGTTAAAATTTCAGGTATTTGGATCAGTAAATAAGAAGTTATGTATTTTCATGTGAAATGAGATAATCTACGTATATTACCAAAATGTGATTAGTTATTGTCTAAACCAACTTGATTGGTGAAATCACTGTGTGCTAAGCTCTTGAAATTCTGTAGTACCATGTTAGGAAAAACAGAGATATTCATGTGAGTGAGGAATGAATGTGATGAAAAGTGTGAAGTGTAAAACCATGTGTAAACGGTAAATGTGTAAATGTGCAACTGTGCCAATGTGACACTGCTTCCGTAGGGGCAGTGGAGCTGTATCAGGGAAAAGTCCCCCTGAGAAAGTTCAATGTGTAAGTGACCCTAAGGGCATTAGGGGGAAATCCTGAGGTGGACAAGTACCACTGGTTAGGGTGAGACTTGTTCTCCCGGTCTGCGCAGTCCAAGAGTCGCCATTGGAATGCTAGATGGCGTCTATGTGTAATGTGATGTGTATATGTCCTTCTTTGGTGGTTTGGACTATTGTCACGGCACCTAAAATGTGTAATGTGTATGTGTCCATGTGTAATGTGTAAGTGACAATGTGAATGTATATGTGTAAAGTGAAACCGTGTGAAGAGGAAATTCGTGTAAAGAAAATGTGAAACTAAAGATGTGAAAATGTGTTATTGAAGATCATGTGAGACAAATCTGAAATCATGTGAAATCAGTGAATTTAGTTATTATCATCATGTATTATGTGCAAGGATGTTTAGAATCCATTTTAGGGATAATTGGTGAAAACGGGCAAAGATAGCATGATTGTTTGAACCATGATGTTGTTATGCAATTTGTAGCTTTCATGTATAGGTTTACAGCCGTTAAACCATGTGAAATCAGCAACCCAAAGCATGTTAAAAGGTTATGTATGTACTTAAGGACATGTGAAATCATGCTAGTGGGTTTCCCTTTCATGTGTGCATAATGTTCATGTTGATAGCTCTCATGTTTGATTCTTTAAAGATTAAAGTTTCATGAGTAAATTGAATAGAGAGCATGTGATAGGAGAATTTTATTTTAGAAATCTGAAAACATGATTCATGTATAAAATTGTAGAACTTTCATGCTAGGTTGAAACTTGAATTGACTAGCATGCTATGTGTTGTAAATTGTAAATGTGTATGTAGAAACCACTAACTTGTACGTGTATATCGTGAGTAGTGTTGCTTGCTGAGTCCTTGGACTCACTCCTTGCTTCGGCGTACAGGTATAGTTGGTGACACGACACTGTTGAGGAGACGGTGGAGACAGACTCCGAGCGCGGAGACTAGCTTTGGAGTTTCTTGAGATTTGTGTATTTCATAAGTATGTAATTGAACATTGTATTAGAGTATTATGAAAAGGATGTATGAATGTGGACAATTTGTATTTATTTCAGAAATTTAAATCATGTGGACCTTTATTTCTTTTATGTTAATGGCGAATTGCACGTATGTTTAATGTGGATGATGATGAATGGAGACTGTTGTCTTTTACTTCGCTACTCTGTTGTATATTCGCATGTATCTCAGCTGTACGTATCGTTTGGGTAAATGTCCACTGTGGTAGCGCTCGCTATACCGACGGTGTTGGTATAACCGTACCGGTATAATGAGGCCGTCACAGCATTACAGGAGTATGTAAGTAAGTTTCCCTAGTTAAACAGTGCTTCTCTATATGTTCAAGCACTTTTAACTTCAACAAGGTTGATCTAGCTCTTTTGGGAGAGAACATTAAACAATGCGAGTGTTTATGCTGCTTTTTAAATTCGAATGAAGCATCAATAAGTAGTTGTTGGATCGAGATGGCACTAATGATGTCCTAGAGGGGGTGATAGGACTTCTTAACCTTTTAAAAATTTTATTTGAAAATAGGCAACACTAAAATAGACTTGTTAGTGTTAAGTGTAGTGTGTGATTCAAGTGTAAATTGGCAGAAACCAATCATACAATTGCACAATGAATTTTATCCTGGTTCGGCCCTTCCCACATAGAAGTCCTACGTCCAGTCCTCAAGCAAACCACTTGAGATTCACTAACTAACTGCCAAGAATACTTAACCTTCTCTCACCCTTGAGAGGTATAACAAGCCCACTTGCTCCCAAGCAAGTCTTCCCTCAACAGAGGTACAATAACTACCTTTAACAAGATCTTCCCTTAATAAGAGGGGCACTACAGGAACAAACCTCCTGCGGGTTACAGAATTTAAAAAACACTTGTGTGCTTGCTCTAAAGAGTGAACAAACACAGGGAATTCAGAAAGGAATACAAATAGAAGTTATAGGATTGATCCTTTCTGAATCAAGGAGGGTGGACTAGAAGAAAATCTAGTTACACAACTTCCACCCAACACAAACAAGACTTCTGTAATGAGGAGAGCTTGGAAATTTTCAGACTGTGGAGGCCCTCTATCTTGTAGTTCAGTAGAAGGCTTGTGAAGGCACTTGCTAGCAGAAAGCAGGAGTGAGTTGAAAGAGTTGCTAGCTGGTTTCACACACTTGTTGTGTCTCCTCTTGTTCAAACTTCGGCTTCTATATATGCTTCACAGGATGTTTCCGTTTGAAACTATCCGTTGGAGATCTAGCCGTTTGAGGAGTGGCCTTTGATCCTTTGGATGTAGATGAGATTTTGATTATCCATTAGTTCTTCAGTTTTTTAACTTTCCAATGGCTTCAGACCATGCTTGTAGCTTCTCAGCTTAGAGGTCAGCCTTTAATTAATGTTCTGTGAAAGCTCCATACTGAAAACGTGCCTAATAAATGTTCTACACAAAGATAAGACAAAAGCAAAGATACCTCCATACTTTCTGAGGTAGGTGAGTCAGAGATATATGTAATGTATGGAAACCTCAGACAGACACAAGTTCAGTGCAAAATAAATACAGACAGACAATTGCATCAGAAGGTAAGGTGAGGTTCTGATAGTGGTAGGTGAGCCTCTATCAGGTACCCCATGTGTCTAATGGCATTAACTACAAGACATCTGTTGAACGAAAAGAAAACCTGAACTTTTGACATAAAGCAAGAGACCAATTTGAATAATGTTTCAAACATTTTTAACATAATTTTTTGTGGTTGTTTTGAGTATAATGTATCCTATATGTCAGAATACATTAAATAATGATAGCATAACATGATAGTATTCTGAAAGATATACAGGTATTGTGTTCTACAGAAGATATCATTAAGCAAATGTAATACCAAACAATCAACATTTCATGAAACTATAAAATAATATTTGCATGGAAAAAAGTGAAGTACGAAAGTTGTCAGGGAAGTCAGAGATAAAAAGAGATTTACTTCGACTCTCTACAGTCGGGGTCTAAAATATGAGAAACAGACTAAAATTTGACTCTACAGAAGTCCTAGTGAGATAATAAAATTCAACTTCATGAAGTCAAAGTGAACTCTTCGACTTCCTGAGAGTTGGATATCAATGCAGAGATTTCGACTTTCTAGAGTCAGAGAGTAGACTTTGACTTTTGGAAGTAGGAGTGAGGACTTCGATTTTTCAGTTCATAATTCGATACCCTACTTCGACTTCTCAAGGTCAGAGTCTAGGATTTGTCTTCTCAGGAGATGGAGTCCATACTTCGATTTCCAAAGAGTTAGTCCAGAACAAAGAGCGTTACAACACTTCGATTTTTCGGAGTCGGAGACAGTATGATACATAGTGTATTCTGTGGACTTCGAAAATTTTCTAGATAGTGTTATACAGTATTGTACAAACAAAATATGTTCTGTGATATATTGTAGTAGATTTGATTGTAAGAAATCTTTTAAAAGGTTTTGTCATACCAAAATCACCATGTTAAGATTCTTTAAAGTCTTAAATAATTTCTTAGGGATAGTTGCTCAACAATTCTCCCCATTTTTGTTAATGACAAAAACTTTTAAATAGACAGTGAAAAACAAATTTTGATTTTGCAAAAGTATGTCCTTCTGAGATTGAGTTATTATTTTTCTTACTTTCTTTCTCCCCCTTTGTGGCATTAACGGAAAAGGTAAATACTAAGAGAGAGAGAGAGAGAGAGAGAGAGAGAGAGAGATATTGAGGAAAAAACTTCATTCATATAACTAAAATGTTCAAATAGAGAAATAGAAATCTATGAAGCTATATAGGAACTAGGTAAATACAAAGAAGGAGGTATTTGGGCAAGGAAAGGTTGAGAAGAGACCCAAGCCTCCTCTCATTGTCAGGAAAGAAGCTCTCAAACTTAGCATGTTCTATGTTATAGGAAGGACCTATGGAGGGGATTTTCCTATAAGACTTGACATGTCTTCTATGGAACCAGCTAAGCCTCTTATGATAATTGCTAGGGTGCAAGAGAGACCTAAGAGGTACAAATTTCTTAGAGGTTGTTAAATGAAGAAACTCATGACAGTAATGTTCCAGTGCAGCCTTGATGGATTGCAGCTTCCTTAGCTTGGTAGTAGACTAAGTACCTCTGTTTCCACTTATGGGCAATAGACTTCCAAAGAGTCTCATATCCTTTGCAGAGATACTCAATAATAGAAATCTTCAATTTCTGACAATCTGTATGGTCTTCGGGGTATGAAGCTACCCATTGATCTTCAATGAACCTCTCAGACTCAGCAAACTAGATCTGAAAATCTAACATGTGTTGAGAGTTCTAAGGTGCTTGCATAAGGGCAAACCAATGAAATAATAAGTTCAAGTTATACTTGATTCTGAACCTTGTGGCTATGCAGATGTGTCTATTAAACACAAGCTGAGCAAAATTCTTCCTAGCAGAAATGGCACCAACCAGGCTTGGGTGTAGACCAGAAGATAGTCTGATAGTCATAGAAGGGGAGATCTACCTTTGACCATGAATGATATGTTCCCATTGACCTTTGTTTACATCAGGCAAGCCCATTCTGAACCTAGCCATATTAAATTTCTTAATTCTTGTGTACTTGGCCTGCGACTCTCTAAGGAGGGTACCAAATAGGTCAAAAAATCTAAGGTTCAGGTGAAGGATAATATCCATAAATTGGTTCCTAGCCTGAGTTTGTTGGAATCTGGTGGTTTCACCAGGATAGAGTTTAAGAAAGTCTTTGGGAGAAGACTGTGGCTTTTCTGAGTAATCAGATTGACATCAGCCAACAGTACTTGGGATGTATAGAGGAGAGAGGGAAGCCAGTCCTCAAAGGTGAAACCTGGCATTTCATGGACTTCAAGGAATGCTTTGATAGACAATAATTCCCTGAACAAGTTCATATGATGTTCTGAGTGGTAGATAAAAGCATACCAAAAAGGAGGGAGGAGTTTGGCTAGATTTTCTTTTAATTGGCATCCACTTTTAGATGAGAGTACCACACTAAGTACAATCTCTCAAAGGGAAAGAGTGGATCTGCCAGCCAAAGGTGTGGAGGATGTAGGAAGAGAGGAAAAGAAATGAGGGGCTGAAGTATGGAGAGTGGGTATGCTTGCCTTGAAGGGTTTGAAATAGTACTTTCAAGGATAAATGGAAAAATTAACATTGTCAAAGGCAAGGGGCTAATCCTCTAGTAAAGAGGTAGAGGGAGGAGGATCAGATGAGGTAGAAGAGGAGGTGGAGGTTGTTGTTCATCAGCAGTGGGAGCTGGAGGTAGGAGTAATGGGTGTAGTAGGATGAGAGGGAGATGGAGGAGATTGTTGAGACATAAATGGTGTAGGAGTAGTGAGGAGAGGAAATGGTCAAAGGTGGAGGAGGAAAAACAGGTTGACCATTCTTATGGAGTTTCCTTCTAACCTTCCTACTAAAAGTTTGACCTTAGACCTGGCATCTACCTCCAAATCCTGAGACTTTAGAGGTCGCTTAGACCCAGATTCCTGGGGGGGCTGCTCCTGCTACTGCTGATCAGGCTCAACTTGCACTGACATCTCCTGTTGTTGCTCTTTCTGCAGCTGATCTTGCTCAACTGCTAATGAATGATGTTCTGGTTCTGGCTGCTGCTATATTGGTTCATGTTGTTGTTGCTCTTGTTCCTTTTGTGCTGCTGCTGTTCTGGTTCTTGTTGATGTTGTTCTGACTGCTGCTCCTCTAGGGCTCACTAGTGCCCTTGGCACACTAACTAAAGCACAAGGTCCTTCATCTGTCACCTCCTCAGCCAAGAAAAAACTTAACATCCACTTGCTGAACTTGCATTTGAAGAACTGACAAGCCCTCTAGTTGCTGCATCAAAATATCCATCATCATGCTGGAACTGCTGCTACTCTCCCCCTGAGTCCATGGCCAGATCTCAAAATGAGGAGGGGAGGCATAATGCTCTACTTCTTCAAATCTTTCCTCAAGTGGAGTAGTTCTTGGAATATCTTTTTCTTGTGCTACTCCCTTGCCCCTCAAATCTCTAAGCACTTGACTGATGGTTTCTTCTGGTGCTTCATGCTCTGGAGATGAGGCAGGAACTTCCACTTGTTCTGGTTCATGCTGATGACCTTGATGCTCTTCTTCTTGTTGTTGCTCTTGCTGACTTTGTGCAGGGGCCTCTACTGTTTTTCTCTTTCTTCTTCATGTTGAATTACTGGAATAGATGAGGAACCCTGTCCCTCATCAGAGAAGATCTCATGAGTGCACAGTGGCACAGAGTCCTTGGTCCAAAAATTTTGAGCTTTGCTTTCCAAAAAATAGTGGCTCCTTCTAAGTGTAGACAAACCAATCTTTTCCTTCACTGCCACTGAAATCTTAGCACTAAGATCTATTGAAAACCTTCTGAAAATCAGAGTTAGCAAGGGTCCATATGAAGGAGATTCCTGCAGATTTCTGGATCCTGTCATTCTTTCCAAAATGACTGAGGGTAGGTTGACCCTATGTCTCTGAATAGCCCAAAATAATAGGCTACCATCTCTAGCAGTTATGGAGGAGTGGGTGCCAGCCCTAGGTGTGATGATATTTGTGATGATAGAGTGGATGATTCCTTTCTTCGTAGACAACTCATTTACTAGCAAACCTTTCTGCTACAGTCCCCAAACTTCCAATCACACTCATTTTTTGCTTGTCCATGGGCACAATCTCACTGATTCTATGGCCGGAGTTGGGGCAGTCCAATATTTCAACCAACAGTTCTTCTGAAACTGTGACTTTGGTGCCTTTCACAAATCCTGTAACTGAACCTTCTGAAAAAAACTTGAAGGGACACATAAAATGCCTTAAGGGCACCTTCGAAAGATGGTTCTGCAATCTGACACAGTCTAGACCCCATTGCCGCTAGGTTTCTTCTACCCAAACTAGACTACCATGCAACTGGTTGAAGTCTACAACCTTTCTCGACAGATGGACACCTTGGCGGAGGAAAGGTGTTGGAACTATTCAGGGGTGAACATAGTTTTTCCGAGCCCTAGAGGAGACCATCTAGATAGAAGACCATAGAAGATTCAGAGGACTGTCACATGAGTCAAAGAAATGATGTTCAAAGATCAAGAAACCTACCTTTCTTAGAGAAGATGAGAGATCTACAGTTGCTCTGAAAATAATTTCGGAGGAGATGAACAGTACGTGCGGGAAGAGGAAGAAGGCGACAGGAGAGCTGGAGAGAGAGTTCAATGGGTGGTTTGGAAAATGGAAGAAGGGGTCTTAATATAGAAGTGGAAAAGTAACGTACCAGATTGAGGAGATGAACGGGTATGATTAAATGAGTGGACAGTTATTGTAAAATTCTTCAATTCTTCATTAATTTAAACTTATTATTATTTGTTTATAATAAATTTTTGTTAATGAGAAATCCGACTTCACAAACTATGACTTCTCGAAGTCGAAATGCCTTCTTCAACTTCTTAGAGTCGTAGTGCACACTTCCTTCTTCACGAGTCGTGGTACTCTGACTTTAAGAAGTCGCAGTCTGCACTCTGACTTCTAACAGTCGTAGTAAAGGGACTTGAAGAAATTTGCAATGCATTTTCAACATACACTTGCAGAAATTCAAACATGGATTTATAACAACAATTCAATCAGGGTTACACATAGATTTTTCTCTTCTAATAGATGTAAATCTATCTTCAGGAAGAGGTTTAGTAAATATATCAGCTAATTGATTTTCTGTAGAGACAAAATTAGTAAAATATTACCATTACTTAAATGTCCCTGATGAAATGATGTCTGACCTCAATATTCTTTATTCTTGAATGTTGATAGAATTTTTGGTCAAGTTGACTGCGCTTGTGTTGTTACATAGCATTGGAATATCTTGAAGTGTTTGACCATAGTCTTCCAGTTGATGTTTGATCCATAGCAGTTTAGTGCAGCAACTTCCAGCTGCAATGTACTCTGCTTCCGTTGTGGACAATGCTATTGAATTCTGCTTTCTGGAAGACCAAGAAATCAAGCATCCTGCAAGAATTTGACAGGTACCACTGGTGCTTTTTCTATCTATTTGCATCCAGCATAGTCAGCATCACTATATCCAATTAATTTGAAATCAAACATCTGGATACCATAAACCCAATTTACTTGTGTTTATAAGATATCTAAAAATTCTTTTAACAACATTAACATGATTTTTTAAGATCAACTTGAAATCTTACACACAAACATACACTGAACATTATATCTAGTCTACTGGCGGTAAGATAGAGTAATGATCCAATCAACCTCTATAGATCTTTTGATCTACTTTCTTGCCAAGTGGATCACTATCTAATTTAATGCCTGAGCTCATAGGTGTTTCTAAGGTCTTACACTTGTCAAACCATATTTTTGAGAGTAAATCAGAAATATATTTGTTTGACAAATGTGAGTACCTTCCTTCGTCTGCTTGATTTGCAACCCAAGAAAGTAATTAAGCTCACCCATCATACTCATCTCAAAGTCACTTTGCAAAAGATTTTCAAAGAATTTACAAAGTGATACATTAGTAGAACGAAAATAATATCATCAACATATATTTGCACTATCAGATTCCTTCTGAAAATTTTTTAATAAATAATATGCTATCTACTTTGCCTCTTATGAACATGTGATATAAGATAAGCACTTAGTCTTACATACCAAGCTCTTGGAGCTTGTTTTAGACATACAATGCTTCTTCTTCAAAAGGAAATATGATTTGGATTTTAGTATCTTCGAAACTAGGTGGTTGCTCACATAAACTTCTTCTTTATAAAACCATTCAGAAAAGTACTTTAACATCCATCTAAAATAAATTGATGTTGAGTGAGCATGCATAAGCTAAAAGAATTCTAATTGCCTTTAATCTAGCAACTGGGGCATAAGTTTCATTAAAATCAATACCTTCCTCTAGAGAATACCCTTGTGCTACAAGTCTGGCCTTATTCTGGTGATCACTCCTAATTCATCCATTTTGTTTTTGAAGACCCATCTGGTCCCAATAACTGGATGGTCAAAGGTCTAGGGACAAGAGTCCAAACCTGGCTGCGTTGAAACTGATTAAGTTCCTCTTGCATTGCAAGGATCCAAGATTCATCAGCTAGTGCATCATTGATTGTCCTGGGCTCAATTTGAGACACAAATACAGAAAAATCACAAGGAATGTTCATACCTCTGTTCTTACCCTATCTTGAGGATCACCTATAATGTTTTCTCTTTGATGATCTCTGTAATACCTTAATTCTCTAGGTAGTCCTTGTTGTTCTTCTTGCTGTTGAAGTTCCTCTAGTGGTGGATTTTCCTTTTCTTCTTCTTTCTCTTCTTCAAGAGATGTTTGTTCTAGATCTCTGTACAGATCTTCAACACAATCTTCTTCTTCTTCTATTCTCTTAATAGTAGGTTAGTCTCATCAAATAAGATGTGCACTGTTTGCTCTACAGTTAAGTCTCCTATTAAACACTTTATATCCTCTAGATTTTGAAATATATCCTAATAGAAAACCTCATCACTTCTATCATCTAACTTTCTAAGATATCTTTACCATTATTCAAAATAAAGCACTTACAACCAAAAGGTCGAAGATGACTGATGTTGAGCTTTTTCTCCTTGTATAGCTCATAAGGTGTCTTCTTTAGGATTGGTCTATCATGCACCTGTTGATGATGTAGCAGGCGGTGTTGACTGCTTCTAACATGAAGTATCTTGGTAAATTGTACTCTGTAAGCATAGTTTTGGCCATATCTAGCAGTGTTCTGTTCCCTTCTGCTACTCCATTTTGTTGAGGTGTTCTTGGTGCAGAGAAATTGTGTTCTATTTCATTTTCTTCACATCATGAACTCTTCTTGAACTCTCCACCATGATCAGATCTGATACTGATTATTTGAAACTTCTGATTCTTCTGTAGTAATTTGCTGAACTTCAGAAAAGCTAAAAATGTTTTTGATTTGGCCTCTAAAAAGGATACCCAAGTGTACCTTGAGTAGTCATCTACAATTACATAGCCATATACTTTCCTCCAAGTACTATTTTTATAGGTCCAAACAAGTCCATGTGAATAAGCTTCAAAGGCTTGGAAGTTGTAACCATTGTTTTGGACTGAAATGATGTCTTGGTTTGCTTTCCCTTTGCACAAGCTGATAGATTCCAGACTTCTTCAATTTCATCTTCAGAAGACCTTCAACTAGATCATGCTTGATTACTGAAGTACTTGCATGTCCTAGTCTTCTGTGCCACAAATCAGTTTCTCACTCTTGTGGTTGCAAGATACAAATTTACTTCTTTAAGTTCTACTAACTGTAAGGTGTACATATTTTTAACTCTTTGAGCTTCAAATATTTTTTCCATCCTTCTGAATAATGCACTTGTCATTCTGAAATTTTACTAGGTGACCCTTGTCACACAGTTGACTGATGCTAATGAGGTTGTACTTCAATCCTTCTACATACATGACATCTTCTATCAGATTCTTTTCTTTTGTTCCTACTATCCACATCCTAAGACCTTCTGTCATGCCCCGACGTGGAATATCAGAGCGAAATTATAGTTATTAAATAGTATAGAGCAAGAAACAAATAACAAACCATTGCACAATTGGAATAATATCAAATAAACTCCAACTTCATTAATAATTCCTCAATCTTCATTACATCAACTATCAGATCAAAGCCAAAACTAGGGCCCAGAGTACTTTATTCAAACTCAACTATTACATATTGACTAACTTGAGTACTAACTAAACTAACTAATAAGCAGTGGTTGACGAACGGGTCACTCTTGAGCATCATCCTCATTTCCCTCCTCATGAATGTGGTAATCACCATCAGACTCACCATAAACACATGAAATAATAATGCAGGATGAGCGAATAATGCCCAGTAGGACTTAATATCTCATGAGAACAAGCATGGTTTAATGATTAATGTCTTAAATGGCAGAGTAACTAGAGAGCATAGTCATGTAGAGAAAAGTAATGCTAGTAAGAGAACGATAGCACTGTACATGAAAATAGTACAACAAAATGTAAAGAAAGATTGGCCATGTAACGATATAGCACGTAAAGTTGCACAAAGGTGCACTAGTAACAATAGCACTTGAATAGATTGCACTTTGATTGTCATAGATTAAATCTTGATATATAATGGCACTGGATGTATGCCAACAACCTGATCATTTTAACTCCCATGGATAAATAGCACTTTTTGGGCGCTCCTCCCAGGACCTGATCGGGCCCATTGCACTAACATAAGTTATGTTTTCTTATCTTAGACAATCATAGGTATGGCCAAATAGTGTACCAAGAATAGATGAGAATAGTAGACGAATAGACGAGAGAGTGGAGAGAACGTGAACAGATGAGAGTATAGAGACAATAGATGAGATAGGAGTACAATCGTAAAACAACGTTAAACCGACGACAGTCACAGTTGCATGGCACTAGGTCAGGTGCCAGCAGTCAGGTAGAAGTCACATCCACCTATTAGCCGTGTTGGGGACATAGGCTAGATGGTCCGGCGTGATCACAAGATAACAAGGAAACACACTAAGGCCATTGGATCATACTGATCCCTAAGGGTGTAATGGGATTTAAGGGTACAACCAGCTCGTCGGCAAAGGACGTGCGCCAAAGCTAAGGAGACTTACGGAGGCCTTGACAAGGAGTCCCTGGTCCAGTCAGGAGTATTCCCAATGGAGAGGTGGTCCATGCCAAGAGAAAGTGTGTAATGAAACATTGTCCGTCTTGCCTTGAGTCCTCGAAGGCAGAGGGACGCGATATCAGTATACAAATTATGCGATTAAAACGAAGACAAGTGTTGATAATTAAATAGGGAAAATTTATTATTAATTTCACTTAATTACCAGATATATTATTGAGTAACTTAATAGGGTTTATGGCAAACATGAATGTTTAGTGGGTGCAAGTGTAATTGAATCAAGAGAGCATGAAAGATTGTGCACATGGCTTTTAAGTTAATTGATTTCATGTAAATATTACTCATTATTAGTTAACAAGTCATTACTGGTCATGACAGTATTTAATTAGGGTTTAACAAGGTTTAAATGACATAAATAGTAGGGTTATATGTGTACTTGCATGTTCTGGCCGCTCTGTTGAAGTCGCGACAGGGGTAGCTATCGCCTTCAGATAGCAACGCACGGTCCGGTCGCGTTCTGCTGAACCGACCACTGGGGTTGAACCGGGGAAGGTTGCGACATGTTGACTCGTCGTGTTCAGAACGTGACGGGTCTCCCTGTCGCGACCCCTTCTGATATCGTGATGGGTCGGGCCGTCGTGACTTCAGAAGGTGGCCCGAGCCCAGAAAAGGGGATTTGCCCTTTTTCCTGGTGGGTTCCCTCCCTCCATAGCATGATACCAGTCACTTAAAAAATCTATATAAATTCACATAGACATCCAAAATCATGAAACTACTTTTAATGAAACTAGACATGTAGATCTACCACTGATCATGAGTAATTAGATAATAGACATGTATAGGCATGCTTTAATTAGATTACTTTTTGGTGACCTAATCATGCATAGTCATAGATCAACGAATTAATTGGCAATGGATACATGATGAAAATTAGGAAAACTAGGGGCGTTTGAAAACTAACAACATGTAGTATTTATGAGATTATTCGCATGGCATGGAATCATGTACATGCATGGGTTGAAGGCAAAGAGGAGGTTCAGGTGTAAGGGGATTGACAGAGATTGAAACATTTAATACTCCATCATGGAGCAACGAAAATTGGGCAATCCATAGGGCTTTGCAAGAGGGGATCATGGTCTACCAAGGGTAAATTTTAATTAGTTCGTGCTTGAGAGATTGCCTATCTTTTCGTGGTGTAAAAAACCTACGGTGATGATGAAGATGAAGAAGAAAACCCCTTGCTCCAAGCCTTCTCCTCCTTTCTCCTTCGTCCTCAGCCTTCTCTCTTCATCTCCCAGGGCTCCAGCAATGATCTATGGGGTGATAGGGCCGAATTGGGGTGTTTTTGTTTGCTTAAAGAGTCCTAACACATTAAAACTCTCTTCTCCTCTTCAAACTCCGAAATTCCACAATTGTCCCCTAATAGGATAGGAGAGAGGTCTAATTTCATGGCCAAGGGGTTAGGATGGGATGAGGACTCCTCCTTTGGATAATTATGGGTTAATTGGTGTTTATCTTAACCCTTTTCTAATTATTATTAATTTAGGTATGAATTTCACTTAATTAGCTCCCATCCCATAATGGGCTCTTCACATTTGGGCCCATTCTATTAAGTTTGGACCATTAATACAACCCATTCTTATTTTAGCTTAATGGGTTTTGATTTAATTCTAATTATTTTCTCTTTATTCTAATTTAATTCTATTTATCACATTTATATAATTAATTTTTTATTTAGGATTTTAAAAATCAAGGTTTCTACATCCTCCCGCTCTTAAAAAGAATTTGGTCCCCAAATTCATTGATCTTAAGAGGAAAAGAGACTTACTGATCAATAACTCCGGATAATTCCATCGCATGGTCGCTTCAGGTTCCCACGTGGCTTCTTCGACTTCGTGATTTCTCCAGAGGATCTTACCACGGGTATAGATTGATTCCAAAGTTGTTGTCTTTTCTTGTACAATATCTTCACCGGCCTTTCTTCATAGGTCATATCTTTGTTCAAAATGATATCATCATAGCTAATTACGTGTGACAGATCATACACTTACTTCCCTAGCATTGACACATGAAAGCCATTAATACGGTTGAGAACTTGGGAGGTAGTGCCAGTCGATATGCCACCTCGCCAACTCTCCAACACTTCAAATGGACCTATGATCTCAGTCTCAACTTGCCTTTCATCCCAAACATTTGGAATCCTCTGGTCAGGGATACTTTAAGCATCACATGATCTCCAATCTGAAATTCTAAGTCTCTTCTTCTCTTGTCTGCATAGCTCTTCTACCTGGACTGAGCTATCTTAATCTTGTCCTTGATAACCTATATATCCCTGCTAGTGTTTTGTACCATGTCTACTCCCAGCCATTGTTGTTCACCTACTTCATTCCAGCAGACTGGCGATCTACAGCTTCTACCGTACAGAGCTTCAAATGGCGCCATCTTAATGCTAGCCTGGTAGCTGTTATTGTAGGCGAATTCTATCAGGGATAGCTGTTCATTCCAATATCCCTCAAAATCGATAGTGCATGCTCACAACATATCCTCCACGATCTGATTAGTTCTTTCCGTCTGTCCATCTGTCTTGGGTGGAATGCTGTGCTGAAAGTTAGTTTTGTGCCTAAAGCAGTCTGAAGTCCTTTCCAGAATCTAGAGTGAATCGAGGGTCACGGTCTGAGACTATGGACACAGGAACTCCATGTAATCTCACTATTTCCTTTACATACAATGCTACAAGTACATCCACTCCAAGTACTTTTGATTACAGGAATGTGCAACTTGTGACAAACTTGGTCGTCAAACGTATAACCCAAATAACATCAAGTCCACACGAGTTCGAGGTAAACCCATGATGAAGTCCATTCCAAAGCTTTCCCACTTCCATTCAGTTTATCCAGAGGTCTGAGTACATCCGCTGGATGTCGGTGTTCTACTTTTACCTACTGACCATGTGAGGCAATGCGCGGCGTGCTCAGCCACCTCACGCTTCATGTTAGGCACCAAAATGACCTTTTCATGTCTTGGTACATCTTGGTTGCGCCTGGGTGAATGGTGTATTTAGTCTTGTGGGCTTCATCCATCAGCTTCCTTTTCAACTCTTCATTGTCAGGCACACATTTCCTGGCTTGAATAATAATCTCCCATCCTCTGTGATGGAGAAATCAGGTTTGTCAGCTATGGTCTCCCTGACTCGGATCAAGAATGGGTCGTTATCCTGCTACTCCTTGATCTCGACAAAGATGTCGGTTGAGCTCTAAGGTTAGCTACTAACACTTGATCACTTCTCTGCTCAATATTAGGTCCAGACTAGCAAATTGCTCAAGTAATTGTATCTCGCCCATGACTAAACAAGATAAGGACGCTACAGCTTCCTACTAAGTGCATCATACTGCATTACCTTTGCCTGGGTGATATTGAATATTGAAATCAAAGTCTTTAGATACTCTAGCCATCTCCTTTGTCTCATATTGAGCTCCTTCTGGGAAAATAAGTACTTCAGACTCTTGTGATCGGAGTAGACAATGAATTGCTCCCCATGCAGATAATGCCTCTATATCTTAAGTGCAAATACCATAGCAGCCAATTCTAAGTCATGAACAGGGTAATTAACCTCATGCGGCTTCAACTGTCTTGATGAGTAAGCTATAACCTTTTCATTCTGCATCAGCACGCAGCCTAGACCGATTCCAGATGCATCAGTGTAGACTGAGAATCCTTCGCCCTCAACTAGTAATGCGAGGACTGGTGCAGAGGTCAGCATTGCTTCAATGTCTGGAAACTCTTCTCGCACTCCTTGCTCTAGACATATGGGTTCCTCTTTTAGTGTAAGACGAGTAAGAGGTACAACTACTTGGAGAAGTCTTTTATGAACTGTATGTAGTAGCCAGCCAGTCCAAGAAAACCTCTGATCTCAGTGACATTGGTCGGTCTCTCCTAGTTGAGTACCGCTTCTACTGTGGAAGGATCGACACGATACCATCCTTGGATATAACATGCCCTAAAAATGACACCTCCTCGAGCCAGAATTCACACTTGCTCAATTTAGCGTAGACTTTGTTGTCGCACAAGATCTGCAGAGCAATCCTCAGATGCTCCTCATGCTCTTCCTTGGTCTTTGAGTATATGAGAATATCATCAATAAACACCACGACGAATTTGTCGAGGTAGAGCCGATATATGCTATTCATCAATTGCATACAAGCTACAGAGCATTGGTTAGTCCAAAAGGCATGACTACAAATATGAGACCCCGAATTTTTATTTTATTCATATTGTGCATGTGTATTTACTTGCTGTTATATAGCATGTGTATTCAAATGTGCATACTACACTTCCTATACTTCTCATGACATATGCATGTATATATATATATAGTTATTTTATGTGAGAATAGGCATTTAGCTAATTTTGTGCATATTGTGTATACTAAATCCTAGGCATATTATACTTAAGTAAAGTTGTGTATGTTTAATGTAATGACCCGACCTCCCGGACCCCCACCAAGGACCTCGAAGGTCGCATCGCCACCCACGGATCCGAAGATCCGGAAGGGTTAGAAGAAATAGTCTAGTGAGATATGTACTTAATTTAAATAACTATAACAATATGTGCAATATACAAGGGTCTGTATAATGTTCCCAAGCAAAAGCACAGGTACAAGAAGAAAGGTGCAGTCTGAACGCGGCATTTTTTATTGTGCACTTCCGTTGTCTAGAGTTCTTTGCACATATCAAGATGCTCACATTCTCTAAACTGTCTCACAAAGTTAAAATTGCAAAGTTGAACTAATAAAGAGGTGAGAGTAGGTCATATCCACAGAGAGGCTGAATAAAGCTTGATTTAAAACTACTTTGACTTGAAATTAGAAAGATCCAACAGTAAAATGCGATTTAAATCCCTCACTTCACTAAACCTCTAGTGCAGCATTAAAACTCTACAAAATCACATTCAATATGAACACTAACAAGACTTAATTCTCAATGCATTAAAACTAAACTGCTCTTAATAAAAGATTAACAAATATTCGTCCACAGAACAAACATTCCTACTTCTAATCTCAAGACTGTTGTTATTTCCAAGTTGCTCACACCTTCATAACTCAAAGGGAAACAACATAAGATAAAGAAGATAGTAAATGAATGCTTCACTTAGTAAAAGAAGTAACTAGAACATGAGATATATCACCATCTATTGCAACTCAAAGATCAAGACAGTGAATAATTGAAGGGACTCAACTAGCGAATTAAATGAGATCACAAGAACTATAGAAATTTCAAATTTTTGTACCCTCATAGCTCGAGGGATGAAGAACAAATCAGTAAGAAAATATTAAAGAAAATATAAACAGCACATCATGCTCCCCATCTGTCCAGGGTAAAGAAACAGAACACTAACGAAGTAGAGAACTCAAAATGAAACGGGAAGAAGAGGCAAGCTCCCTGATCTCTGGTTGCCCTCTAGACGTGTCGCCTTCCTCTACAGCTTACAGAAGAGTTGAAGAAGTCCTTAGACCCCTCAGCTCCACCGAAGAAAAGAAGAAGCTCTGAAGAACAGAAGAAACCGTCGACCTCCGGATCCCCTTGTGCAGTTGCCTGGATCGATCTACCCAACGCGGAGAAATAGAAATTTCCCTGGATTTATCTCCTCTGCAGCTGAACAGTCCAAAAAAAAAATGCTGAACTAAAACTAGATGTTGAACCTCCCAGCCCGATCAGCCTACAGAAAATAGGAGAAACTTCGAACAACCCCTCCCAACAGAAAAGCAGAGCCATTCGAGAGGAAAAGAAAAGTAAATTCTCCTGCCCAACCATTAAACCAAGAAATAGGAATGAACCACTGCACTGGATCAAACTATGTAAACACAGAAGAATTGAACTAATCAACACAGAAGGAATGGACAAATAATTGCAGAAGAAGTGAACAATCCCCTGGATCACCCTCACTTTTCTCCTCAAGAACAAAAGAAGAAGCCGTCCATCTCTGGAATCTCCTCAGAAAAGAAAAGAAAAAAAAAACACAGACTCCCTAATAGCAGACAGGAAGAAACACATAAGAAATGGAATTAAGAACCCCGTGGATCGATCTCCTCTGCCCAACCTTACACTAATCCCTACAGAAGAAAGAAGAATCCTTCAAGGAACGCAAGAAACCCTCCCTTGCTCTGCAGCTTTACAGAGAAAAGAAAAAAAAACTAAAAACTCCCAAAAATCAAACTCCCCTCTGCTGAGGACCTCGGGCCTCTTTAAAGGAGCCCTGGAATCCTCCAGATGCCCAACTTCTCTTCTGCCTCCAGCCGCTGCGCACACGAACGCCCCAGCTCCTATGCGCCTTACACACCCTGCTGCTTCAGCCAGCAGCTCAAATCGCACACCTGGGCGCTGGCCGCCCCGGTTCACACCATCACACGCCGCACCGCCTCCATACATCGCCTCCATTGCGCCAGCTGCTGCTCTGCACCGGATGCTAGGCGCCATCCACACACCCGCCACACTGCGCCTCCAGCACCATCGCCAGCCGCTCCGTAGGTGCTCCACACGCCTGGCCCCCATCCGCCTACACAAACCGCAGCCGCCATGCTGCCGAGCGCCGCTTCAACAGGTCCGCCGCTGCACAGCACCGTGCCAGCGCATCGCCCGCACGCCAGATCTGTAGCACATGCCGCCTCAGCTCCTGTGCGCCTCACACACCCTGCCATCCATCTCGCAACTACTTCGCACGGACTCAGCCCAGTAGCCCAGATCCGGCCGCCATCGCCAGCCGTAAACAGCCTCCAAGTGCTGTGCTTCTAGGCGCCATCGCTAGCCGTACACGCCACCAGCAGCAGCAGAGCACCATCGCCCAAATCGCGAGAGCGCCTCCAGCTTCCAGCGCTTCGTTGTCCTAGTGGGGAGAAAAGAAAGGGTAAATAAGGGTTTTAATGGTATGCTAAAGGTGTGGTGGGGTAATTCAAAATATGAAGTTGGATGGGGGTAAAAAAATATTATTACAAATTTATGTCTATCTACTTAAAAGATATTTACATAATATTATTGCGATAGAATTTACTTTTTTATTTTTTTATATACAATATTTTATTACAAAAGATCCTTTATTTCCTAAATGAACCCGATTAGTTTATATGATGAAATGACTTAAATGAAATTTAACATGTGTATTCTAACCAATTTCAATTAATATGTTCAAAAAAAACTTTTTATGAATGAAATGAAATTAACATCAATACACATTATTTATAGACAAAGGATGTCTAAAATCAACTATACATATGAAATTTAACACTGAAAATTGTGTAATTATCACTCCCCCCTACTTGAACATTGCTAGTCCCTTAGCAATAAAAATTACTCCAAATGTAAGACTAGACGATGTAATGTCTCGTGCTAAGCAGTCATCATGTAAAAGATTAATGTAGAGATATGTCTTTCCTATTGTAAGGGCTTATGGCAAGAAATTAGTGCACGAATGATAGCTCACTTAAGAGTTCACATCAGCCCTCCTGGAGCTCCTCTGCCTCAGTAGTATTTGAGATTAGATTAATTCGAGAAAGAAGAAAAGAATTGTGGAATAAGATCCTTGCTCAGTCAGATTGGGTTGTTTCTCTCAGTTCCATTCTGCCCATCTTCCTTGAGGATTATTTTGTTCTGAGCTGAGGACTTTGTCCCTTTATTTGCACTTTGTGCACTCAGAATTTTTCTTTCTTTTTCATCCATAATGCTGCACAACCCATCACTTTTCAAGAGTAGCGAGTCCAACTTTACTCAGATCCGGGGCATTTTTCATGGATATATTTTTTTCTTTGCTTTGCTTTTTCTCTTCTTTCTTCCTCTTCTTTTCTTTTCTCTTAAAGGAAGGATGGACAGTCAGGTCCTTGATCACATGCCTTCACTTTCTTCCCAATTCACTTAAGGGGAAGGGAGAAAACCAATCATCTCTCTCCTACTAGCCTTAACAAATTGCTACATTCGGGTTCAGCTAGTCTAAGTGGTGTGTAGTGTGTGTATGAAAACTTCTTGCCATAAATCCTTACATAAGGTAGACAAGAAGTACATGTATCCTTTACTAGAGGCTACCTAACATGGATGTTTGCAAAGGAATGTGACAACTACAAAAATTTAATGGTTAAAGATCAGACACATAGTCTGTGTTTTGTAATGCCAATCATTTTTTATTCAAAGATGAAAATTGTGAAATTTTCTTTTTATTTACACATGCTCAAAAGAAAATGAAGCATTGGTTAGGATGGGGACTATGAATGCATGCTTATTCTACCTCTCCCCCCTACTTATTTACAGGAAAAGAAAGTAAGATAGAGAATTACCTGACAAAGAAATCTGTACACTTGGGTTGCCTCCCAAGAGCGCTAGGTTTATCGTCTTCAGCCGGACGCAATTAGCTCCATTTGGCTCAGCTAGCTTGGTAGACTCAATTTTCAAAGAAGATGGGCTTTCAAAGAAATGCTTTAACCTTTGCCCATTAACAGTGAATGATTGTCCAGTTTTAGGGTCAAGAATGATGACAACACCATTGTCACAAGCTTTGACAACAGTGTAAGGACCATCCCATCGGACTTCAATTTTCCGAAACAGACAAGCCTAGAATTAAACAACCAACCTTATCATGCACTTGAAAAGTTTTTCTATGAATGTGTTTATCATGGAATGCTTTGGCTTTGGCTTTATAGATCTTGGAACTTTCATAGGCTTCATTTCTGAGCTCTTCTAGCTCATTCAGCTGAAGGGTCCTTTGTTGACCAGCTTGGGCTAAATCAAGATTTACCTGTTTAATAGCCCAATAGGCTCTATGCTCAAGTTCTACCACATGACAAGATTTTCCAAAACAAGCCGATAAGGGGACATTCCAATGGGAGTTTTGAAAGCGGTTCGGTAGGCCCACAATGCATCATCTAACCTTTCTGACCAGTCTTTCCTATCAGGCCTAACCGACTTTTGAAGAATGTTCTTAATCTCCCTGTTTGATACTTCTCCTGGCCACTGGTTTGCGGATGGTAAGGTGTTGCCAGCTTATGGGTGATCCCATACTTCCTTAGGAGGGTCCTAAACTGAGTGTTAATGAAATGTGGCCCTCCATCACTAATGATTGCCTTGGGCCACCCAAATCTAGAAAAGATGTTTTTCTGAACAAATTGATACCACCTTATGATCATTGGTCTTTGTGGCAATGGCCTCTATCCATTTGGACACATAATCAACAGCAACTAGAATGTACGTGTATCCAAAGGACGGTGGAAAAGGTCCATAAAGTCTATCCCCCATACATCAAAATTTCTACAACCAAATGGGGTTAAGAGGCATCATATCTTTCTTAGAAATATTCCCATTGTTTGACATCTAGGACAGGCCTTACAAATTGGTGAGCATCCTTAAACAATGTGGGCCAATAGAAACCAGAGTCTAAGACCTTAGCAGCGGTCTTCTTTCCTGAAAAATGCCCTCCACAAGCAAGAGAATGGCAAAACTTGAGGACACTTTGATGCTCACTCTCAGGGACACATCTTCTTATCACTTGGTCTGGTCCTATGAAAAATAGCTCCGGGTCCTCCCAATAAATACTTATCCCTAGCAAAGAATCTCTCTCTTTCATTTTTGGTCCAATCTCCAGGTACTCGTCCAATGACTTTGTAATTCACAATGTGTGCGTACCATGGAGATGAAATATTGGAGACAGCTAAAATGTGCTCATCTGGGAAAGCATCTCTAATAGGCATAGTCTGGGACAACTATTCTGGACAAATGGTCAGCTACCACATTCTTGGACCCTTTCTTATCATGAATTTCCAGATCAAACTCCTGTAACAAGAGGATCCATCTAATCAACCTAGGCTTGGCATCCTTTTTGGCAAGCAAATGCCTTAAGGCAGCATGGTCAGTGAAAACAATGATTTTGGCTCCTAAAAGGTAGGATCTGAACTTCTCCAAGGCAAAGACAACAGCTAGGAGCTCTTTCTCAGTGGTTGTGTATCGAATCTGAGTGTCATTCAATGTTCTGCTTGCATAATAAATCACTACAGATCCTTTATCAGTTTTCTGACCCAAAATGGCACCTATAGCAAAATCTGAAGCATCACACATTATCTCAAATGGTAATGACCAGTCTGGAGATTGTAGAATTGGAGCTCTGGTCAAAATGTCTTTAAGTCCTCAAATACTTTAGTACAAGCTTCGTCAAAAATGAAAGGAGTGTCTTTTAACAAAGAAGTCAATGGCTTGCAATTTTGGAAAAGTCTTTGATGAACCTCCTATAGAATCCAGCATGACCAAGGAAGGATCGAATTTGTTTGACAGAGTTGGGAGGAGGCAATTCGGAAATGAGATTTACCTTGGCTTTATCTACCTCTATCCCTCTCTCTGAGACAATGTGCCCTAAGACAATCCCCTCCTTACCATGAAGTGGCTCTTTTCCCAACTTAAACAAGATTGGCATTAATGCATCTTTTGAGCACTTCAGTCAAATGGTCGAGGCACGAATCAAAGTCACTTCCAAACACAGAAAAATCATCCATGAAGACTTCTAAGTAATCCCCAACCATGTCTGAGAAGATAGACAGCATGCAACGTTGAAAAGTTGCAGGGGCATTGCACAGCCCGAAGGGCATGCGTCTAAGGCAAAAGTTCCAAATGGACATGTGAAAGTGGTCTTTCTCTTGGTCCTCAGGGTGAATAGCCACTTGGTTATACCCTGAATATCCATCAAGGAAGCAAAATTTTTTGGCCTGCAAGTTTCTCTAAGATTTGGTCAATGAAAGGCAAGGGGAAATGGTCTTTCTTGGTCATCGCATTCAATTTGCGATAGTCAATGCACACTCTCCATCCTGTAGCCAGCCTAGTGGGAATGAGCTCACCCTTTTCAGTTTGAATTACAGTTAGTCCTGACTTTTAGGCACAACTTGAGTTGGACTAACCCACTGGCTATCAGAGATGGGATAAATGAATCAGCATCAAGCCATTTGACAATCTCCTTCTTAACAACTTCTTTCATGTTGGGATTAAGCCTTCTTGCATTTCTATTGAACTTTTAGCATTTTCTTCCAAGTATATGCGATGTGTGCACACTGAAGGACTTATCCCTCTCAAATCATCATTGTCCAACCTATAGCTTTCTTATGACTCTTCAAAACTTCAATCAATTTCTCCTCCTGCCCTTCCTCAAGATCACTAGCAATTATGACGGGCCAAGTCTCGTTCTCTCCAAGAAAGATGTACTTCAAACTAGCAGGGAGTGGTTTTAGCTCAACCTTAGGAGGACACTCTGATGGAATTGATGGATCACTATCTGAAATAAGGAATGAAATTGTCCTTCCTCTCCCTCAAACCCTAGAGCACAGGGTTGGTCTACCGTTTCTTCCACACAAGATTCTTCCAAGGAGTCTACCACTAGACAACTTTCTCCTTGTCATGGTGCCTAGATGCCCTAAAAATGTTGATACTAACCCGCCTATCCCAAAATGATATATCCATCATCCCGGTAGCACAATCAATGTTAGCCCTAGCTGTGGCCAAAAAAGGTCTACCAAGGATGATGGTGGACTGAGTTAAATCTTGAGGAGTGTTCATGTCCAGAATGATGAAATCGGCAGGGAAGTAACAATCATTGATTTTCACAATAACGTCCTCAACTAAGCCTTTAGGAGTGGTGACAGAACGATCGGCTAGTTGAAGGACAACAGAAGTGGGTTTCAATTCTCCTAATTTGAATTTTCAAAAATAGCAGAAGGTAGGAGATTGACACTGGCTCCCAAATCTAAAAGGCCACTTTCAAAAGTGACTCCACGATGGTGCAAGGAATTAGTGGAGTGCCTGGATCTTTGAGTTTTTTAGGGAGTTGGTTTAAGACAATGGTACTCACAATTTCTGGAAGAATGATTGTTTCAGTTTTATTTCTCACTTCACGTTTTGGAGTACACATTTTTTTTAGAAATTTGGCATAGGCAGGCACATGCTTGATGGCATCAAGGAGAGGAATGTTGATGTGAACTTGCTTAAAAGTTTCCAAGAGTTCTTCATTACCAGTTGTTTGTTTTTGGATTTTGGCTTTAAAGCTTCAGGAAAAGGACTCTTGGAATGTAACAGCTTGGGTCTTCACTCATTTGATTTTGTCTAGAGATTCTTCAGTTATTTTCTCTTTTCCCTTGGATTTTTCAACATTTTCCTCAATCTCTTCTTCAATTTCATTTTCATTTTCTTTATCCTCATGCAATGTTGACATGTGTGGGTGAGGATTTGTTCTGATTCTTCCACTTCTTAAGGTAGACACAGTTTTGCATTTTCTACTTGAGGGCCCCTAGCTTGGGCAGGAGGATGGTCCTGTGTATAGGTTGATTCTGAATTTGTGGTGCTGGAATGTTCTGGACAAAAGCTTGTGTGTTTGATGGTGGAGGTGCATTTTGGCGAGCAGGTGGTGGTTTGTAACCCTGGGCTTGATGGTATTGCTGATTCTGATAAAATCCGGGAGGGTTTCCTTGGGTTTGCTATAGCTTGACTTGGCAGCTGACCTGATTCCCTCCTTTGACATACATCAGCAATCTGGGACTCTATCCTTGCCAAATTTTGTTGAAAATTTTGTTTTGAGTTTGATATTGATTTTGTTGTTCTTGCACAGTTTGGCATAGAGTCGCCATCATGTTTTGGAGTTGATTTATTTTATCTTCCCAATTGGGCTGAGGAGGTGGTGGTTGATATATGAAGGTTGCTGGAAATTGGTATGAGCAAATTGATTTGAATTTTGATTTCCTTGACTTGTGGAGGTTTGGAATAAGAAGATTGGCCAAATCCCAGATTCTGATTGGGATAGGATTGACCATACATGGATTGCTTAAGGAAGGTTGAGACTTGTTCAGATTGATTTTTCCAAGAAAAGTTCGGGTGATTTCTCCAACCAGGGTTGTATGTGTTAGAGTATGGATCATGGGAGGTTTGTAGAAACCTGGGCAGCTTGAACTTGTTCTTGAATGAAAGGAGGCAATTGGGCAGTAGTGGGACAAGCATTGGTGGGGTGAGCTGAGCTAGCACACATAGAGCAAGTTTCAGGTGTTGAGAAAATTTGGTGTGGCTTGCCCAGTCAAAGATAGTAATTGATCAATTTTTGTTCAACTTCTGCTCCAATCTCTGATCAAGTCTAGCTAATAGGTCTTCTACCCTAGAATCTGATTCTCCTCTCCCTCTTAATTCATACAACCCTGCCTTCTTTGATTCCTAGTGCTCTCTCATAAGAGTGGAGTGAGGCATGATTGATAGAATTCTCACTCAATGTTTCAAAAGATATAGCCTCATCCGCTCTTAGTCATGAATGCTCCTCACACGAGGCATCAACCATCTGCCTATTTGATTCTGTCAATCCTTCATAAAAGCTTGGACTATTTGCCACCTCGACAGACCATAGTGGGACATTTTCTAAGCAACTCTTTTAATCTCTCCCATGATTCATGCATTAACTCTCCCGGGTGTTGGAGAATCCAGTTATAGCTCTTCTCATGGTGTTGGTGCGGCCAATGGGGTAAAATTTTTCAAAACTCCTGCTGCATTTCTGGCCATGTTCTGATGGTTCTCCTTATGGTTCCTAACCAATGTTTGACCTTATCCTTTAAAGAGAATGGAAATAGGGTCAGTCTTAAGGCATTTTCAGTGAAATTTTGGATCTTCAATGGAACAAATCTCTAGGAACTCATCTATATGCTTGTAAGGATCTTCATTGGGATTGCCATAGAAAGATGGCAACATTTGAATGGTTCCTGGCTTGATTTCAAAGTGATTTGCAGGAATTTCTGGCTGATGCAAGTAGCAGGTTGATAGTCAGAAGGAATAAAGTATTCCTTCATCTGTCTAGGTGCGACCTCCTCTACATTCCTAGCAACTTGGTTCTGGTCTTGGTTGGCCATCCTATGAAGAATCTTTCAATCTCGTCTATAGGTTGAGCCAAATCTAAGTTCAGGGAACGTCTACCAAGCATGCACAGTTGAAAAGCCCTCTATTTATGATTTTTTAAATTTTTATTGATTTTTGATTTTTTTTGAACAAACACAAACAAGCAAACACTTTCAAAACAATTTAACCTAAACACTAAGTGTTCCTTGGACCTATGTTATTTTTCTCAAAATCGGATTTATGCTTGCTTAAATCCAATCCTAACTCTTCTTGTACCGGCCAGGTAAGAGGTGGAGTAGAGGGAGGCCCCCCTTGCTTTCGCAAGGACCCAATTAAATAACCTCTAACTCACTTAAGCATAAGCTTTTTAACCTCTAATCCTAGACACCAGACTTAAGAGAAGTTTTGGAATTAAGAAAGGATAAATCTAATTATGAACCCTAGGGCCACGTCTACTGGTTTTTATTGAAAGTTTAGGCAAATGCAAGAATGTGGAAATTTTTGTGATTTTGGGCAAAGGAAAGGGTGATGAAATCCCTCACCTTATCTTTAGATTTCTAAAGGGTGATGCCCTTAAGCAGTCCCTTTTACAAATATGAAATGCAACAAATCAAGTTCAAACAAGGATTTTCTAATGCTAAGTCTAATGCATGAAACAAGAGATAGAAATCTTACCTTTCCCCCACTCTTCAATGCAAGAAAAGAAGTGGAATTGAAATGACAATTAAAATGATGAATGTCCTAAAACAAGTGATTCTAACTTAAGAAGATGAAATTTTAATTGCAAAACAAACGGCTTACATGAAAGAGCGATTTGAAAATTTTTTAGATTTTAGATTTTTTAATTTTATTTTTTTTTTGAACTAAATGAATGAAACTTAACTAAAAAAAAATATAAGTGATACTAAACTAACTCCAAACCACACAACCACCAAAAGGCCAATTATTACATGCCAACTAGAAAGAAATCTCTGTACATGCACAGAGAATACATGAAAGCCTCACTACAAGATTCACTCACACTCTTCCTATCTAATTTCTGAATTAAAAGCAAATGTAGAAGCAAATCAGCAAGCTCTCCTCCAATGGGCTTCAAATGTCAAGCCCAATCTCCATGTTCCTCCTTTTGTGCAAATCTGAAATGAAAGCCCAACAACAAGTCAATAGAGATCCAATGCAAATGAAATCAAATGAAAGCAGATTAAATCAAACTCTAACGCCTCCCCGGCAACGGCGCCAAGATGAACGCGGCATTGTTGATTGTGCACTTATGTTGTCTAGAGTTCTTTGCACATATCAAAATGCTCACCTTCTGTAAACTGTCTCACAAAGTTAAAATTGCAAAGTTGAACTTAAGTGGTGAGAGCAGGTCATATCCATGGAGAGGCTGAATAAAGCTTGATTTAAACTACTTTGACTTGAAATCAGAAAGATCCAACAGTAAAATGCAATTTAAATCCACTCACTTCACTAAAACCTCTAGTGCGATTAGAACTCTACAAAATCACATTCAATATGAACCACTAACAAGACTAAATTCTCAATGCATCAAAACTAAACTGCTCTTAATAAAAGACTTAATCAATATTCTTCCACGGAATAAACATTCCTACTTCTAATCTCAAGACTGTTGTTATTCCAAGTTGCTTACACCTTCATAACTCGAAGGGAAACAACATAAGAAAAAGAAGATAGTAAATGAATGCTTCACTTATGTAAAAGAAGTAACTAAAACATGAGATATATCACCATTCTATTGCAACTCAAAGATCAAGACAGTGAATAATTGAAGGGACTCAACTAGCGAATTAAAATGAGATCACAAGAACTATAGAATTTTTAAATTTATGTACCCTCACAACTCGAGGGATGAAGAACAAATCAGTAAAAGACAAATATTAAAGAAAATATAAACAGCACATCATGCTCCCCATCTATCCAGGGTAAAGATATAAAAAACTAACGAAGTAGAGAACTCAAAACAAAATGGGAAGAAGAGCCAAGCTCCCTGATCTCTGGTTGCCCTCTATACGTTGTCGCCTTCCTCTGTAGCTTACAGAAGAGTGGAAGAAGTCCTCAGACACCTCAGCTCCACCGAAGAAAAGAAGAAGCTCTGAAGAACAGAAGAAACTGTCGACCTCCGGATCGTCCCCTTGTTCAGTCGCTTGGATCGATCTCCCCAACGCAGAGAAATAGAAATTTCCCTGGATTTCTCTCCTCCGCAGCTGAACAGTCCCAAAAAAATGCTAAACTAAAACCAGATGATGAACCTCCCAGCCCGATCAGCCTACAGAAAATAGGAGAAAACTTCGAACAACCCTCCCAACAGAAAAGAAGAGCCATCCGAGAGGAAAAGAAAAGTAAATGCTCCTGCCCAACCATTAAACCAAGAAATAGGAATGAACCACTGCACTGGATCAACTATGTAAACACTGAAGAAATGAACTAATCAACACAGAAGAAATGGACAAATAATTGCAGAAGAAGTGAACAATCCCTTGGATCACCCTCACTTTTCTCCTCAAGAACAAAAGAAGAAGTTGTCCATCTTTGGAATCTCCACAAAAAAGAAAATAAAATAAAACGCAGACTCCTAACAGCAGAGAGGAAGAAACATAGAAGAAAATGGAAATTAAGATCCCCCTGGATCGATCTCCCCTGCCCAACCTTACACTAATTCCCTACCGAAGAAAGGAAGAATCCGTCAAAGAATGCAAGAAACCCTCCTTGCTCTGCAACTTTATAGAGAAAAGAAAAAAAAACTAAAAACTCGAACTCCCCTCTACTGAGGACCTCGGGGCCTCTTTATAGGAGCCCTGGAATCCTCCAGATTCCCAACTCCTCTTCCCGCCTCCAGCCGCTGCGCACACGAACGCCCCAGCTCCTGTGCGCCTTACACACCCTGCTGCTTCAGCCAGCAGCTCAAATCGCACACTTGGGCGCTGGCCGCCCAGGTTCACACCATCGCGCGCCGCACCGCCTCCGTACATCGCCTCCATTGCGCCAGCTACTGCTCTACACCGGATGCTAGGCATCATCCGCACGCCCGCCACGCTGCTCTCCAGTGCCATCGTCAGCCGCTTCGCAGGTGCTCCACACACCTGGGCGCCCCATCCGCCTGCACACACCAGCAGCCGCCACGCTGCCGAGCTCTGCTTCAACAGGTCCGCCGTTGCGTAGCACCGCACCAGCGCATCGCCCGCACACACCAGATCTGCAGCACACGCCGCCTCAGCTCCTGTGCGCCTCACACACCCTGCCATCCATCGCGCAACTGCTTCGCACGGACTCAGCCCAGCAGCCCAGATCCGGCCGCCATCGCCAGCCGTAAACTGCCTCCAGGCGCTGTGCTTCTAGGCGCCATCGCCAGCCGTACACGCCAGCATAGCAGCAGAGCACCATCGCTCAAATCACCATAGCGCCTCCAGCTTCCAGCTGCTTCGTGTCCTGGTGGGGAGTAAAAGAAAGGGTAAATAAGGTTTTAATGGTATGCTAAAGGTGTGGTGGGATAATTAAAAAAATGAAATTGGATGGGGTAAAATTATTTATTTATTTACAAATTTATATCTATCTACTTAAAAGATATTTACATAATATTATTGCGATAGAATTTTATTTTTTATTTTTTATATACAATATTTATTTACAAAAGATCCTTTATTTCCTAAAATGAACCCAATTAGTTACTATGAATGAAATGACTTAAATGAAAATTTAACATGTGTATTCTAACCAATTATCAACTAATATGTTCAAAAAAAACTTTTTATGAATGAAATGAAAATTAACATCAATACACATTATTTATAGACAAAGGATGTCTAAAATCAACTATACGTATGAAAGTTAACACTAAAAATTGTGCAATTATCGCCTCCGCAACCCGTCCGACACCGAGCTCCCACGACGACGAGCCTCTAGCTGAAGAAAGTAGGGGGGTGAGCCTCGCGAACTAGGCCCAGTAGGGATTACCAGTCCCTCACCGGCCAGAGCAGCAGGAACTCCGAAAACAGGAAACTACACTAAAAAGTTGTAAAGCGAGTAACACCTACAGCATGATACTACTAAGTAGTGGAAAAGGATAGTGCAACGTCACGACCACCAACCGAGGTCGGGCCACACACATGACTCCCGCAGAAACCAACGGAGTCGGGCACAAAGCAGAAGAAACGCTCGGCACACCTGGCGAGACCACGGAACAACCAAGTGAGAACGACGTATCACCACAGGCATGGCCACCTCAGACCTCTACAAGGTCGAGGGCCCACAAGCAAAACCACCTCGGACCCTGGATACACCGCAAGGTCGGGAAGCCATACACGTCGGTGCCACTGCAGACTGGCACCCAAGAACGGAAGTACGGTACCGACAGGACACCGAGCGGGAACCACCAGAAGCACGGGTTTGCACAAGGCCAGACCAACGACGCCCATGGAAACTAAGCACAGCCAGGCTATAACTGCCGTGCAAGCTAGGGCAACGGAGTACACTTGGAAACGTCGTGAGGAAACGTCGTCACAACAACAACAACCAAGCCACCGCCGCTAGCAGCCAAGAGGAGGACCCATAGTCCGCACGCTCTGCTCGCTAGCCTAGCTCCTACCTCCGCCCCCGCGCAAGGGCGAGACAAAGCTGCCACAGAAACACACAACACATGCAACACCACAGCCTGGCCAAGCTGGGGCCTCACGCCTGACACCACTACGTGGCTCTAGAACCAATGCAGAGAGAGACAGTGCGACAATAGACTGACTAGCCTGTACCGGGTAGAACTCTGGCCGTCCTCGGTGTCCCAGGCCTAGTTAAGAGAGCTCTAAAAACGACTCAACGTCGTTGTCCAAACCCCCATTTTCCCCTCAACTCTAGAGTCCGCCTCACTCGGCTGCCGACTCGAGTATGCTCATCGCCCCGATACCTCCCTCGAAGGCTCCTGAGGATGGGGGTCCCAGGTAACGGTAACAACCTCTCATATGGGGGACAAGCCCTCAAGTGCCTAGCACTGGGCGAACAGGCGGGGCAGCGCAACAGAACCACGTCGAACCGCTAGCTTGTAGCACACGACAAGCCCAGCGAGCACGAGGCATGCACAGACCCCCAGGAGGGCCGTCGGCCAACCAAACATGCATGAAAAAAATTGAGCCTCAGAACACTACCAGTAACACGGAAACTCGTCGCTCTGTTAATAATCGATTGACTGTCAGTCAATCGATTATTAGACAGACGCGACCCTCCTGGCACCGCTGCCAGGACACGGCCACGAAGGTGTCACCTTCGGTCGCTAAACGCAGCCAGGTAACCTGCCGCATTCCCTACCAGAAGGTCCGAAGGGCAAAGCCTGCCTGAGGCACACGCTGACACACAACCGGGCCCACGGAAGCACCCGAGGCAACACCGGTACTGTTGCGACCCCCAAGGCCGTCGCGACACCATCGCGACGGGGAAGGGCACCGCGACAGCTCTTGTTGCAACGGGCAAGGCATCACGACATCAACCCTGTCGTGACCCAAAATGCGCCTCGATAGTAATCTTGTCGCGACCGGGAAGCGCGGCACGACAGCCTTATCACGACCGCCAATCGCATCGCGACAAGGTCGCGCCCGAGTGGGCCGACGCCTCCTCTGATGTCGCGATGCGCCGAGCCGTCGCGACACCAGCAGAGAGGCAGACCAACGAGATCCTCAATCCCGGGCCGCCCACAAACCATATAATTGCACCACAAGGGGGAGGGGGAGCATGGGGAAAGCAGTAAAGCTAACTATAAACCCCGAGGGGCTCCCAATCCACCCGGATCGGGAAGGGCACAAGAAATCCCTACCTTTCACGAAGAACCGAACCCACGAAGGGCCTTCATGACGCACGGCAACCTCCTCCTCGCTCCACGACACCGCTCCCACGCTACGCCATGAGCCGTAGGCTGCTCCATGCCCAGATCGCCGGAGGGGAGCCTCCCCATCGCCGGAGAAGAGGCGAAAGGGAAGAAGAGGAGAGAGAGGGGAAAGGCGTAGCCAGCTAGGGCCTTAACCCCCCAGCACCCAGAATGCGACGGCCCGCTCCGTCGTGTTACGAACCTTAACGCGACGGGTCAACGGACCGCGACAAGAATGAGCCCCCCAAGGGCGACGCGACAAGGATAACTGTCGCGTCGGGCATCCCCGACGCAACACTAACGCGTCGCCCAGCCGAGACGCATTAGTGGCCAGTCATCCCAGACACTGGACAGAAAGCGGGAAGCCGGGTCTTACATTTAATTTGATTGCCGATATGCGTGTTGTATTTATCTATTTCATGCATAATGTACATAACTACGTTGTACACGTGTGTATATATATATTTATACATATGTCAATTAAATGTGCGTATGCAAGAATTAAATTTTGTTGTATAGATTTTCTTAGTTAACTTATTGCATATTGCATCTTAAGGATACCGTGCAATATTATCTAACTATTGATATGTATATCATATTGCTTATTGTTGCCAAGCAACTTGACTATGTTTGAATTCTTAAATTCATGTTATAAAGTGTGAAATCATGTGTAATGAGAGTTATTTATATTAAAACAGAAAATAAAATGTGCAATTAAGTATGAAAAGTGTATGTGAAAAGTGAATAGTTATCATACTAGGTTGTTCATTACTTTATGCTTAAATCTATGTTCTAGTTCGTAGAAGTGTACCATGAAATTGAAATGTTGGATGGATGAATCATGCTACCTGTTAGGTGTAGAAAACATGTATAGGTGTATGTTAGTATCCATGATTTAGAATAAACAGTAATAGTCTAGAGCATATCTAGGTGATTTAAATATGTATTAATAGTTAAGAGTATGTACCATGTAAATTGTTAGTTAAATGATAGTATGTATTGTTATTGTTTGATAGCTTAACATGTGTGTGATATGTGTGATGTTGAGTCTTTGGTTTGCTTGCTGAGTCTTTTAGACTCACTCTTGCTTCGGCGTACAGGTCAAACAAGTATCTCGTGCTAGAGGGGGCATAGCGAGGAGCATCCACAAGAGCGAGGAGTAGTTGTGGAGTTTGCTTAGTAGTTGTACTTTTCCCTTTCATAGCATGAATAAATTTAATTTCATGGACAATGTAATAGACAATGTAGTTCTTTATATTTGTATTAATGTGGATATTGTCTTTACTTTCTTACTATATAGACTGTGGAATGTGTGATGACGATGGAGTAAAGTTGAGTTATTCATCTATTTCTACTGTACTCAATTCTATTCACGTACATATCAACCTATCGGCTAATGTTAGGTTATTATCCCACTGTGACGACGCTCTTGTACCGATGGAGATTGGTATAATCGTACCAGTATGAGGAGGGTCATTACAGAGATGGTATCAGAGCCCAAGGTTGAGATTGTACATGGATAAACCATAATCTTCACAATATTGCAAAGTCTTTATAGAAAATTGTCCATATATGTAGAAATTACTAATAATGAATGAAAGATAGTTAAGGAAAAACGTTAGGATTTAGTAACTTAGATTATGACTAGATTAATGGTTTTGTAGGTTATGGTTGGACGTGGTAGACGTAGTGCTCAGTCTAGGAGGTATGAGCAGAGTCACAAGTTAAAGAAATTCATAAAGGGGCTCAAACCATCATTGAGAACTAGGCTTTTAGAGTATGACCCCCGTAGTTTGGAAGAGGTTCTTAGCATGGCAAACAGGAAAGAGTGTAGAGTGGAACCATTCCAACGGCAAGATAGGAAGATGAAGAAACTCATGGAAGGTCAGCAATCAACTGTGGTACTAGGCTACGAGAAGCCCGAGTGCAAACATTACGGGAAGCGTCATGGCGGGAACACATGTTGGCGAAAGGAAGGAAGTTGTCTTAGATGTGGCAGCAAGGATCATCGACTTAGAGAGTGCCCGAACCTGAAGATGAGGTTCATTCTACGAGATGTTTCATCAATAACAATAAAGGAGCAAGTAGCAGAGCAACAAGCACCAGCCAGGGAGTATGTGTTGGCCGGAGATGACATCGACGACGTCACAGGTACTTGATTCGATCTTTGAGGACGAAGATCTTTTTCTAGGGGGGGAGAGTGTGAGACCCCGAATTTTATTTCATTTCATATTGTGCATGTGTATTTACTTGTTGTGTATATAGCATGCGTATTCAAATGTGCATACAACAATTCCTATACTTCTCATGAACATATGTATGTATCTATATATGTTATTTTATGTGAGAATAGGCATTTAGCTAATTTGTGTATATTATGTATACTAAAATCTAGGCATATTATACTTAAGTAATGTTGTGTATGTTTATCTGATTGCCGATGGTGTGTTGTATTTATCTATTTCATGCATAATGTACATAACTACGTTGTATACGTGTGTATATATATATTTATACATATGTCAATTTAAGTGTGCATATGCAAGAATTAAATTTTGTTGTATAGATTTTCTTAGTTAACTTATTGCATATTGCATCTTAAGGATACGTGCATATATTATCTAACTATGATATGTATATCATATTACTTATTCCATGGATATTGTATGTAATTATACGATGTACATATGTATATATGTATGTTATCTTATGCATGTGATATCTAACTATCTAATTCTATGTACATTAAGTTGTCTATAGTATATGTATAGTACTTAAACGACATTGTGCATGTGATAGGTAAGTATTGCTATATACGTTGTAAGTACATGTGAGTTATTTTCGTACACGTATATATATATATATATATATTTGATGTGTATGCTTTATCTAATTATATACATGTTATATGTGTTTTTTATTATTGTTATTAAAATCGGTCCTCAGGTGCTAACATTGGGAGAGTGCACCCTCCCAGGGGGGAGAATGGACCCACTCCACCAGCGAAGTACCTGGGCCGGAAAATATATAAAAATTGCAGGAAGAAAATACATGAGGACCCCTCGGTCCTTACAGGAGTCTAATATGATAAAGCCCTATTTTGTCTAGAAGGATGGGACCTTTACACATGTGAGGGACACAACCTGATCCCCAAAACACCTGATTAACTTTAGCTGAAGCACCATAGTTTGCTAAGGAGTCTGCCACCTGATTACATTCACGGTAGACATGATGAAGTAAATAGTTCTTCCTTTGAATCAGAACCTCAACAGTACGCCACCATCTATAGGCATGCCAAGAAGGACACTTCCCCGCTTTAAAAGAATTAACCAACGCCATGGAATCTGAGTGAACAATTGAAATCTGAAAACCAAGGTAGTCTGCAAGGCGAAGACCATCTGCAAGAGCTCTGATTTCAGCGGTCATACTATTTCCATGGCCATAAAAATGAGCAAAGGCCACCAAAACAGTTCTATGTCTATCCCGGATGCAACCTCCTCCACCACTGTCACCCAAATTTCCTTTGCTAGTGCCATCCACACAACAATAATGCATGATAAGAGGGATCCACTAGATGAGTTTGATTTCTTACTAGATGCTTTCGGATGGAAACCATACCAATGGAGGATCTATAATTCTTCATATGATGGAGCGACTTTGAATGTCTGATTTGCAAGAGAGTGGTCAACAATTGCTTTGATGTTGTTTATGATAGTCCCAACAGAAAGCTTTTAGAATCAAATCTAACGCCACATGTTCCCTTCCAGATTCCCAAAGCATAATAAAAAGGCAATGTAAGGAGACAAAGCTAAATGGATTGTTTATATTGTAACTGTGAGGAAGCTCAATTTCTTATCATAATGTGACTGTGAAGATGGACCTTAGAACTGGTAAGTGGGAGGAACCAGTTCCACAGGGAAATAGCAAGATCACCATTAATGAACAGATGGTCCATATCTTCAGTTTTTGGTGAAGTGCAACAGGAGCAGCAAGAAGCCATTTGGATTCCAGATTCAACAATCCTTTGGTCAACAGGAACAGCCCTGTTGATGATCTTCCAACAAAATATAGAACCTCTTATGTAAAAGCGATTATGCCAGATTTTTTTGAGTGGAGATCTTGGAACACCAACATGTCGAACCAAGTTCTAGGCAAATTTTACAGAAAACTGACCATTCTGAGAAGGCCCCCAAACACATTTATCAGTATCCATGCTGAGAGAAACCCCGTGGAGAGTAGCAGGAGGAAGAAGAGATCGGATAGGATGGTGAACATTATCAATAACTTCCTGAACATTCACACTATTCCTTCATAAGGAGTGTGGAGAGTATCAGCAAGAGGTCTATCTCCCAGCCAAATGTCGGTTAATATATCAATGGATTGACCATTTCCATGTACCCATCTCGTGTTGTCTGGACAATTTTCTGAGCAGCAGCCCACCTTTTGGAGGAGAACCCAGAATGACCTTACACATATTTTTCCGCCGTGATGAAGCGGTTTCTAGCATACACTGCCCAGAGGGAGGAGCCATGGTAGATGTTCCAAATAAGTTTCACCAGCAATGCAATTTGCACATGTTTGAGATTACGCACACCCACCCTCCTCAGCAATGGGCCACTGTATGGAGGACCAAGCAACCCAGTGGCATCTAGCCATTCCATCTGTACCATTCCAAAAGAAAGCTGCACAACACTTTTCAATATAATTGATAAATGTAATGGGAATGGTGGAGGAGAATGCCAAGTAAACCGAGATGAACGCCAGCACTGATTGATTAGCGTCACTTGTTAGAATGGGAGCCCGAACTCTGAAGAATCTCATAGGGATCAGGTCGCGGTTCAGCATAATGTACATAACTACGTTGTATACATGTGTATTTATATATATATTTATACCATGTCAATTTAAGTGTGGGTATGCAAGAATTAATTTTGTGTATAGATTTTCTTAGTACTATTGCATATGCATCTTAAGGATACGTGCATATATTATCTAACTATTGATATGTATATCATATACTCATTCCATGGATCTGTATGTAATTATACGATGTACATATGTAATAGGTATGTATCTTATGCATGTGATATCAACTATGAAATTCTATGTACATTAAGTTTGTAAGGAAATCTTGGATGCGCAAACGCAGCGGAAAATGAAATTTTAAAATGATTTCCTTTGCGGATCGGTTATGGGATTGCAAGAACTCGATCTGATCTAGGAGAAGAACATGTTTCTTTCACCTTGCAGAGATTTGGGATCTCCAATGACCGGTGCAGACGTTCCTTGGGATCGTCCTAGCCGCAAATCGCCCGGCCTCTAGCGGTATCCACACGAGCAACGTAGATAGGGACGCCTTCTCGTACTCCACGCTTGCCCTCCACCCTTGTGGTCTCCCCTTTGTCCTCTTCTCTTCACAAGAGAGAGAGACAAGAGAGATAGTAGATGAGAGAGAGAGAGAGAAGATGGGAGGCGGCCAAAGCTTGGCTTGGCCGCCCCCTCTCTCCACCTCCCTTTTAAAGGGATTAAAAGAAACCCTTAAATTTAATTAATTAATCCCATTCAAAATGAGATTAATATTAAACCTCTATAAATATCTCATATTTATATTGATGTCCCTATCTTTTGAATTGCTCTTTTGTGTGTGACCCTCTAGGCCCAATATCATTCTGGTAGTAAGCCCAAATAATATTAGAACCCTTTCCAATATTATTAGAACTCTTCTAACTTGAATTAACTTTTAATTCATATAAATAATTATCTCATAATTAATTTATCTTTGGCTCACAGATCATGGAACGTACCAAGCAACACGCCACGACCCCCAGATGATACAGGGGATTCTTAATCCATTGGAACCTTTTAGTCAACAGTTGCCGTGCAACTATATCCCTCATTCAAACAATACCCCTAATCACATTTGGAGTACGGCCATGCTGTCAGACTCCTACTTTTGTGATTAGATAGTTCATATCCAACAATTAAACTAGAAACTCTTTTCTAATTAATTGTGTGACCCTGGCCAGGGATTTGTCTCGGATATGATTCTATAGGGCATTCTCTCTCTGTTGATACTGAGAGTGAATGATCCCTTTTTAACACTCACCAGTTTCGCACGTTTCATGACACACCTAATTATCTGACTGTACTAGATTCACATACAGTGAATCTATAAGTCAAACATCAAAGTATGCCAATCCCTGTACAAGACATCTATGGTGTCTCAGGTCTAAGGATCAGTTGTACTACTGTGACATAGAGTTTCTTGACTGACAGTCAAATATCATCACCGTCCAGAAACTCAATATCGGATCAGTTCAGTGAACTCATTCTCTAATGAGCACCTGCATACTCACCTTAGTGTCTCCACACAAATGACTGTGAGACCAGTCAGCTTCATCATATGAACAGGTGTAGTGTGCACTGGTCTAACTGGTCCACTTGATGTCCCACTCAAGTGTCCTATGACCAGGAACATTTAGAACTTGTGTTTATAAATATCAAATCTCACTATCATAATCTCATTATGATTCTGACATAATTGCACAAATTCATGGACTTCATTATGCGATAAAATATAAAACATAATGAACGAAAATGCCAATAATTCGAATGAGATAATTTAAGAAAAGTTCCATTACATAAATGTAATTGGCTTGTAGGGCATACAATTCTTTCAATCTCCCACTTGCACTAAAGCCAATCACCTACATGTCTGATCCCCATCATAGACGGTGACGCTCAAATATAATTTGAGACAAAGGCTTTGTGAGTGGATCTGCAATGTTATCAACTGATGGAACTCTTTCCACCACACATCTCCTCGAGCAATGATTTCTCTTATCAGGTGAAAGCGCCGCAGAATGTGCTTCGATTTCTGATGAGACCTTGGCTCCTTCGCCTGAGCAATGGCCCCATTATTATCACAAAACATGGGGATAGGACCAGAGATGTCGGGGATGACTCCAAGATCTGCGATGAACTTTTTCATCCAGACTTCCTCCTTAGCAGCTTCAGAAGCTGCAATGTACTCCGCCTCAGTGGTTGAATCAACAGTAGTTTCCTGCTTGGAACTCTTCCAACTTACTGCCCCACCATTCAGAATAAACACGTACCCTGAATTGGACTTGCTGTCATCAACATCAGATTGAAAACTTGAATCAGTGTAACCCTCAAGTTTCAATCCATTTCCTCCATAGACTATGAAAAGATCCTTAGTTCTTCTTAAGTACTTAAGAATACATTTCACAGCCTTCCAGTGCTCTTCGCCTGGATCTGCCTGATACCTGCTCGTAACACTTAGAGCATGTGCTATATCAGGCCTTGTACATAGCATTGCATACATGATAGAGCCTATGGCAGATGCATATGGTACTCTACTCATGTTCTCTTTCTTGGGGAGTCTTAGGAGACATCGCCTTAGAGAGATAAACTCCATGTCTTATTGGTATAAGACCCCTCTTGGAGTTTTCCATGCCAAATCTTTTGACAATGGTGTCTATGTACATAGATTGGGACAAGCCTAACATCCTTTTAGATCTATCTCTATAGATCTTTATACCTAGTATATAGGATGCTTCACCCAAATCTTTCATGGAGAAATTCTTTGACAGCCAAGCTTTGACAGAAGATAACATACCTACATCATTCCCAATGAGTAGTATGTCATCCACATACAAAATCAGAAAAGTGATGGCACTCCCACTAACCTTCTTGTACACACATGGTTCATCTTCATTCTGAATGAAGTTGTAAGATTTGACTGCCTCATCAAATCTTTTGTTCCAACTGCGGGAAGCCTGCTTAAGTCCATAAATGGACCGTTGAAGCTTACATACTTTGCCTGGATGCTCTTTTGATGTGAATCCTTCAGGTTGTATCATATACACTTCTTCCTCTAAGTCCATTGAGGAATGCTGTCTTCACATCCATATGCCAGATCTCATAATCATGATAGGCAGCAATGGCAAATAGAATTCTGATGGATTTTACCATGGCTACAGGAGAAAAGGTTTCGTCATAGTCAACTCCTTGTCTTTGACGATATCCTTTTGCCACCAGCCTAGCTTATAGGTGTCAACCTTTCCATCTGCTCCAATTTTCTTTTAAAAATCCACTTGCATCCAATGGGTACAATACCCTCAGGGGATCCACCAAGTTCCAAACTTGGTTAGAATACATGGAGTCCATTTCAGAATTCATAGCTTCTAACCACTTCCCAGAGTCAATACTAGTTATTGCCTCTTCATAGGTCTTAGGATCCTCATCCACATTGTAGTGTACATTATGTCCGTTTCAATATGTCCTACATATCTTTTGGGCAATATATGTACCCTACTTGACCTACGAACATTTTGTGTGTCAGGTTCTTGAACAGGTTCCTTAGGCATTGATGCGCTAATTTGTGGTTCAAGAACTTCTTCTAAATCTACCTTATTCCCACTGCTTCCATCAAGGATGTACTCCCTTTCTAGGAATACAGCACGCTTAGCGACAAATACCTTTTGATCGCTAGGATGGTAGAAATAGTATCCATAAGTTTCCTTAGGATACCCCACAAATCTGCACCTTTCAGTCTTGGACTCTAATTTGTCCGGATTATGCCTTTTTACATGGGCGTGGCAACCCCAAACCTTAACATGCTTAAGGTCAGGCTTTCTTCCTTTCCATATCTCATATGGAGTTGAAGATATTGATTTTGATGGAAACCTGTTCAATAGGTAAGCAGCAGTCTCTAAGGCATAGCCCCAGAGTGATGTGGGCAACTCAGCAAAAGACATCATAGACCGTACCATATCCAATAAAGTACGGTTCCTCCTTTCAGAGACACCATTCAATTGTGGTGTGTAAGGAGGTGTCCATTGGGATACAATCCCATTATCTTTAAGGAATTGAGTAAATTTTGTACTTAAGTATTCTCCTCCACGATCAGATCGAAGAGTTTAATACTCTTTCCAGTCTATTTTTCCACTTCATTCTTGTACTCTTTAAATTTCTCAAAAGCTTCGGATTTGTACTTCATTAAGTACACATATCCAAATCTTGAAAAATCATCAGTAAAAGTAAGAAGTAGATATATCCACCTTTGGCATGTATGGACATAGGCCCACATACATCAGTATGTATAAGTTCTAACAACTCTTTGGCTCTCTCTCCATGTCTTGTAAATGGGGAATTGGTCATTTTACCCATGAGGCATGACTCACAAATTGCATATGATTCATAATCAAATGGGTCTAAATACCCACCTTTATGCATTTTGTTGATTCTTTCCTCACTAATATGACCCAGCTACAATGCCAAAGATAAGCTTGATTTAAACCTTCTCTATTCCTTTTGTCAACTTTGTTCACATTAAGGACATGTGGAGCATTATCTAAAATAAAAAATCCATTTGCTAATGTTCCATTGGCAAACCATTCACCATTCAAAAACAAAGAGCAACCATTGTTCTCAAAGTTAACTGAATATCCAACTCTATTTAAACTAGAAATAGAGATAATATTCTTAATTATTGAAGGAACATAATAGCAATTGTCTAAAATTAAAATAGCTCCAGAGGGCATCTTGAGATTTGCAGTTCCCACAGCAATAGCAGCAACCTTTGCACCATTCCCGAGCTGTAGGTGAACTCTCCCTTGTCCAGTCGCCTATGCCTTGCCAGCACCTGCAATGAATTGCAGATATGAGATGCACATCCAGTATCCAATACCCAAGATGTAGATCTTTTAACTGACAAGTTAAGGTCTATCATAAACAAACTGAAGCTTCTGCAAGCTTCTCTTTTGCTTTCTCTGCAAGATATATCTTACAGTTCTTTTCCAGTGCCCATCCTTACCGCAGTGGAAGCACTGTCCTTTGTCCTTCTTGGCTTCTACTTTCTTGGCAACCTTTGCCTCAGTCTTGAAACCCTTGCCTTACCGACCTTCCTTTTCTTGAAGGCTTGAGTAGCCTTTCTTTTCTTGTTGGTCTTACCAACCAAAAGGATTGCGGGCTTTTTTCTTTATTGCATCCTCAGCAGTCTTCAACATATTAAGGAGTTCAGCCAGTGACACCTCAATTTATTCATGTTGAAGTTAAGGATGAATTGAGAGAAAGAATCTGGGAGAGATTGGAGGATGAGATCAATGCTGAGTTCATTATCCATAATGAAGCCCAAGTCAGCTAACTTCTCAATCCACTCGATCATCTTCAGAACATGATTCTGAATAGATGATCCTTCAGCCATCCTAGCTCGGAACAAATTCCGCGATATCTCATATCGTTGTGTTCTAGTTTGCTCCTCAAACAACTCTTGTAAGTGGAGCAAAATGGCTTTAGCATCCATCTTTTCATGCTGCCTTTGCAACTCATTGCTCATAGAGGCTAGCATGTAGCATTGGACGAGAGTGGCATCTTCCTCATATTTTTGATAAGCTATAATTTCTCCCTCATCAGCACGTCACCTGGTGTGGTAACTGCCGGTTTATCAAGGACATACACGATTTTCTCAGCAGTGAGAACTATTCTCAAGTTCCTGAGCCAATCGGCATAGTTTGGACCAGTAAGTTTATTGGCATCCAATATGCCGCGGAGTGCGTTTGAGTTGGCCATGGTAATCTACAAAAATAAATGCAAGAATAAATACATTGCAGACATTCATAATATTAAGATATGGACTTTAATCTTAACATGCTCCCACTAAATTTTATCGAATTGCATAACCCTCATTAGCAAGACGGGAAATACTTGTTATTTCCTAGTGGTTATCGGAATCCTATTAACATCATGCATGTGGCCTTGTGGTAGCACAACAAACCACATCATGTATAATAGGTAGACAACTCTTGTCAATTGTAACATTTTACAACTCCCGATTTATTCGGCCTCCCAATCAATGTGGTCTTGTGGTAGCACAACAAACCACAAGGATTAGGTTAAGTCAATACCATCATTACATAGTGGGCATGGATTAGTAATGTCACCCTTGTGGTAGCACAACAAAGTAACATCATGCCTCCATCCCACTTATGACATCTCCATGTCGTAGATTAAAGTCTAGCTTTCTAATTAAGTTGACCTTGTGGTAGCACAACAAATCAACTCAATAGAAGAGTTGTCCTTTAAATCTATAATGATGGAAGGCCACGTGGATCATTCTTAATGTCTCACGCTTATAACTTAATTTTAAAACTTTGAGGGATATTTTTGAAAATTTTGGTCTCATCTAAATTATCGCGTCACACACAATAAATATTTACATATAATACATCGCATGCACATATGTACCTATTAAAAGCAGAAAGTATATATCATATATATACATATTAGTGGATGATCATGGACGTGAACTAGGGTGATCACACTAGAGCCACAAGTGGATCACAATTAGCCTATGGTGTTGTAAGCATCACATGCACACGTGGACCAATATAATTGGATCATCCTCTCGCGGGTCCCTTTTCCATCTTGAACGCCTTCTCGTTCTAAGTCCTCCAAAAGTACATAAATAAAATAGGCACGCAGGCCTTCAAATGTACAACATTATCAATTAAGAAACCTTGATCTAATCAAGGGAGGTACATTTGAGCATATGATAGAAAATACAACCCGAAATATTAGAGAGAGGTGAGGCTCGCAGGCCCCAATAAATACAATCATATCATACACATAGCCACAATGTTTAATTGTCCATGATCATCCACATCCATACATACATCATATGCATATATAGATATCATATAATTACTACAATTAAAATGCAATAACTATAAGAAATAACTCTTATTTCAAATTTAAAATTCAAATATTTTAACTTATTGGGTTTCCTAATTGGTGCCATGAGATCCACAAAATGTGCTGATTCATTGCTTTCATAAAGACAATGTTTAACTTAAATGGCTCCTTAAACCAAGGGATTCCTAATTAAATGGTTTCCAAATTTATGAGCTTTAAAACATTTTAAAACCATAAATTTCTCAATTGAATGATTTCTAAAATCAATGACTATTTCAATGAGGAAATCAATAGGACAGTTCTAAAATCCATCACTAAATCCTAATTTATTCACAATATAATTAGGAAATTAGAATCAGAATCCCAAAAATAAGGAAAGGCCAGCCTGTGGGTCTGCTGGCGCCTGTGCACAGCCCCATGGCGCCCAGCACGGTGGCACGCGCCTGCGCGCGTGGGCGTCTGGGTGCGGGGCGCGGGGCGCCTGTGCGCGGGGCGCCTACCGCCTGGGCGCCTGTGCGCGGGGCGCCTGTGCGCGGGGTGGCCAGGTCAGGCGGTGCGACGCATCGCGCCAGGAGGTGCGAGAGGCGGCGGCACGGCCTGGGCGTGGGCGCCTGGCGCCTGCACACGTGGGCGCCTGGGCCCTGCGCGCGAGTGGGCGCCTGCGCGCTTGCGGTGGCGCCTGCGCGCCTGCACCGAGGGTGCCAGGGCGCCTGCGCGCCGGGTCCCATCCAGTGCGGGACCATCCTGAAGACACCCAACACTGTCGCGGTGATCTCATCACCACCGGATCCGAGCTAGAAACCCAATAAACAAATTAATGAATTTTAAACAGGATATACATAGATTCTTGCAATCTCAAACCTGGCTCTGATACCACTGTAAGGAAATTGGATGCGCAAAAGCAGCGGAAAATGAAATTTTAAAATGATTTCCTTTGCGGATCGGTTATGGGATTGCAAGAACTCGATCTGATCTAGGAGAAGAACATGTTTCTTTCACCTTGCAGAGATTTGGGATCTCAATGACCGGTGCAGACGTTCCTTGGGATCGTCCTAGCCGCACAATCGCCCGGCCTCTAGCGGTATCCACACGAGCAACGTAGATAGGGACGCCTTCTCGTACTCCACGCTTGCCCTCCACCCTTGTGGTCTCCCCTTTGTCCTCTTCTCTTCACAAGAGAGAGAGACAAGAGAGATAGTAGATGGAGAGAGAGAGAGAGAAGAGAGGAGGGGGCGGCCAAAGCTTGGCTTGGCCGCCCCCCTCTCCACCTCCCTTTTAAAGGGATTAAAAGAAACCCTTAAATTTAATTAATTAATCCCATTCAAAATGAGATTAATATTAAACCTCTATAAATATCTCATATTATATTGATGTCCCTATCTTTTGAATTGCTCTTTTGTGTGTGACCCTCTAGGCCAAATATCATTCTGGTAGTAAGCCCAATAATATTAGAACCCTTTCCAATATTATTAGAACTCTTCTAACTTGAATTAACTTTTAATTCATATAAATTAATTATCTCATAATTAATTTATCTTTGGCTCACAGATCATGGAACGTACCAAGCAACACGCCATAACCCCAGATGATACAGGGGATTCTTAATCCATTGGAACCTTTTAGTCAACAGTTGCATGCAACTATAATCCCTCATTCAAACAATACCCCTAATCACATTTGGAGTACGGCCATGCTGTCAGACTCCTACTTTTGTGATTAGATAGTTCATATCCACAATTAAACTAGAAACTCTTTCTAATTAATTGTGTGACCCTGGCCAGGGATTTGTCTCGGATATGATTCTATAGGGCATTCTCTCTCTGTTGATACTGAGAGTGAATGATCCCTTTTTAACACTCACCAGTCTTCGCACGTTTCATGACACACCTAATTATCTGACTGTACTAGATTCACATACAGTGAATCTATAAGTCAAACATCAAAGTATGCCAATCCCTGTACAAGACATCTATGGTGTCTCAGGTCTAAGGATCAGTTGTACTACTGTGACATAGAGTTTCTTGACTGACAGTCAAATATCATCACCGTCCAGAAACTCAATATCGGATCAGTTCAGTGAACTCATTCTCTAATGAGCACCTGCATACTCACCTTAGTGTCTCCACACAAATGACTGTGAGACCAGTCAGCTTCATCATATGAACAGGTGTAGTGTGCACTAGTCTAACTGGTCCCCTTGATGTCCCACTCAAGTGTCCTATGACCAGGAACATTTAGAACTTGTGTTTATAAATATCAGATCTCACTATCATAATCTCATTATGATTCTGACATTAATTGCACAAATTCATGGACTTCATTATGCGATAAAATATAAAACATAATGAACGAAAATGCCAATAATTGAATGAGATAATTAAGAAAAGTTCCATTACATAAATGTAATTGGCTTGTAGGGCATACAATTCTTTCAAAGTTGTCTATAGTATATGTATAGTACTTAAACGACATGTGCATGTGATAGGTAAGTATTGCTAATACGTTGTAAGTACATGTGAGTTATTTTCGTACACGTATATATTATATATATATATATATTATATATATATATATATATATATATTATATTATATTATATATATTTGGATGTGCTTTATCTAATTATATACATGTTATATGTATTAATTCCATGCATATTGTATATGATGTACGTATGGTTATTATCATATATCTTGTAAGCAATTGTGAGTTTATTTCCGTGCATGCAATATATTTAAATGAGCATGTATTATTTAATTATTGATATGCCTATTATATTTAATTATTCCATGCATGTTGTATGTAACCATGATGTGCATATGTATACATACATATGTAATCTTGTTAAAATGATATCTGTCTACTTTTAAGCATGATAATTGTTTATGATTTGTAGGGTACTTGAATAATAAGGTGCATGTAGTATCTAACTAATGATGAGCACATTTTATTTATATGCTCATGCATAATGCATGTAATCATGTAGTGTGTATATGTATATGCATAAATGTATGTTATTTATGCATATTATCTTTAATTAAGATTAGTGCAAGTTGTATTTAAATAAATAGTATGTAATGTGAGTAGTATATGGTGGATGTTGTTATTTATTTCAGTACATATTAGTTGGTTGTGATGTAAGTTTATAGTTATTTTAGTGCATTGTTGAAATCTAACTGAAGTGCACAGTTGGCGGCATGATCTGCTGCCGCTGACTGAGAGAAAATGCTTGTGATATGAACGAATGTGTTACACCAGTATCAAACAAAACAAAAGCTGATTGAGAGAAAACTGGTAAAGTACCTTCCACAACTCCACCTTCCTCGGTGGTCTCTACTTCTTGCAGGGCCTGCAGTCGACCAGGCTTCTTCTGTCCCATAGGACGCTTCTCGTTCTCCTTAAGCAGGGGCATTCGAGATAACGATGCTTTCGACTCCCGCAACCTAGGCATGCGCCTACCTTTCTCCAGCACTCCTCGGCAGTGTGACCAAGCTTGTCACAGTGCTTGCATCTGAGCTTGTTGGGTGCAGTAGGGGCGAAGACCTTGGGCTTCCGCTCTTGGCTTGGCCCATCTATGATGCTTAACGGCCTTTTCTTGCCATTAGTGGGCTTGCTCGATGCTCCGGATGTTTGCTCCTTCTTGACCATCCTACCCTTGATGCACTCAGTGAGATCGGTCGCATCATCCAGCAGTTATGCTTTCTTGACCATTTCCAGATAAGTCTGAATATCAAATGGTGCCAGTTGGGTGATATAGGCGGGCCTGAGCCCGTTAAGAAATATTTTTGCCTTCATTCTCTCAGTACCTACCAGGTGATTGGCATATCGTGCCAAACTGGAGAACTGAGCTTCATACTCAGCAACAGTAAGGTTCCTTTGTTTCAATGCAGCAAACTCAGAGGCTTTCCTTTCTTGGACTCGTTCAAAAAAATACTTGGAGTTGAAGTGCTCCTTGAACTCGTCCCATGTGAATTGTGCATCAGCCCTGGTGGCTTCCACGGACTCCCACCAGGCACAGCCGTCCCGTTCAAGCTGAAACATTGCAAGTAGTATCTTGACTCCATCCGCGCATTGCATGACGAGGAAAATGCGTTCTATCTCCTTTAGCCATTTTCTGCCTCGTCGGGATTAGTGGTCCCACTAAAACGAGTCGGGTTCAAATTGCAAAAATTTTTGTGTAGATCTCTGGCTCCTCGGTTATTATCGGCTCCAGCAGCCTAAAGTAATGCCTGCTTGACCTGCTGAATAGTGTGTTGCATATCACGGAGTTGAGCACGCTCTACTGCCATTGTTATGGTTTAAGTTCCATAAAAGAGAGAATTTTAATGTAAATATTTGAGATTGCACTAAGTTTGTACGTGTGTGAGTTTATTTTATCTTATTACCCATGGTTCTACCCATTTCTCACATAGGTATGGAATTAGACTCTAAGTCAAGGTAGGTTAACCTAGATCATCTTATTCTAAAGAATAACCTAGGCTCTGATACCACAAAACTGTAATGCCCCGACACAGAATATCGAAGCGGAATTACAGTTATTAAATAGTACAAAGCAAGAAACAAATAACAAACCATTGCACATTGGAATAATATCAAATAAACTCCAACTTCATTAATAATTCCTCAATCTTCATTACATCAACTATTCAGAGCCAAAACTAGGGCCCAGAGTACTTTATTCAAACTCAAACTATTACATATTGACTAACTCAACTACTAACTAAACTAATTAATAAGCAGTGGTTGACGAACGGGTCACTTTTGAGCATCATCCTCATTTCCCTCCTCATGAGTGTGGTAATCACCATCAGACTCACCTGAAACACATGAAATAATAACGCAGGATGAGCGAATAATGCCCAGTAGGACTTAATATCTCATGAGAACAAGCATGGTTTAAATGATTAATGTCTTAAATGGCAGAGTAACTAGAGAGCATAGTCATGTAGAGCAAAGTAACGCTAGTAAGAGAACGATAGCACTGGTACATGAAAATAGTACAACGAATGTAAGAAAGATTGGCCATGTAACGATATAGCACGTAAAGTTGCACAAAGGTGCACTAGTAACGATAGCACTTGTAACAATAGCACTTGAATATATTGCACTTTGATTGTCATAGATTAAATCTTGATAGTATAATGGCACTGGATGTATGCCAACATCCTGATCATTTCAACTCCCATGGGCAAATAGCACTTTTCAGGCGCTCCTCCCAAGACCTGATCGGGCCCTATTGCACTGGCATAAGTTATGTTTTCTTATCTTGACCAAGAATAGATGAGAATAGTAGATGAATAGATGAGAGAGTGTAGAGAACGTGAACAGATGAGAGTATAGAGATAATAGATGAGATAGGGGTATAATCGTAAAACAACATTAAACCGACGACAGTCACAGTTGCACGGCACTAGGTCAGGTGCCAGCAGTCAGGTAGAAGTCACATCCGCCTATTAGCCGTGTTGGGGACACATGCTAGATGGTCCGGTGTGATCACAAGATAAGAAGGAAACACATTAAGGCCATTGGATCGTACTGATCCCCAAGGGTGTAACAGGATTTAAGGATACAACCAGCTCGTCGGCAAAGGACATGCGCCAAAGCCAAGGAGACTTACGAAGGACTTGACAAGGAGTCCCTGGTCCAGTCAGGAGTATTCCCAACGGAGAGGTGGTCCATGCCAAGAGAAAGTGTGTAATGAAACTTGTATGTCTTGCCTTGAGTCCTCGAAGGCAGAGGGATGCGATATCGGTATACAAATCATGCGATTAAAATGAAGACAAGTGTCGATAATTAATAGGGGAAATTAGTAATTAATTTCACTTAATACCAGATACATTATTGAGTAACTTAATAGGGGGTTATGGCAAACATGAATGTTTAGTGGTTGCAAGTGTAATTGAATCAAGAGAGTATGAAAGATTGTGCACATGGCTTTTAAATAATTGATTCATGTAAATATTACTCATTATTAATTAACATGTCGTTATTGGTCTTGACAGTACTTAATTAGGGTTTAACAAGGTTTAAATGACATAAATAGCAGGGTTATATGTGTAATTATATGTTCTGGCCGCTCTGCTGAAGTCGCGATAGGGGTAGCTGTCGCCTTCAGATAGCGACGCACAGTCTGGTCGCGTTATGCTGAACCGGCCGCTGGGGTTGAACCGGGGAAGGTTGCGACATGTCGACCGGTCACGTTCAGAATGCGACGGTTCTCCCTGTTGCGACCCCTTTGATATCGCGACGGGTCAAGCCGTCGTGACTTCAGAAGGTGGCCAAAAGCCAGAAAAGGGGATTTGCCATTTTTCCAGGGGGTTCCCACCTCCATAGCATGATACCAGTCACTTCATAAATCCGTATAAATTCACATGGATATCCAAAAATGTGAAACCACTTTTAAACAAAACTAGACATGTAGATCTACCACTAGTCATGAGTAATTAGATAATAGACGCGTATAGAGCATGCTTTATTAGGTTACTTTTCCAGTGACTTAATCATGCATAGTCATAGATCAATGAACTAATTGGCAATGGATACATGATGAAAATTAGGGAAACTAGGGGCGTTTGAAAGCTAACAGCATGCAATATTTATGAGAATATTCACATGGCTGGAATCATGTACATGCAGGGGTTAAGGCAAAGAGGTAGGTTCGGATGTAAGGATGTTGGGTTGAGTGTGTTTTGGAGTTCCTAAAGTTGTATTTTAATGATGACCAATGAACATCACTCATACCTTGATTTTGATGATGACATATTGAACATATTATACATTTTAAATATATCACAACAATGCTTAAAAAATATGTTTTGATGTTTAATATCTCACATTTTAATGATAATAACTTGTATTAATGGTTTACCTTTATATTTTCAGGCTTACACAATTTGTCACAGTGGTGTCGACACAGTCCACCGGTGTGTCGACACTAGCTGACTGTCCCAGAAGCATGTTCTGAGAGAAGCAACAGTGGTGTCGACACAGCCATGTGTGTCGACACAGATGACTGTCCCAGGAAGCAGTCAGAACAGTTGAAGCCAGTGGTGTCGACACAGTCTGCCTGTGTGTTGACACACTTTGACTAAAGCTCAAAAATAAAAAAAATTCTGAACACATGGCTACTTAGGAATCAAGGGATTTGACCTAGATTTTCATGCCCATGCACCCCAAGAAACCTTATGGACATATGGGGCTATAAATACCCATGATCCTCGTACCCCAAAGGAACCAAGCCCATACAACTCCCAGAAAAGCTTTTGGCGGCAAAAGGGGCTCTTCCAAGTCTTGCTCCATCTCCAGAAGTTGCAGGCCATCCTTTCAAGAGGAAGGACGTGGGATTCAAGGCAATCTCTGGAGAGAAGTGTGATGTGCTGAGAAAGGGAGCAGATCCAACTGAAGAGCAGCAGCAGAAGAAGGGTTTCTGGCAATTCAGATGCCAGTGGAGCAGAGCATCGCAAATTGAAGGGGATCTTCATCGAATTCTTTCAAGTCTCTTCAATTCGAGCTTCTGTAAGACCTCTTCACCAAGGAACATCCAATCTACATTTATTTTACCCATTTCTTGGATTGTTCTTCTCACTTTCGTTTGCGAGATCTGTGCACGAAGTTCTGTACAGATTTCATGTATATGATTGAGTCTGTGATTAGATCATTGCTAGAGGATCTGATTTCTTTTGTGTTTGATCTAGCCTTTTGTGGTTTGAGCCGTCGTGCTCAATTTGGAGTCGTTGTTGCTCCTGTTGTGGTTTGAGCTAGTGTGCTCAGTTTTTGGAGTCGTTGTGCTCCAGGTTGTGTGTTTGAGCCGTCGAGCTCAAGGATGTTTGGAGTCATCGTGCTCCAATGTGAGTTGTACTCTTTTGAGTAGTGGAGCCTCACTGTGTGAGGGGTGGATGTAGGAATCACTGGTGTGATTTCGAACCACCTAAAAATCATTTGTGCAATGGTTTGATCTGCTTGTTACGCAAGATGCTTGCATAGGATTCACTTTCACACTAAGTGTTTAATTGCTTCACACATCATCTACACACACCCACACTTCAGATCAGTAAATTGTTTATTTGAATTGATCTATGATTCGAAGTAATTTTTATGATTAAGCTTCCGCAATAATTGGTGTCAGATCTATTCAACCCCCTTCTAGATCTGATCCATCCCCTATTCGATCCTACAATTGGTATCGAGCGGGTTAATATATGTTTCTGATCTAATTTGATTGCTTCTGTTTGATCTCTATGTTAATTGCTTGAATTGTTTGCTTGCTCTTTCATTGTCTCTCATTGTGATGATGGATTCTGGAGGATTGTAGCTGAGGGCCATTCCATTAATAGACCACCATTTTTTTATGGGTCTAATATTCCTATTGGAAGAATCGCATGCAAGTTTTTCTAGGGCACAAAACTATGAAATATGGAAAATAGTGATAAGGGTCCTTATGAAAATCAGGGAGATGAGGAGAATTGGACTAGAGAGCAGATTAGGAAAGTACTTTGATTACAGTGCCATGAGTATGTTCAGTGTGCTGTCCACCTAAAGAATATTCAAGAATATCCATGTGTAAATCAGCTAAAGAATGTGGGATAAACTTGAATTAATGTTTGAGGGAACATCTAAGTTAGGGAAACCAAAGCAAACATACTTGTCTCTGAATATGAATTGTTTATGATGAAATCTGACGAATCAATCTCTGAAATGTTTGCTAGGTTTATGATAATTGTCAATGGACTGAAGGCACTAGGTAAGGAATACACTGTTGCTGATCTGGTAAGAAAATCATGCGCTTTCTATCATCTATCTGGCACACAAAGGCTACAGTGGATTGAAGATTCTAAGGATTTGTCCAAAATTTCTTTGGAACTCATAGGATCTTTAATGACTTATGAAATAAATCTGAAAAGAAGTGAAGAACATTTGCTTAAAGCTAAACCAGTAGCACTTAAGGCTTCATCAAGCAACAAAGAGAAAAATCAAGAAAAATCAAGTTCTGATGAGTCTGAGTCCAATGAGGATGAACTTGCCCTCATGACTAGGCAATTAAGAAAATTTTTAAAATCAAGAAGAGGAAAATTCAATGGAAAGAAAAAATATTCCTCTAGTAAAAGGAATGCTTCATTTTCAAATTTTAATGCTGGTGGAAATAAAAAAACTGATGAAGGTATTATTTGCTACAGGTGCAACAAGGCAGGACACATGAAGGGTGAGTGTCCTGACATCAAAAAGGAAAAATACAAGAAGAAAAACAATTGAAGAAGCCAAAAGCCATGTTAGCAACTTGGTCGGATGAAGACCAAAGTGAAGATGAAGAAGAACTCCTCAAGTTCTGTAAATGAGGGTTATGCTTTATGGCCAACAGCAGTGATGGAAAGGTAAGTCCTTCTTTTGAACAATATACTATTGAAGATTGGCAAGATGCACATGCTGAGTTGGTTGAAAAATATTCTAAAATATGAAAAGAAAATAAACATCTGAAAAAGAAAATTGAAAATTTCATGCATGATACTTCCTTAAATAGAAGAATTTCTAAATTGAAAAATGAAATATCTGAACTTAATGAAGAAAAGGAAGACCTTATGAATGAAATTGATGAATTTAAAATTGCATCTCAAAGGCCAACAATGATTATGAAAAGCTTTCTGAAAGAATGGAATTGCAACAAAACAAAAAGTACAAGCTATTGATGAAATTCAGAAACTTAGAAGTTGTTGGGTGAAAAGGAACAAGTGATGAAAAACTTCACAAATGGAAAAGAAAATCTTGATGCATTGTTAAGACTTCGAATGAATGCTGAAAAACATGGACTAGTTTCACCACAGAAAAATCATTGAAGAATAAATCTGGTGAAAAGAAAGAAAAATCTTCAAAAAAAAATCCTTTGATAAAATTTGTCAAAAGTACTAGTCCAGAAAACAAAAATAAACAAGTTTCAAAGAAAACATCTAAAATAATAAAAAACCAAAGTTGAAAGAATGTTTCCAATCAAAGAAAACAAAATAGGTCGCATACATTGATGTTAGGTCGACACCATATAACCACAAGTTCAAAACTGTGGCTGCTGAGTCGACACTACCTCAACGCAGGTCGACCTACCCCATTTCTAACAACAAAAAGATGTTTCACAAAAATTCAAATAAAATATGAAAAAAATCATAAACACAACAACAAACTTTCATGATGATTATTAGAGATCCAAGACATCATATCAATCTAATTGGATCAATTCTTGGAATCAATGGTATCATAATCCTCAATGTACCATTCATAATCTCATTATCAAAAATTTCCAAGATATCAACAGAATTCTGGTTTGGATTTCCATACATGAACAATCATGCCAAAATGCATAATTTACATGCTTATGAAAGGAAGAACACTGGTGTTTTCATTCCAAATCAGAATGTTAAAATGCCAAGGGAAATCATACTGAAATAAACAAAAACCAAAAACAACTCAGATATGGATCAGAAAAGATTTATTGTTTTTGCTCAAACAAACTGATGGTCCCAACAATGTTTGGGTACCAAAATCTTTTCTTCTCTGATCTGATTTATGCAGGAAGGTCGTGCACCCAGCTCAATGTGTGGTTTCTTATAGTGGGTGTGTCACGACACATGACAGAAGACAGAACAAAATTTCATTTCTGATTGAAAAGGAGGAGGATCTATCACATTTGGAGGTAAATATAAAGGGAAAATCATTGGATCTAAAAGGTTGGTAAATCCTCCAACTCAATTGAATGTTCTGTTAGTTGATGGTTTAGACTACAATCTTTTGAGTATAAGCCAATTGTATGACAAAGGTCACAAGGTTGTTTTTGAATCTGATTTCTTACAAAATAATTGATTCTTCAAATGAAAAAATAACATTCTTTGGTAAAAGAGAAAAACATGTCTACATGATCAATCTTGATAAAAACTTTGCTGAAACACTTTGTTTTGGTGGCAAATAAAAATGAAATTGCATGGACATGGCACAAGAGACTTGGTCATGCAAGTTTCAACACAATAAATAAACTCTTAAGGCTAAATCTGGTTAAATGACTTCCTGAATCTTTTCCAAATGTTGAAAATCAACTTTGTGGGATATGTGCTCAAGGAAACAAATCAGAAAATCTTTTAAAATTTTCAATGATGTACTCACTTCTAAGCCACTAGAATTACTTCATATGACCTTTTTGGCCAACAAGAATTCTCAGTCTTAGTGGTAAAAGATATGAATTTGTCATCATTGATGATTTCACTAGATACACTTGGGTAATCTTTCTATCCCACAAAAGTGATGCTTGTTTAGAATTCAGGGATTTCTGCACCACTGCCTTAATGGGTTTTTCACATAAAATCAAATCCATTTTGACTGATCATGGGGGAGAATTTGAGAACAAGGCTTTTTCTGATTTGTGTGCTGAACTGAACATTTTTCACAGATTCTCTTCTCCAAGAACTCCAGAACAAAATGGTTGTGGAAAGGAAGAATAGAACCCTTGTGGAAATGGCTAGATCTATGCTCTTGGAAAGTACATTACAAATCCTTCTGGCTGAAGCTGTGAACACAACAAATCACATCTTGAACAGAGCATTGGTCAGACCAAAAATCAGAAAACCCCCTATGGACTTTTGAAAAACAAAAGGCCAACTCTGTCTTATTTTAAATCTTTGGTTGCAAGTGTTTTGTACATAACAATAATAAAGAAAATCTTGATAAATTTGATGCCAAAAGTCATAAAGCCATTTTTCTTGGTTATTCAGAAATTCTAGAGCTTATAGAGTTTACATTCTCAAGAATAAAACTGTGGAAGAATCTCCACATGTAGTTTTTGATTAAAACTCATACCAAACTGATGACTCTACATCTTGCAGGGTTCCACAAAATAATGAAGAGGATGACTTCGTTGTTAAATCTTCACCAACTGTTGAAGAGGATGAAGATCCATTTGAAAATCTAGACAATCAATCACCTACCACAAGTGGTTTAGGTATATTGTTCCAGAACTGAATGCATCCCAAGAGGTAATTCTGAAAATAGATTTTTAAGAGATCATCCATTGAGAATGTAGTTAGTAATGTGCATGATAGAGTTAGAACTAGATCATCTTTTCTGAATGCAATAAATGAAAATCCACTGGCACTAATTTCCCAAATTGAACCCAAGTCAATTGATGAACTCTAACTAGTGAGGATTGGATCAATGCAATGCATGATGAACTTCATCAATTTGGTAGAAATCAAGTATGGGAATTAGTACCTAGACCTACTGACCAATCTGTTATTTGTACTAGATAGGTGTTCAGAAATAAATTGAATGAAAATGGCCAGGTTCTTAGGAATAAAGCTAGACTATTTCCAAGGGGTACAATCAGGAGTTTGGAATTGATTTTGAAGAATCATATGCCCCTGTAGCTAGACTAAAAGCTGTGAGAATATTTCTTGCTTTTGCATCATCCCTGAAATTTAAAGTTTATCAATGGATGTGAAAAGCGTTTTCTTGAATGGATACATCAAAGAAAATGTTTTTGAAGAACAACCTCCCGGATTTGAAAATAAAAATATTCTGATCATGTTTCAAACTCAATAAGGCTCTTATGGTCTTAAGCAAGCTCCAAGAGCTTGGTATGATCATTTGAGCTCATTTTTGTTGAATAAAGGTTATACAAGAGGTAATGTAGACCAAACCTGTTTTACAAGAATTGTCAATAATCAAATCATTGTTGTCCAAATCTATGTTGATGACATAATTTTTAGGTCTACAAATAAAGAACTGTGTACTGAATTTGCTGATCACATGAAATCTGAATTTGAAATGAGTTTAATGGGAGACTTACAATTCTTGTTGGGATTGCAGGTACATCAAACTAGTGAAGGGATTTTATAAGTCAAACAAAGTATGAAAGAACTTCTTAAAAGGTTTGACTTTCAGTACCTCAAGCATTCAAGCACACCAATGGCAATAAATGTAAGACTAGAGGAAGATTCATTTGGTAAGTCAGTAGATCCAAGACCTACAGAGGTATGATTGGTTCTTTACTTTACCTCACCACCTCTAGACCAGATATTCACTATAGTGTGTGCATGTGTGCTAGGTTTCATGCCAATCCTAAAGAAAGTCACATGTTAGCTGTCAAAAGAATTTTTAATATCTTGTTGGAACATGTGAACTGGAATTTGGTATTCTACTGGTTGCAAGTTAGATTTAATTGCTTACTGTGATGCTGATTATGCTGGTTATAAGCTTGATAGAAAAAGTACTAGTGACTTGTGTTTATATCTAGGTGGATGCTTAATTTCTTAGGCTTCCAAAAGAAACATTCAGTAGCTCTATCCACTGCAGAGGCTGAATATGTTGCGGCTGGTTGTTGTGGCACTCAAGTTCTTTGGGAAACATCAGCTTCTAGACTATAATCACAAATTGGGTTGTATTCCTATTTTGTGTGATAACACTAGTGCTATTAATTTGTCTAAAAACCCAATTCAGCATTCACGAACAAAGCATATTGAAATAAGGCACCATTTTCTAAGGATGAGGTCGCTAAGAAATCTTTTGAACTTTACTTCATTGAAACTGAAAAATAAATACAGATATTTTCACTAAGCCTCTTCCATAAAACAAATTCATCTCTTAAGAAGAGAGCTTGGTTTGTGCAAATTTCACATTTTTGATATCTTCTATCTCTTTTGCAAATAAAAGTCTTCATGTTCTTGCAAATAAATTCCTCACTCTCACATTGCATTGGCATTCATGGTATATCAAATGGTGATTTGAAGAAAGACAAGTCAGGCTTGTCTAGACACTTTCACTATGCATGAGTATATGTCTTCGCCAAGTATCAAGAGCCTTATATGTAATTGTTGAGGGAGAGTCTTTGTCTTTTAATAAAATATTCTTGTTCATTCTATTTTCACTTCATTCCATTCCTATTTCTTCCATAATCTTCATGTTCACCTTGTGAGGGAGAGATACATGAAAGGGGGAGTCATTGTCACATTCCTTGACCTTACTTGTCTATCTTGAACCCCAAACTCATCATAATTTGAGTCCTTGTGCTATTTTCTTATGAGAGAATTAAGACATTGAAACTAAACTCATTGTGCATTTAGTTTAATTTCAAAGACTCATTATCATTTCAAGGTTAAGCAATCTTAATACTGAATGTCTTTAAAATAACTTGCAAAACGCTTGTAGGCACATGAGTGGCTTTACTATTTAACATGTGCATGTTTAAGCTTCATTTTTACCACATGTTAAGAATACTTTTCTAAATTCGTAGTCATGACTTTTCTGGTCAAAGCAAACATATTCCTGCAAAACATCAAAAGAAAATGATCAACAATCTGGAAAGATACAAACAGAGCAATGCAAATTCTTGAACCACTGAGTAACCGGGCCATTTCACCTAAAAAGTGATTTGTTTCGCGTCAAAAAGTGGAAATCAAAGTTTTCAACTCTGTATAAGATAATGAAAGTTAACCACTGAGTAATCAGAAGGTCTTGCATCTGATCAATGTGATCTCTTGCATTGAAAAGTGAGATTTAACTAATTTATTTTTGTATTCTTTTCCAGTTAAAAAAATTGAAAGAAAATCAAATTGACAGGATGGAAAAGCTTAAGACCTTAATAAAGTTCATGTATACTGAGTTTAGACCTATTATTCTACATTATGTTAAAATTAAAGCTTTTAACATCTTGTTAAATACTTCTGCTCACTCATATAGTTCACTTTACTTCTCATTTGCATCATTATTTTAACTACATTCAGATCATTATATCTTGCAATACCTTGTGCTGAGTGTGTCTTTGTGATTAAACTTTGTGGCACAATAACCAAAACACAATAACTTCTCTCATATGTCAATATCACTTTCCTCACTTATTTTGATCATTCTTGAACCTTCATTTCTAGAACTGTATTTCTTGATCTCCTACATTCTTTGTTTCTCTCTCTATCTATTTTTTATGCTGTCAAAAAGGGGGAGAAAGTTCTTATGGGAGAAAGTTGTTCAAAGGGTGAATATGGTCAGGGGAGTTATTGCAGTCAAGGGAGTCAGGCTATTGGGAATTGTGCATATATTTTGTCATCATCAAAAAGGGGGAGAATGTTGGGTTGAGTGTGTTTTGAAATTTCCTAAAGTTGTATTTTAATGATGACCAATGAACATCACTCATACCTTGATTTTGATGATGACATATTGAACATGTTATACTTTTAACATATCACAACCATGCTTAAACAACATATTTTTGATGTTTATATCTCACATTTTAATGATAATATCTTGTATTAATGGTTTACACTTTATATTTTCAGGTTTACACAAATTTGTCACAGTGGTGTCGACACAGTCCACCTGTGTGTCGACACTAGCTGACTGTCCCAGAAGCAACCAGTGGTGTCGACACAGTCCACCTGTGTGTCGACACTAGATGACTGTCCCAGGAAGCAGTCAGAACAGTTGAAGCCAGTGGTGTCGACACAGTCTGTCTGTGTGTCGACACACTTCGACTAAAGCTCAAAAACGAGAATTTTTCTGGACACGTGGCTGCTTAGGAATCAAGGGATTTGACCTAGATTTCTGTGCCCATGCACCCCAGGCACCTTATGGACATATAGGGCTATAAATACCCATGACCCTCGTACCTAAAGGAAACCAAGCCCATACTACTCCCAGAAAAGCTTTTGGCAGCAAAAGGGGCTCTTCCAGGTCTTGCTCTGTAACACCCTCTCCCGACCGCACCACACACACATACATATCCATACATAAACCTTTGATCGAAGAGGGGTTACGCTGACAATTTTGCTATGGGTAGATAAATCCGTGAAATGTACAAAACTGGCAAACCATTCCACAAAGATGTCTTTGAACATATCATACCTCACAAGGTAACAAGTACTATACTCATTATTACAAGAGCTAGGTTTCTCTCTCTAACTTAATACAACAACCACTCAAAAAAAACTACTAAAACTACAGTATTCTTCTTATCTCTTCTTCGCAGCGGAATTGTGAATGTAGTTGAGACTACTCTCACCTTCAATCTGAAAAGGTTGGAGGAAACAGAGGCATGAGTCGGAAGGACTCAGTAGGTGAAAGAAAATATATATGGATCAAAAACACATTTGCTCATGAATTTCATACTTAACAGAAACATATAGCTCAAATTGAATTCATAATGAGCCCAAACAAATCACAGAATAAGAGTCATATTTGTCTTTCAAAATTCACACCATAACTTGATTTGGAAACGAATTCGACAGGCATCACTACTCTCAAGAGGTTACTAAATAGACGTAAATACATCCTCAGTGCCTAGGCGATTCCAGCACCTTGGATCTCGTTCATTGCGTAAGAACGGGGTTTATTACCCACCATCGTCAGTCCATTGACTTGGATTACCTACAACTGTCGCCCACAGCTGATCACAAGTGACCGTGCCACCACAATGATCCTCAACCCTCTTTGAAGAAAGCATTGTCTTCAAATCATAAATTTCATTTCATGAGCATAATAGGAATGGAAAATCAAAGGTGGTTTTAGTTGAAAATCAATTCAGATATCTTGATATTAAAGCCACTCGGATCCAGAATCATAAGAGAACAAATGGTTGAGACAACACTAAAAGTACCAACTCTGATTGGGAAGATTTGGCTCATATTAAGATCTGGCTAGTGATTGTCAAGTTTTATAAACTCAATTACCGAATACGAGAGAATAGACTCAATCGGAGTACTATTCGTAATTAAAAATGTTAAATGATTCAAGGGAGGTTAAGGTACATAATGTGGATAAACTTTGCTGTAATATAACAATAATTACCTAGGCAAATAAGTGGGTAGCTTGCTAGGCTATTAGGATGAAGTTTTAGCAAGAGTTCTACCATGAAAAGTTGTTGAAATACAAGTCAAGATAGTAGGTGTCGATAGCCAGGAAGTGGCTATCAACATATAGCAACAGCCAGAGCTCGGTTTGCTGGTTCTGTGTTTACCTGTCGACAGCTATAAGTGGTTGTCGATAGCTAGCAACAGTCCCAGTTATTTTGAAGTTCTGGAAGACTGGCCTGTCGACAGCTATGAGTTGTCTGTCGGCAGCCGCCAGTTCTTCTCTCATAAGTGACTTTGTATTCACTCTAAAAACACTAACCATGGAACTTATGAATCAAGGCATGATTTATATCAAATAAAAGAGTCTAATTGTAGTCTCACAGTGGTTTATAAGCTAAACAAGTGAGATAAACAGGAGGTGTAGTGCCCTAGAAAATTTTTCATGGATTTATTTGCAAATTCTATGTTTAATACTGCATGTATTTGAGTGTTGTTCTATGTGGAACTTGGCATCAACATCTCTTGGCGTTAAGTCCTGTTAGCGGCAAGTTAGCCTGCTGCTTATTTTCTATTAACAACAGACTATTGTGTCGCTTATTATTTTCTAAATGACTTAAATTTTCGGGCAAGCTTGTAAACGACACCATCGATGGACGTTTACATTGTTCCTGACGACAACCTATGTTGACGTTAAGCTGACTTGCCTGTTTTTGATATTTCCGTTCCAAGGGAGAGATCTGCCAATCTAAGAGCTTTTATTAGGCTAGATCTAAGCGTTTCGCATCCTAGGGTCAGGTTTAGGCTGGCCAACGCATAAAAGGTCTTTATAAGACATAGATTTCACAATAGGGAGGTTTTTGCTCTGGTTGTTGGAGTAGAGAAAGAGGCCGAGGGAAGGGATTTCTGGGCGCATTCGTGCGCTCTTGAGGCTTGAGGACCGAGGAGGATTGTTCGTCTGCAAGATCCAAGGCTTCTCCAGCACAGAAAAACTTGCGTGGAAGGCGGATTGGAGCGTTTAGAGTCGGCGGAAGGAACTGCCTCACAGATGAGGTGGCTTCTTTGGACTTAAGATCGTCACTCCTGTAGGAGGGTTAGAGGCAAGTTACATGGGGGTTCGGTTTAGGATATGATACACTATAGATTTACCATTTTTTCGTATTTTTAAAGCATGCAAATAACCTACGGGAAGGGGTAGAAGTTGCGTTATTTCATGTAGGGTTTTTGTGTTTTCTGCATTTTAGAACTAGACGTTCAGATCGTTTGTCGTCTATATCTTGTAAACGGCGGCATCGACTGCCGTCTACCTCATGTGAATGACATTGTTTTCCGACTTTTATTATAGTAAATGGCACTATGTGCCGCCACTAGTATAAGTTAATGCGCTATGTGCCGCCGCTATTGAGGCTTAACGATAGTGTATGGGACGTCGACTTCGGTAAACGCCACTACCTTGCCGTCAAGTTATCAGTACTATGTTTTCCCTAAAAATGATTTTATTATCTATCTAAAACCTTGTTGGTATGAGGTTTCGGACAGGTAATGTTAGTGTGTTTTATCAAGGCCATATCATGGACAGAATATTGAAATTGGGTATAAATCACATGTGCATAGTTAGTCATTTTGTGATATTATGAAAATGATAAAAGAAAATTGAAGTGAATATGAACGAATCCATGATGGAGAATTATAATTCGGAGATTGTAATCTTGCATACATGTGGTGCTTAGTTTATGTGCAGAATCATGGTTTCTCACTGATTGTGATGATGATAATTGATTGATCTAGTGGAATTCAATTATGAAAAATAGGTACAGAGATCAGAAAAATATAAATTTTGCATGGTTTAGTACGACTTGATTCTGAATTTTGTCAAAATTTTGGAAATTTTGGACATTTACTTACTGTTATGAATTTTTTATAGTAAGTTACATGTAGAAATTGAATAAATATGAAAGTAGATGCATGAATGAATGTATTGTAATTAGTACCATGATAGGGATCTGTCATACAGTTATAATAGCATGAGAAATTGAAAAGATATGTTGTAGATTATTGCTTATACTTATGCATGAAAGTAAATTAGATGATATCGTATATGTTAATGCATACAATGAAAGGAAATGCCAATAAGACATTGCTATATTAGAGATTCCTACAAGGAACTACACCGTAGATGCCCCTATGGTAATGGTTCACCTACATGTAAATGATCTATTGAATCTGTGGGCAACGGATTGAAATCCTGGAGGTAGACAAGTTCTACTGGTTAAGGTGGGAAGGACTTTCCCCGGTTTTGTGCAAATACCATGACTTCATCACTGCATTGCCTAGGTGATAAGTAAATGATAAATGACTACTGATCTCTATTATAGTGCGGGCTATGTCTTAGCAATTAAATGAAAAATGATCACATGACTACACGACCTATATGCTACATGCTACATGCTATATGTCTACATGCCTACATGAACAATGTCTACACGATTACATGCTACATGTCAATGTGTTAAATGTTACATGACTTACATGTGAACTGCTATGTAAAAGAATTTCTACATGTTTAAGTGATCAATTGTTACATGACAACGGTTGCATATTGCATAATGTATTATAAGGTTTTCATTGAAATAGTTTACATGATTAAATGACATTAAGTAGAAACCATGATGAAAATGACTGCATATTATATGTAGGAACATGTTAATTCAATGGTTAGAATACAAAATGTGGATTTTATGCCTACATGGTATGCTTTATTTCCATGACAATTAGAAATGCTATGAAATGATTAATTGCCAATGACTTAGAACCATGCTAGTAGGAAAAGTATATGTTACCAATGAAGTGAATGATAATATACTACCATGTTTCAACCTTTTATACTCTTAATATCTTGAACTTCCTTTCATGTGATTTGCTGAGTCTTGTAGACTCATACTTGCTTAACATTTCAGGAGAGCCAGAGAACACTCAAGAGTTAGTTCACACTGACTCGGAGCGAGAGGATGTGGAGATTTAGTTTTGGTTGAGAGTTTAGAGAGTGACCCATGTATGTGAGGAATAAAAAGATGTGTTTTATTTTATGCACTTGAACTTATGATTTATAATAATGGTGGACAATGATTATCTCTTTTATGCACTAGACTTTATATTTGAGTATAATGTTGATTACAATCATTTAGTTCCATGTTCCATTGCTTATTATTGGAATTAAATTGTCATTTGTGTATATCTCAACTGTACCGTCAAATGTTGGATTTATTCCACTGTAATACCTCTGTTAGATCCAATGTGAGTTGGTATAACTATACTGGGTCTAAGGGGACGTTACAGAGATTGGTATCAGAGCGTTCCAGGTTGAGCATGTACATAAATGAAATATCAAATTGTATTCATACTTTAAGTCTGCAAAAGAATTAGTCCAAAATTATGTAGAATAATAGGTTATGATAGTTGATGCTTGTTTTGCAGACTATGGCGACCCAGGGGCGTAGAGGAGTTGTTCCGACCCGGGGCGATGAGTCAGCAGGCGGTTCGCAAGCTCCAGCTCAGCAGGCTCAGGACCAGATCGGAGTACGTTGTCACCCCCACCACCTGTGGACTATGGAGCATTGATGCAGGGATTGGTGCATGCGATGCAGACTCAGGCTCAGACTACAGCGGCATTGCAGGTGCAGGTTCAGGTTGGTAGATGCAAGAGTTATTCAAGGAGTTAATTGGAGGAAATTGTTAGCTAAGAGCTTGTTTGGATTGTAGGCGCAGGCACCTGCTCATGAGGCAGTCCTTGGAGGTGTGCCTATGATGGAGAGGTTCAGGAGGATGACCCCGCCCTTCTTAAGGCAGAGAGTGATCTTGAGTGTACTTGAGTATGAGGCAGGACCGCATGGAGCAAGATTTTTTGACATTGACCAAGGGGTCAATGAGTGTACTTGAGTAGAGGCGAGGTTTGCGGAGCTGTCCAAGTATGCACCCCACATAGTGGCAGATGAGCGGAGGAAGGTAATGAAATTCATTATGGGGTTGAATCCGTCCCTGAGGACGAGACTGGCTGCTTTAGGACATCGTACCATGGAGGAGGCTTTGTCAGCGGCTTGCATGCAGGAGGCAGAGATGGAGGTCTATCTGGAGGAGAAGAGGACTTCTTTAAAGAGGCCAGCATCAGAATTCCAGCGTCAGGACAGAAAGAAGAAGGCCCCAGCTTTCTAGCAGAGAGCAGTTGCACCAGCGAGAGTAGCTGCACCGACACCAGGCGGAGGCACAGTTGCAGAGAAACCAGTGTGTACCCAGTGTGGGAAGCGTCATGGAGGCGAGGTGTGTTGGGTGACTTTGGGAGGTGCTTGAGGTGTGGTGATAAGAACCACAAGATCAGAGATTGTCCAAAGATGGCGCAGCAGACTGCAGCGGCAGCAGCACAGCAGCAGCTAGATCGGCAACAAGAGCAGCAGGGAGGCCGAGGGCTTAGGCTCGAGTGTTCACCTTGGCGAGAGACAAGGCAGAGTGGGCAGAGCATGTCACAGAAGGTTCAGTTTTAATTATGGAAGCATGCTAGAGTCTTGTTTGATACCGGTGCCATGCATAGTTTTGTTTCCGAGGGATTTGCCAAGGTCTTGATGAAGGATGATGGTTTAGTTCCGGAAAAGTTGGAGGTCCCCTTGTCTGTGCATACTCCAGCTGGGACTATATTGACCGAGTAGTGTTTTTCTTCCCTTCCTGTGTGCATTGAGGAGCAAGTTTTGTATGGTAGTTTCTATTTGCTGAAGATGAAGGATTATGATGCTATTTTGGGCTTAGATTGGCTCGAGCAGCATTTGCTCTGATGGATTGTCGGCGGAAGCTTATATTTTTCAGATTCCTAGTAAGGTGGAGTTTGTCATCCTTTGCCTAAGATCATGGCGGGCACGTTCGTCATTTCTACTTTGAAGGCAGCCTGGATGTTGAGCAAGGGTTGTAGCAGTTTTTTGGCTAGTGTGGTTGTTGTCTGAGGATTCGAAGAAGGTGTTATCTGTGGAAGATAATGAGGTAGTCACAGAGATTTCAGCGATGTTTTTCTAGAGGATTGGAATGGTTTACCCCCTGCAAGGGAGATAGAGTTTGGCATTGAGCTAGTTCCTGGCTCAGCACCTATTTCTATTGCCCCTTATCGTATGGCCCCAGCGGAATGGTAGAGTTGAGGAAGTAGCTGCAAGAATTGCTTGATAAGGGCTTCATTCGACCGAGCGTTTCACCTTGGGGAGTACTTGTTCTCTTTGTGAAGAAGAAGGATGGATCGATGAGATGTGCATTGATTACTGCAAGCTTAACAGGTAACTGTCAGGAATAAGTACCCTTACCTCGTATTGATGATTTTTTTGATCAGTTGCAAGGAGCTTCAGTGTTCTATAAGATTGATCTTCGTTCTGGCTATCATCAACTCCGAATTAAGCCAGAGGATTTACTAAGATAGCTTTTAGGAGAGATATGGCCATTACGAGTTCCTGTCTTACCCTTTGGTTGAAAAATGCCCAGCAGTTTTCATGGACTGATGAATAGGGTATTTCAGTAGTATCTGGATTCTTTATAGTGGTCTTCATAGATGATGTGCTGATCTACTCACCTAATGAGGAGACTCATAGAGAGCATTTGAGGATTGTGTTGGATGTTCTGAGGGAGCACAAACTGTATGCTAAGTTCAGCAAGTGCAACTTCTGGATGAAGGAGGTCCATTACTTGGGACATATTATATCTGGCGAAGGTGTGTCTGTGGATCCGGCTAAGGTGGAAGCTGTCCTTAACTGGGAAACACCGAGATCGTCAGCTGACATCAGGAGTTTTCTCGGCTTGGCTGGCTATTATAGGAGATTCATCGAAGGATTCTCTTCTATTGCGGCTACCTTGACGAGGTTGACAAGGAAAGTAGTCAAGTTTGAATGGTCAGAGGATTGTGAGAAGGCATTCTAGGAGCTGAAGACCCGTCTGACCTCAACGCCAGTGCTTGTTTTGCCTAATGGTGTAGATTCTTTCTGTATCTACACAGATGCTTCGAGATGGGGCTTAGTTGTGTTCTTATGCAAGGAGGCGAGTTGTAGCGTATGTGTAAGGCCCTTGATTTTTCATCTTTGGTGATTTCTTATGTATGTATAAATGTATGCCATCGATGTATAAACTTTATGTGCATAGTACTTACTTGTTTACATTGCGCGATAAGTATTATGTTAATATGTGCATTGTAGATTTTTATATATATATATATATATATATAATATATATTATATATATATTATATGTGTGTGTGTGGGTGTGTGTGTGTGTGTGTGTGGTTGTGTACATAGAATTTCTGCAGTTTTAAGTTCTGTTCTGGCGGCTAGTTGGCGTCAACATCAGTTGACGTTGACATAAAATCAGCGGCCACATCGATGGACGCCTACTCAGAATTGGCGGCGATTGATGTTGACGTTTACCTCCCAGATCTGTTGTGATTTCAGATCCAGAAATGTTGCCCTTGGTTTAGGAAACCGTCCCCAAACGGTAACCCAACTTACCCAATTTCGTCTCCGACCGTGGCTCTATAAAACACCCCATCTCCGGCCAGATCTAACCCTTTGGCTCTTGAGTCAAAACCCTAGTTCTTGGTGCGAAAAAAACCCTATCTTGAGTTCTAAAATCCGGTGACTGGAGGCTTCATCCGGGGTTCTACAACGACTGGAGAGGGCTCAGAACAATCGGGAACGACTTCCCACACTGGTGTGCAGAGGAGATCAACACAGAATCGGATCGAGAGAGTTTTAAGGACTCTTTGGCTCTGGCCGAGGAGGGATTCTCCAGCTTAATCCATCGATTGGAGATTTTATCCAAGGCAAGTAACCCTTTCACATCACTCTACATACGTCTAGTAGGTCCTAGGTATTTTCTGGAATTTTATTCGTGTTCTGGAACCCCAATTTCACCAAGATTTACATTCAGTCTGTGTTTTACACAGACAGGAACTTAACGGTAGGATCCTTGCCGTTAAGATCTTCAGTTGGCGGCGACCTTTGTTTCCGTTAACCTGATAGACGGCCACATGCATGCCGTCAAGTTCGCCAGACTGCAACAGTCTGCATCTGACCTATATGACCTATTTTTCGGATTTTTGCATATGAGGATGTAATGTAAAAGTGATATGCTATATAATACCATTATTGGATCATGTTGTGCAAATTTTATGAATTTTTGTGGAATACACATATTATCTGAAACTTCTGAAATGCATGTTAAACAGGTTTTAATCTCATAAAATTTTGTTTGTAAACTCTGTGGGGAATCCAAGTGTCATAAAATTTTGTTCAGTGTTTGGGGTTTAGTTCATGCTGTAGAAATTTGGGAAATTTTTGACATCTGTGTAAATTATTACATTTTATGAAGTGTAAAATAGTAAGCATGTTTTATTAGTATAGAGATTCAGATAAATAGTGTGGAAATAGTTAAATTCTAGAAATTGACATATGTTTAGGACTGTTATTATCCATGTGTAGAATGAGTTGTGGATCTGAACAATGGAAATCCATTTAGTTTGATTATGTTTACTTTGTATAATATCACTGTTAGAATTTTCATAAATTGGTATAATTCAAAAAAATGCGAAATTTGGTACGCATGATGAAACTTGTGATAGATTTTGATAAAATTTTGTACTAAAATGATGACAGTAGCTAATATGTCGATTTTGTGTGAGATATTGATAAATAAATGCACGTTAATATGATAGTATTAAAAATCTGCTAATTTCAACATGATTAGACTTGTTTGAATCTGTTAATACTGAGAACAGTAGTACCATGCTAGTCAATACTGAAGTATGTAAATGTGTGAGCATGGAATGGATGTGTTAAAATTTTACATTAAGTTGTGTTAAAAAGATTAGAGAAAATGTGTAAATGTGCCAATGGGTGACACTGCTACCTTAGAGGGCTATGGACCTGTATTGTGGTAAAGTCCCCATGGGAAGGTTCATAGTGTTGATATCCATGGGCATGGGATTAAATCCTGGAGGCGGACAAGTACAGCTGGTTAGGGTGGAGAGTGCTTCTCCCGGTTCTGCGCAGTAACTAAGATTATCACTGTAATGTCTAGGTGATAAATATATGTGTGATGTGACAAGTGTGTCCTTCTAGAGGTGGTTTGGACTATGTGTCATGGCATTTAATTAAGAATATGTGAGTATGTGTGTAGAAGTGTGAACATGTGAACTAGATAAGTGAAATTGTGTAAATGATTAAATGAGAATATGAATCAATGGTATAACATGTAAAATGATAATCCATATATGAATGTGATATATCCATGTCAAAATAGAAATCCATCCATGTGTGTAGATGTGTTAACCATGTGAAAATGATCATAGAATCCATGCTAGGAATGTTTTTGTAATATGTTTTAAAATGGTTATTATCTTAGCATGTGAATGTAGTTAAATGAGATTTAGTTTAGTATATTGTAAAGTAGGTTTTAAGTCATTGAAAAAATTGTATAAATCAATTATCATGTGTAGCATGTGTAGCAATCATGTTTAGGTTTTGAAACATTATCAAATCCATGCTTTATATGATAATGGTGTAGCATGAGAACGTGAAAAGTCACGTGATGTATGTATGTTTATTGTGGTTGGAGTTACTGTTGAGTTCTTTTGGACTCATTCTTGCTTCGGCGTACAGGTGCAGACACTTCTACTTCTTCCGAGGAGATCGTTAGGAGCGACTCGGAGCGGGAGTAGGAGACTTTCATCTTAGATTCAACATTGTATTTTCTTCTTTCATAGTATGTAATAAAAGACTCTGCGTAGTCTTATGTGGACAATGTAATAATTGAAATTCTCAGTTATGAAGTATTTTACTTTCCATTGCTATATAGACTGTGTATAAATGATGATGATGGAATAAGAGTTAATTTCCAGTTATTTCATTTCTGTTGTCATGTGATATATATATTGTGTATGTTTCAGCCTAATTGTACAATTATTGGGTAAATGTCCCACTGTAGCGGCGTTCATTATACCGATGGGGGTTGGTGTAATCGTACCGATATAAGGAGGGTCATTATAGAGATTGGTATCAGAGCCATTAGGTTGAAACTGTACATAAATATGCACATACCATCATCTTCATTGTATGCTAAGTCTGTGTAGATTGTCCACATAGCTAGGTAAATAGTTAGGAATTGATAACGTAGATCTAAAGGATGATATTAAATCATTTTTCAGGATATGGCTTCACGTGGTAGGCGTGGTGTCCTGCTCGTGAGGGTGAGCAGAGGAGAGATGAGCCTCGGTGAGTGAGGTCAGGGTGAGCAGCAGGCCCCAGCACCCCAGGGTCCTGTGCTTCCCCACCGCCACCAGTAGACTATGGAGTGTCATGCAGGGTTTAGTGCAGGCCATGCAGACGCAGGCACACACCCAAGCTACACTCCAGGCTCAAGGAGGCACAGTAGGCTCAGGTTAGAACGATAGACAGTAGTTTGTTTTATGATGATAAGTTTACTATGTTGCTATACTATATATGCTGCTTATGATGTTTGCTGTGGCAGGCTCAAGTGCCAGTTCCCCAGGCTCAGGACCATGGTAGACCCTCCATCATGGAAGGTTCAAGAGGATGTAACCACCCTCTTTTAAGGGGGGAGAGCGACCCGTTACTTATTGAGAGCTGGATGAGGGAGATCGAAAGATCTTCCGGGCTATTAGGTGCGCTAAGGAGACAAGGTCACTTTAGCCACCTATATGCTGCAGGTATGTGTAAATTAATCTTGGGTTATTCTTTAATATAGATTATGTGGGTTAGTCCTTATGGGGGTTTTGGCAGGAGCGAGCCGACGTGTGGTGGTCCTCGTTGTTACGTACCAAGTTCGAGGATGGTGTTATGGAGATTGGTTGGGACGAGTTCGTGAGGCTTTTTCGAACCAAGTTTGTTCCGGAGCACATCAGGACAAGATGGAGCAGGAGTTTCCTCCTTTGACTCAGGGCTCCATGACCGTACTGGAGTACGAAGCCAGGTTTGCCGAGATGTCTAAGTATGCCCCTCATATTTTAGCTAATGAGCGCAGGAAGGCAAAAAAGTTCGTGAGGGGTCTAAGGCCATCGTGAGGACGAGGTTGGTGGCTTTTGACCATCGTACCTCGATGAGGCCCTTAACGCAGCGTGTCTTCGGGAGGGAGAGATGGAGCAGTACTTGGAGGAGAAGAAGGCTTCTCAGAAGAGGCCTGAAGCTCCGCAGCATCCCGTGCATCGGGAAGCAGTCATGTACTTCTCAGCGTTCCCCTAGTGGCCAGAAGGAGTGTCCTCATTGCGGGAGGAACATGGGGGTTCGGATGGGAAGATGGTGGGGAAGTGCTGAAGTGCGGGAGCAGCGGAGCATAGGATCAAGGTGATAGACCCGAATTTTATCCTCTTTTATGTATATATATATATATATATATATAGGTGTATAAGATAATTATATAGAAATGAGCAATTAGCGGAGTTGAGGAGTACTATGAATACTAAGCATCTTAGATTAGAATATTGAATAATATTATGCATGTATTTCTAAATATTGAAGCTATCTTGTGCTACTTATTTCTGGATATTGTGTGTGAATATATGAAGTACATATGTATATACATATATGCATGTATATGTACGTTATCTTACGCACGTGATATTTGCCTATCCAATTGATAAGCCCTCGACTTATTTATTTGTGTGCGTGTGGAATGGTCTTGTGTGTAAATATCATACATGCATATGTAGATATCTATGTACATATCAGCTAGGTGTACTTGTGAATGCATGTGTATGTTTAGTTGTGAACGTGTCTCGATTTATATGTGTATATATGTATGTATATTATCTTATGCATATGATAATAATATACCTAATTCTAAGCACCTGACATCTCGGTATACTTAAGTACGCATGTGTATAATTATTGTAAACGTTGTACTTATGCATGGTGTAGTTGATGTGTACATTGTGCTTAGTGCATTGCATGTACATGTAGGGTGCAAGTATGATTTTCTGCATTGTTTTGTTTTCTGGCCGTAGAGGAAGTTGGCGTCAACATGGGTGGACGCCCATGATGAGTAAACATCCATGTCGATGGACGCCTACACCTAAGTAAACGGCCAGTGATGTGGACGTTTACTTCTCTAGTTTTCTGTGCGCAGCAGGCCCAGGAATTTCGGGATGGTCTTCCTCCCTGGTTGGGGAGACGTTTCTCAAGTCTCATCCATCAGCCCTGCACAATACCTCACCCCTCACCCTATAAGCAACCCACTCTGGCAACCTGAAGAGTCCCTTGGCCCTTGAAAAAGCAAACCCCAGCTATGGGAGAACAAGAGGAGACCTAGAGTTGGTGACCTTGATCGTCGACTGGAGGTGCAAACCAAGGAGCTACAATGTCTGGAGGACGGCCAATACATCCAAGAAGAGATCCCAGCTCCGAGGTGCCATCTAAATCGATAGGAGAAGAGGATCGAAGGAGTTTCTGAACACCTTTTGGCAAGGCCGAGAAGGGCTTCATCAGCTTATTCCGATCTTTGTAGATTTATTGAGAGGCAAGTTAACACTAGAACTTGATCCCACACATGTCCCTTAAGTCCCAGTATTTTTGCGGATTTTTCCTCGAGTCCTGGAACCCCACAATTCCCCCATCTTTGAAAGTTCGGTCTGTGTGTTTGCAACAGACAGGAACTTAACGGCAAGAGATCTTGCCTTAAGATCTCCATCTGGCGGCAAACGATGTTGCCGTTAACTCATGTGGACGGCCAGACCTTGCCGTCTAGTTCATCTAGACAGAACAGAAAACTGTTCTGCCCTATATGATATTTTCTGTGATTTTGACGAATGAGGATATAATGTAAATGTATGTGCTATGTTACATAGATAATAGAATGTGTTGTGGAAGTAGGGTGAATTATGTAAATAGTATAAATGGTTTCATGTTATGAAATGCATCTGGATGAGACTTCGTTGTGTTAAAAATATTGTCTACACGATCCATGAGGAAATTTAATGTCCAAATTGTCTAGACCATGTGGGTACCTGTCAGTCCAGTTCTATAAAACTTGGAATTTTCCTTGACCATGGAGTTTCTTATGATTTTTATATCGAAATTAGAAATCATGTTTGAGGGTGTTTAAATTCTAGTAAATCGTAGTATGAGGTCCTATAATTTAGGGAAATTTCCATGATGATGTGAATGCTATATGCAGGTTAGTGAAACGTTAGATATGACCTTGATGTGTAACCCCATGATAATTGAGTTATGGGTGGCATGTAAATAAGTATTTTAATTCTTGCTAAAATTTGTAATTCAGAAAAATGTGAGAATCGCATGAGAAATCGGGACCCTGTAATCAGTGTGTGCACAAAATTTTGGGTGATTTAGATAACGTAGAGTAGGTTATGAAATTTCCATGCGAAAATGAATCCTTAAAGCACGATATTATGATTTTGATTGATAATGTGTTTTCCCAACATGATTAGTGTAACTTTCTGAATGTTTAAATTATGTTGGTAGTATCATGATTAGGCTAATTGGAGCTAGGTATAATCGATCACTAGTGTATGTAAAGTGGATTTATGAAAAGGTGTGTGCATAATGAGAGAAAATGCGAATGAGTAAATGTGTAATAATTGGGCAAAGAATGACACTGCTACCCTAGGGCCTCGAGAGCTGTACATAGAAAAGTCCCTATGGAAGGCTCTATGTGATATAAGTTTATCTCAAGGGCATTGGGGAAAACCCGGAGGTGGACAAGTACCACTAGATAGGGGGAGAGTGCTTCTCCCGGTCTGCGCAGTTACCAAGATTCACCACTACATTGCTAGGTGGGAGTATGTGTTATGAGTATATGTTATGAGCTAAGTGACATAAGTTAGTGATATGAGTTATGTGACATGGGGTATGTGGACATAATTCATATGATATGAGTTATGTGACATGAGTTATGAGTATGAGATGTTCGTGGGTCCTATCGGTAGTTAGGACTATGTGTCATAGCACCTTAAATATGGAATATGAGTAAGTGCAAGATGATATGCAAAAAAGTGACATGTGATGAGTGCAAATGGACAAGTATGTGACATGTGAACATGAAAGAGTAAGTAATGTGAGGATTATGTGAAGAGTTAAGTAAGGAAAAGTAAATGTTAATAAGAATGTGCTCGCATGTGAAAAACTAATGTGTTATGCGATAGTTCATGAAATCTCATAAAATTGGTTACCTTCATTGCAATATTATGTTAACCCATTGCAATATCATGTTTAGCATTATTATAATATCATGTTTAGCATCATGTCATGTAAACTATTCCACTCATGTGATAGTGCGTGTAAATAAACAATTTGACCATGTTATTCGTGTAATACGAACAATAAGTATGAGAAGCTATCTAATGAAGAGATTGTGTGCGATATAAATCTAATTCCATGCAATTAAATTTAATTCATGATAAAACAGCAAGAAAGATGGTTAGGAATGTGACAAACATAAGAGAATAGTTAGGTTCATGTAGATGTGATGTTACTAGTGCATAAATCCATGTTTGAAAACCTTATACGTGGATAATCGATTGGAATGTGCATTAGAAACTTTTAATTCATGCTATAAAATATGAAACCATGCATATGAGATTTTTACATTAAAAACAGCAAGCAAAATGTGAAATTTCATATGAAAGGTACATGTGAAAACTGAATAGTCATCATGTTAGGTTGCTCATTTTCTTCATGCCAAACTCTACGTTCTAGTTGTAAAATTATATCATGAAAAGGATTGATGTGTGGATGAATGTTTCATGTTATATGTCAGGTGTGGAGAAATGTATAAGTGTAAACATTAGCCTCCATGATTTAGAATAAACATATGATAGAACAAAGCATGATTAAATCATTGGGAATGTGTTGATAGTGAATGCATGTTCCATGTAAGTTTGTTTTTTTTTGAAATCTGAAAGATAGTGTGTATTCCTAGTGTTAATAGCTTAATGTGAAGGTGGCATGTTGAGTTTAAGTCTTTGTTTTACTTGCTGAGTCTTTGGACTCACCCTTGCTTCGGCGTACAAGTGAGACAGGTGTTTCTTGTCACGTCCCGAGAATTACGCAGCGGATATAGTAATAATTCCAGTCGATATTTCGAGACGTGGACAGTCGGAAATAAGCCTCTAGCTAGCACGCACTAAATGTGTATCAACACAACATCATAATAGGGCCAAATGTGAACTCAATTATAAATTGTATTCAAATCTCATATTTGTCTCAGATAAACTAATACAAAACTAAGACTCAATAAAAGCAAAAGTACATACTACCTCACTTCCTACTACATGTCTAACACTCAAATAAACTAACTATAGATAGACTCATGTTTGGAACGCTCTTCACTGGGACGCATTCCCATCCTCGACTTGCTCTTCCTCTTGCACTTCATGGTCACCTAGATTGGGTAAAAGTAGGGAATGAGCAAACTAGCCCAGTAGGATTTATATCTCAATGTGCGAGCAATGATATAAGTGATTAACATTTTAGAACTAGGCAAGTACGATGAAATGATATGCAAGTACGAATAAAACACATTAAAACATGATATAAAACAAGCTAGAGAGATAGATCATGATAGAACAAGATTGATGAACAAGATGACAAGAGAGAACTAGAAATAGATCACTTTGTACAAGCACGCAGATATCATGTAAAATGGCAATAATGCAGGATGGCCATATCACGCAAGCAAGCAAGCAAGAATGTAGAGCATGATCAAGTAACACTAATCAGCCCGTAGACACTAATGTACATCGAGAAAAGATCCATCAAGAATGTACACTAGGTTACGTGTATGTGGTATATATCTATCATTCAACACGCACGCACGATTTTCCCAGCGCAGATGCAACGCCAGTAATCATTATACCCCATGGTTAATAGTATATCTATGACTCGCCGTCATTGGGGCTAGATTGGAGCCCTTGGACACACGCCGTGCCCTGTCAGCATCTCACTTAAATTTTAAATGTAGATACCCACAGTCATTTATAATGGCCAATGAGAGTTTCAATAAGTAAGCATGTGTAATGTCATGTTCATGATGATGAGGAGAACAAGTAATAAGTATGGAACATGATTTCACGAGTACAATGGTCAAGAGATAAATTCGGCAGCATAACGGTACGATTATACTTTCGTTCAATCTTTACATTAATGGCTTTAGTCCAGTTTGTAAGTCACACTCACGAGAACAGAAGAGAAAGGAAGTGCGTGCTATCTCCAGGAACTTCAATGGTACAACCAACTCGTCGGCCATGTGGGAATCCATGGTCAGAGGAGATTTACGGAGGCCTTGGTGAAAAGGTCACTAGTCTACCGATTCGGAATGACCGGTAGAGAGTTTCCAATTTCCCAAGAAAGGCTGCTAGATGTGCAGTGTGTAGTGATGTACGAGTGTCTCAATTCACAAAGCATCGGTCTCAACTCACGGAAAGTACTTAAAATGATGGCATGACATGAAACTATGCACTTTAACTAATCATGGTTTGCAAGATTTTATGATAACCATATCATTTAAACGTGGAAGAACAGTAGGAAGATTAAATCACAAGAAGCCTGATAGATCATAACATTTAAGGAGCACTTAGAATAGCATTCATGTAATTAAAGCTTTTTAAATGGGTTAATCACTTTTAAGCCATTAAACAACAATCATGTAATGATCAGACCCAAGACAGGTAACTTACACAACAAATATCACATTTATACAGACCTCGGGTATATGCGGAAAACTTTGTAAGAAACCACGTGGTTTCCGGTAAAAATCCTGAGATCGCGACATAGCCATATAAGGAAGGCGATAGGTCGGGCCCAGAAGGCGACACAGGGGTGTGAGCATCGCTACAGGGTCGTCAGATCAGGTAGCCGGATAGCGACGGAACGCATGTCGCCTTGAGAAGCGACAAGGGGTATGTCCACAATCAACCCTCTGAAAGCGACCTATCGGGCCGTCGCGTTCACAGGGTCCGTGCCTGGCTCGGACAGAGCAAGGACGTGCCTTGGATTGCGGACCTGTCTTTCCTTCTTTTGACATAGGTTGTTCTAAACTAGAGAAAAAATTGCACGGTGCGTGAAAAATAACGAAACAGTTTTAAAAATAACCTAGACATACTAGGGTACTTCCAGTAAATCGGAATTGAACAATAAAGATGGTTTCGATAGGCTTTGATCACAGGGAACACAAGGTCAGACCAAGGGTAACTTGAAGACATAGTTATGCAGCAACCCTATTACCACGCTTATAACTCTCTAACTAATGAGCTTTAGACAAAACGTTCAACATGAAACCTGACTAGGACAACTATTAGAATAACTTTCATGTTATGAGTTTTCTCTAATTCGGTCTTGAAACACGTGCAACATATTAAGAATGGGAAAAGCTCTAACAGTGCGCGACTTTGGCAAAACGCTTATAATTCAAATCTACTAAATGAAATTCGATGAAACCAGTGGGAATGAAAGTTAACTTGATGCTCTACACATTGGTATAGGATATGTTAGGATTTGGCCTGAGAACACCTATCTTTTGGGTTGAAGAAGTCCCATTATTCCAGAAAACCCGTGTTCAGACCACTTGGAGGAAAACGCTTACTACTCCGTGTATACTACATGGAATTTGGGCATTCCACTTGGGTTAGAACGTAGATTTGACCCTCTTTCCAGGGGTATAGTCCTTGCAAGGTTTGGTTTAGGTTTGACTCACCTTTGGTCGACTTCAAGAGAGTGGTTTGTGCAGGTCGCAGCAGACGAGAAGGGGAAGAAGAACGGCTTCTTGTGGTCGTTCCACAGCTCCTCAGCCACCAAGAGCTCCTCCACACGACCCTAGCAAGTTCTAAATTCGTTCCTAGGGTTTGGTGAAGAGTATTTAAGTAACCATGGTGTTTAGGAGTCCTATTATAACTAGAAAAGAGGATTTCGGGATTGGCATGTTTGGTTTCCTATTTTTGATGATTCCCTCCTCCCTTTGAGTGTGTGAGGCATTAGGAAACCTCCCCTCATAGTTAGGCACGAATTTGGGTTGCCATGAATGCATGATGCATCCCAATTCAACTCTAATTGCCTCTTTTAATTTCAACTTATTTATGGTTACGAATTTCTATGTATTTTCTAGCTTTATTTGATTTTTGGGTAAATGTTGCCCATTGGCCCAATTATGATAATGGGTCATCAATATATAATGTTGGAAGTCTCCCCAACACTTTTATTTAATTTTTTATTGCGTCGTATTTTCGTGTTAACGGTTTTCCGACTTGTTTCCTTATTTAGATAATCAGTCGCAATAACTCTTAAACCTAGCCCAAATGATTTTTATTGACAAAAATTCTTGATGGGTCATTAGAGGATTTATTTTGAAGTCCATATATGATTTTTATTTAATTTTCTAACTCATCCACGTACGTGTGATAATGATTTTACGACTTATTCATGAATTACGATAATAAGTCGCGAAACACTTTAGACTTGGATGATCTGATTTTTCTTGGCACAAATTTCTTTGTGAAACATTTAGTAATAAATTTAGGGTTGATTTATAATTTTTACGAAATTTTCTGATGTGTTTTAGCATATACGATAATGATATGTATGTTTTAATACTATGATATTATGGAAATTATTTATTTCCATTTATTATTAATTTTTATGTAATTAAAATTTCCGGGGTGCTACATTGCTACTTTGAAGGAAGGCATAGCGAAGGTCGACCTATTGAAGGAGTAGCTCGTGAGGAGTAGATTTTAGTTGTACTTTTCTTTTCTCAGCTTGAACAATATGTTGTATGGACAACTATTTTGGGCAATGTAATCTCGTTATCATGTAACATGTGGATGTTGTCAATTTATTTGCTATATAGACTGTGGAATATGTGATGGTGATGAACCAAAGTTGAACTGTTTATTTAAATACTCCATTGTAGTAAATTGCTATTCACGTACGTTTCAACCTATCGGCTAGTGTTGGTTTCATCCCACTGTAATGACGCCTTTATACCAATGGGGATTGGTATAATCGTACCGGTATGAAGAGGGTCGTTGCACAAGGATTGCCCCAGACTACAACAGGGAGGTCAGCGTGGAGCGGCACCAGCCCCAGCAGCAGCAGCAGCAACGCCAGCGATAGGACGACCAAGGAGACCTCGAGCCTCAGCTCGAGTGTTTGCGTTAGCTCGTGAGGACGCCGAGCCGGCGGATCATGTCACCGAAGGTACGGTTTTTCTCTTAGGTGTGCATGCTCGGGTTTTGTTCGATACGGGTGCTACCCACTCGTTCATTTCCAAGCATTTTGCTAGGCAGTTAGCCTTAGAGTCAGGAATAGAGTCTGAGGAATTAGAAATCCCTTTGTCTGTACACACACCTGTGGGTACGGTATCGACTAGGAAGTGTATTCCATCTTTACCAGTGTGCATCGAGGATAGAGTCCTAGAAGGGTGTTTCTTCTTGCTAAAGATGAGGGACTACAATGCTATTCTTGGTCTGGATTGGCTAGAGGAGCACTATGCATTAGTAGATTATCGTGGGAAGAAGATCGTCTTCCGCATTCCTGGTGAAGATGAATTTTCTCACCCTTTGCCAAGGAACTTGGCAGGGAAGTTTGTCATCTCTACCATGAGGGCGATGAGAATGGTGAACAAGGGTTGGACGCTTTTCTTGCCAGCGTGGTATTAATACCCAAGGCTGATGAGTCACCTACTATTGCGGAGATATATGTAGTGCGAGAGTTTCCAGATGTCTTTCCTGATGACCTATCTAGTTTGCCACCGTAGAGAGATAGAGTTGACTCTAGAGTTGCTTCCAGGCACCTCTCCTATCTCGAAGGCACCTTATTGGATGGCCCCGCGGAATTAGCGGAGCTAAGGAAGCAATTGCAGGATTTGTTAGATAAGGATTTATTCGCCCTAGCGTTTCCCCTTGGGGCGCACCTGTCTTATTCATGAAGAAGAAGGATGGATCACTTAGGTTATGCATTGATTATAGAACCTAAACCAAGTGACGGTGAAGAACAGGTATCCCTTACCTCAGATGATGATTTGTTTGACCAACTACAAGATGCATCATATTTTCTAAGATTGATTTGCAGTCTGGCTATCATCAGTTAAGGATTAGGAGTGAGGATGTGTCCAAGACGGCATTTAGAACCCGTTATGGACATTATGAGTTTTGGGTCCTTCCTTTTGGTCTGACCAACGCCCCTGCAGCATTCATGGATCTCATGAACAGGGTGTTTAGACCGTATCTAGATAGTTTTGTCATAGTTTTTATTGATGACGTGTTGGTCTACTCTCCGGATGAGCCACACTCGTCAGCATTTGAGGGTAGTATTAGAGGTTCTCCGTGAGCACAAGCTGTATGCAAAATTCAGCAAGTGCGGTTTTTGGTTGCGCGAGGTTCATTTCCTTGGGCATGTTATCTCTGGTGCTGGTGTAGCAATGGATCCAGCAAAAGTCCAGCTGTTATGGATTGGGAGATTCCCAGACTCCTTTGGAGAGATCGGAGTTTTCTTGGTTTGGCGGGTTATTATCGGCGATTCATTGAAGGATTTGCATCCATCGCCGCCCCGTTGACTCAGCTAACCAGAAAGGGAGTGAAGTTTGTCTGGTCTAAGGAGTGTGAGAGTAGTTTTCAATTATTGAAGACTGAGCTCACTTGGGCTCCTGTGTTAGTTTTGTCGAGCGGTGTAGAGGGTTTTGCTATCTATACGGATGCATCTCGGATTGGCCTTGGCTGTGTATTGATGCAGAAAGGAAGGGTAGTAGCGTATGCTTCTCACCAATTGAAGGAGCATGAGGGTAACTATCCGACTCATGATCTTGAGCTTGCAGCAGTGGTTCATGCATTGAAGATCTGGAGACACTATCTTTATGGTGTCAGATTTGAGGTGTTCACTGATCATAAGAGCTTGAGATATCTTTTCTCCCAAAAGGAATTAAACCTTAGGCAGAGAAGATGGATGAGTTCCTGAAGGACTAGACTTCTACCTCCAGTATCATCCTGGAAAGACAAATGTTGTAGCAGATGCCCTTAGCAGGAAGAGTCGTCTCTCCAGCAGGATTGGAAGATGTTGGAGGATGCAGCTTGTGCGATGAATGAGTTAGAGCCATCATTGTGCCAGGCTTTTGTAGCTCAGTTGTCCATTAGGTCTTCGATGTTGGATGAGGTGATCGAGCAACAGAAAGCTGACCCTAGACTCCAAGAGTTAGTGGGCAAGAAGGCATTGCTCGTGATGAGGATGGCGTGATTAGATTCCATCATCGTGTCTATGTTCCAGACATCGTAGATGTCCGTGAGCATTTATAGTAAGGCTCATAGGTCTAGATTGTCTATTCATCCGGGTAACACTAAGATGTACCAAAATTTGAAAAGATCTTTTGGTGGTCTGGCATGAAGAAGGATGTAGCGGAGTATGTGTCTATGTCTAGTTTGCCAGCAAGTGAAGGCCGAGCGGCAGCGACCATCTGGTCTTCAGAAGATGGAGATCCCAATATGGAAGTGGGAGCTGTCACTATGGATTTTGTTACGGGTTTGCCTCGATCTAGACAGGGTAACAACTCGATTTGGATAGTGGTAGATAGATTCTCGAAGACTGCACATTTCTTGCCCAGAAGAAGAAGCAGTCAGTAGAGAGTTTAGCTAGATGGTATATTAGTAGCATTATTAGATTGCATGGCGTCCCGAAGTTGATCATTTCGGATCGAGATCCGAGATTTACTTCGAGGCTGTGGAAGGGTCTTCAGGATGTGTTAGGTTCTGAATTGAAGCTCAGTTCGGCATTTCATCCCCAAACAGATGGACAGTTTGAGAGGACTATCTAGACGCTCGAAGATATGTTGAGAGCATGTATTCTGGATTGGAAGGATGATTGGGAGCGCCATTTACCTCTTGTGGAGTTCGCATATAACAACATTTTCCATGCGAGTATGGTATGGCTCCATTTGAGGCGTTGTATGGTAGGCCTTGCAGATCTCCTTTATGTTGGGAGGAGACTGGTGATAGGCAGCTGATTGGTCCGGAGTTAGTTCAGGAGACTTCGGATAAGGTCCAGTTGATTAGGAAGAGGCTTGTTGCGACACAGGATAAGCAGAAGAGTTATGCCGACAATAGGAGGAAGGATTTAGAGTTCGAGGTAGGTGAGCATGTCTTTTAAAGATTTCGCCTACTCATGGTGTAGTTAGATTTGGCAGGCATGGTAAGTTAAGTCCTAGATTCATTGGCGCGTATGAGATTCTCAGACGTTTGGGCAACGTGGCATATGAGCTAGCTTTACCCCCAGCGTTAGCTAGTGTTCATCTTGTTTTCCACGTATCTATGCTCAAGAGATATGTCAAAGATCCATCTCATGTTATTAGCCATGAGCCAGTGGAGATCCAGCCAGATCTTTCTTATGTGGAGCAACCAGTATCTATTCTTAACCGAAGGTTCAACATCTTCAGAACAAGAGTATTGCATCGGTGAAGGTGTTATGGCGCAACTTCTCGCGAGAGGAGGCTACTTGGGAGCTTGAGGATACAATGAAGAAGAAATATCCTCAATTGTTTGAGTAGCGTTGTTCTAACTTCGAGGACGAAGTTTCTTTAAGGGGGAGAGGGTGTAAGGCCCTTGATTTTTCAACTTTGGTGATTTCTTATGTATGTATAAATGTATGCCATCGATGTATAAACTTTATTGTGCATAGTACTTACTTGTTTACATTGCGTGAATAAGTATTATTTTAATGTGTGCATGTAGATTATATATATATATATGTCTGTGGTGTACATAGAATTTATGCAGTTTTAAGTTCTGTTCTGGCGGCTAGTTGGCATCAACATCAGTTGACGTTGACCATAAATCAGCGGCCACATCGATGGACGCCTACTTAGAATTGGCGGCGATTGATGTTGACGTTTACCTCCCAGATCTGTTGCGATTTCAGATCCAGAAATGCCTCCGGAAATGTTGCCCTTCGTTTAGGAAACCGTCCCCCAACGGTAACCCAACCTTACCCAATGTCGTCTACGACCCTAGCTCTATAAAACACCCCATCTCTGGCCAGATCTAACCCTTTGGCTCTTGAGTCAAAACCCTAGTTCTTGGTGCGAAAAACCCCATCTTTGAGTTCTGAAATCCGGCGACTGGAGGCTTCATCCGGCGTTCTACAATGACTGGAGAGGGCTCTGACCAACTGGGAACGACTTCCCCACACTGGTGTGCAGAGGAGATCAACACAGAACCCGGATCGAGAGAGTTTTAAGGACTCTTTGGCTCTGTCCAAGGAGGGCTTCTCCGGCTTAATCTGTCAATTAGAGATTTTATCCAAGGCAAGTAACCCTTTCACATCACTCCTACATACGTCTAGTAGGTCTAGGTATTTTTCTGGAATTTTATTCGTATCCTAGAACCCCAATTTCAACAAGATTTTACATTCAGTCTGGTTTTACACAGATTGGAACTTAACGGCAGGATCCCTTTCCGTTAATCTTCAGTTGGCGGAGACCTTTGTTGCCGTTAACCTGATAGACGACCACATGCATGCTGTGAAGTTCGCCAGACCGCACAGTGTGCATGTCTGACCTATATGACCTATTTTTCGGATTTCTACGTATGAGGATATAATGTAAAAGTGATATGCTATATAATACCATTATTGGATCATGCTTTGCAAATTTTATGAATTTTTGTGGAATACCCTATTTATCTGAAACTTCTGAAATGCATGTTAAACAGGTTTTAATCTCGTAAAATTTTGTTTGTGAAATCTGTATGGAATCCAAGTGTCATAAAATTTCTGTGCAGTGTTCAGGTTTAGTTCATGTAGTAGAAATTTGAGAAATTTCTGACTTCTGTGTAAATTATTACATTTTATGAATGGTTAAAACAGTAAGCATGTTTTTTAGTATAGAGATTCAGATAAATAGTGTGAAATATTTAAATTCCTAGAAATTGACATATGTTTAGGAATGTCAGTATCCATGTGTAGAATGAGTTGTGGGTCTGAACAATGGAAATCCATGCTAGTTTGACTATGTTACTTTGTATAATATGACTATTAGAATTTTCATAAATTGTGTGTAATTCAGAAAATTGCAAAATTTGGTATGCATAACGATCAACCTGTGATAGATTTTTGGTTAAAATTTTGTACTGAAATGATGACAGTAGCTATATATGTCTATTTGTGTGAGATATTGATAAATAATTGCACGCTAATATGATTAGTATTAAAAATCTGCTAATTTCAACATGATTAGACTTGTTTGAATATGTTTACTGAGAATAGTAGTACCATGCTAGTCAATACTGAAGTATGTAAATGTTTGAGCATGAAAGGATGTGTTAAAATTTGCATTAAGTGTGTGTTAAAAGATTAGAGAAATGTGTAAATGTGCCATGGGTGACACTGCTACCTTAGAGGGCTGTGGAACTGTACTGTGGTAAGTCCCCACGGGAAGGTTCATAGTGTGTGATATCCCATGGGCATTGGGATTAAATCCTGGAGGCAGACAAGTTTCGTTGGTTAGGGTGGAGAGTGTTTCTCCCGGTTCTGTGCAGTAACTAAGATTTATCACTGTAATGTCTAGGTAATAAATATATGTGTGATGTGACAGGTGTTGTCCTTCTAGAGGTGGTTTGGACTATGTGTCATGGCATTTAATTAAGAATATGTGAGTATGTGTGTTGAAGTGTGAACATGTGAACTAGATAAGTGAATTGTGTAAATGATTAAGTGAGAATATGAATCAATGGTATAACATGTAAAATGATAATTCCTTATATGAATGTGATATATCCATATCAAAACAGCAATCCATCCATGTGTGTAGATGTGTTACCCATGTGAAAATGATCATAGAATCCATGCTAGGAATGTTTTTGTAATATGTTAAATGGTTATTATCTTAGCATGTGAATGTAGTTAAATGAGATTTAGTTTAGTATATTGTAAAATAGGTTTTAAGTCATTGAAAAATTGTTATAAATCACTTATCATGTGTAGCATGTGTAGCAATCATGTTTAGGTTTTTGAAACATTATCAAATCCATGCTTTAATGATAATGGTGTAGCATGAGAACGTGAAAAGTCATGTGATGTATGTATGTTTAGTGTGGTTGGAGTTACATGTTGAGTTCTTTTGGACTCATTCTTGCTTCGGCGTACAAGTGCAACCATTTCTACTTCTTCCGAGGAGATCGTTAGGAGCGACTCGGAGCGGGAGTAGGAGACTTTCGTCTTGGATTCAACATTGTATTTTCTTCTTTCCTAGTATGTAATAAAAGACTCTGCATAGTCTTATGTGGACAATGTAAATAATTGAAATTCTCAGTATGAAGTATTACTTTCCTTTGCTATATAGACTGTGTATAAATGATGATGATGGAATAAGAGTTAATTCCAGTTATTTCATTTCCGTTGTCATGTGATATATATATTTGTGTATGTTTCAGCCTAATTGTACAATTGTTGGGTAAATGTCCCACTGTAGCGGCGTTCATTATACCGATGTGGTTTGTGTAACCGTACCGGTATAAGGAGGGTCGTTACAGTATGCTTCTAGGCAACTCAAGGAGCATGAGCGCAATTACCCACTCATGACTTGGAGTTAGCGGCTGTGGTCTATGCTTTGAAGATTTGGAGGCACTATCCATATGGAGTTAGATTTAAGCTCTTCTCAGACCACAAGAGTCTCAAGTATTTGTTCTCACAGAAGGAGTTGAGCCTGAGGCAGCGGAGGTGGATAGAATTCTTGAAAGACAATGATTTTGAGCTGTCTTACCATCCAGGAAAGGCCAACGTAGTGGCCGATGCTTTGAGTAGGAAGAGGCAGTTGATGAGGCAAGATTGGAAGATGCTAGTAGATGCTTCGAGTTCTTTGGTTGTTTTGGAGCCACAGTTGTGCAGCATGTTTATGGCTCAGTTGTCACTTAGATCATCTATTCTTGATCGGGTTATTGCCTTGCAAAAGAGAACCGTTTATTGCAGGAGTTGGTTGGAAAGGCAAGTATTACCAGAGATGAGGATGATGTGATTCGCTTGAATCTTAGGGTGTGTGTCCCTAATGATGCTGATCTGAGGAAGGAAATTTTGGAGGAAGTGCATAGGTCTCAGTTCTCTATTCACCCAGGCAGTGGGAAGATGTACAAGGATCTGAAGCGTTCCTTCTGGTGGTCCGGAATGAAGCGAGATGTGGCTGATGTTGTGGCGAAGTGTCTGATTTGTCTGCAAGTGAAGGCAGAGCGTCAGCGACCTTTAGGTTTGATGCAGAGGCTGGATATTCCTCAGTGGAAGTGGGAGCAAGTGACCATGGACTTTGTGTCTGGATTACCTAGATCGGCTAGAGGAAATGATTCCATTTGGGTAATCGTAGATAGATTTTCGAAGAGTGCTCATTTTCTCGCCATGAAGAAGAACCAGTCCGTTGAGAGTTTGGCCAGACTGTACATTGATGGCATTGTGAAGCTGCATGGGATTCCGAAGTTTATTATCTCAGATCGTGATCCGAGATTTACTTCTAGATTTGGCAAAATTTGCAGCAGGTGTTGGCAGTCAGTTGACACTGAGTTCGGCATTTCATCCACAAATGGATGGGCAGTCTGAGAGGACTATTCAGACATTGGAGGATATGCTTCGGGCTTGTGTTTTGGAGTGGAAAGGTGATTGGGAGCGCCACCTAGCTCTTGTGGAATTTGCATATAATAACAGTTTCCATTCGAGCATAGGTATGGCACCTTTTGAGGTTTTATACGGAGACCCTGTAGATCCCGTTGTGTTGGGAGGTCAGGAGATCGGCATCTGGTTGGACTAGAGGTAGTGCAGGAGACTTCAGCGAAGATCCAGATGATTGTGCAGAGACTAAAGGCGGCTCAGGATCGTCAGAAGAGTTATGCGGATACAAGGAGGAAGGATTTGGCATTCGAGGTTGGAGACCATGTTTTTCTCAAGGTTTTGCCAACTAGGGGTGTAGTGAGGTTTGGAAAGAGAGGCAAGTTGAACCCGAGGTTTAGTGGTCCATTTGAGATTTTGAAGAAGATCAAGAATGTAGCATACCAGTTAGCTTTGCCACCATCTTTAGCAGCGGTGAATCCAGTATTCCATGTATCCATGCTGAGAAGGAATGTTAGAGATCCGGCTCATGTGATCAGTTATGAGCCAGTGCAGTTTCAGCCAGACTTGTCCTATGCAGAGCAGCCTGTGGAGATTCTGGATCGAAAAGTGCAGGAATTAAGATCAAAGTCTATTCCCTTCGTGAAGGTCTTATGGAGGAACTTCTCACGTGAAGAAGCAACGTGGGAGCTTGAAGAAAGGATGAAGAAGCTTTATCCATCCTTTTTTGGTGAGTATTCTAACTCAATCTTCGAGGACGAAGATTATTTTAAGGGGGAGAGGATGTAGTGCCCTAGAAAATTTTTCTTCTATTTATTTTGCAAATTGTATGTTTAATAATGCATGTTTTGAGTGTTGTTCTGTGTGGAACTTGGCGTCAACATCTCTTAGCGTTAAGTCCTGTTAGCGGCAAGATAGCCTGTCGTTTATTTTCTGTTACGACAGACTATTGTGTCGTTTATTATTTTCTAATTTCTTAAATTTTGGGGCAAGCTTGTATACGACACCATCGATGGACGTTTACATTGTTCCTGACGACAACCTATGTTGACGTTAAGCTGACTTGCCTGTTTTTGATATTTCCGTTCTGAGGGAGAGAGATCTGCCATTTTAAGAGCTTTTATTAGGCTAGATCTGAGCGTTTCGCATCCTAGGGTCAGGGTTTAGGCTGGCCAAGGCATGAGAGGTCTTTATAAGACCTAGATTTCTCAAATAGGGAGGTTTTGCTCTGGTTGTTGGAGGAGAGAAAGAGGGCCGAGGAAAGGGATTTCTGGGCGCGTTCGTGCATTCTTGAGGCATGAAGACCGAGGAGGATTGTTCATATGCAAGATCCAAGGCTTCTCCAAGCAGAAACACTTGCGTGGAAGGTGGATTGGAGCGTTTGGAGTCGGCGGGAAGGAACTGCCTCACAGACGAGGCGGACTTCTTCGGGCTTAAGATCTTCACTCCTGTAGGAGGGTTAAAGGCAAATTACATGAGGGTTCGGTTTCGGATATGATACACTATAGATTTACCATTTTTTCGTATTTTTAAAGCATGCAAATAACCTACGGGAAGGGGTAGAAGTTGTGTTATTTCATGTAGGGTTTTTGTGTTTTTTATGTTTTAGAATTAGACGTCCAGATCACTTGCCGTCTATATCTTGTAAACGGTGGCATCGACTGCCGTCTACCTCATGTGAATGACAATTGTTTTCCGACTTTTATTATATGTAAACGGCGCTATGTGCCGATGCTAGTATAAGTTAACAGCGCTATGTGCCGCCGTCTATTGAGGCTTAACGACAGTGTATGTGGACGTCGACTTCGGTAAACGCCACATACCTTGCCGTCAAGTTTATCAGTACTATGTTTTTCCTGAAAATTGATTTTAATTGTCTATCTATAAACCTTGCTGGTATGAGGTTTCGGCCAGGTAATGTTAGTGTGTTTTATCAATGCCATATCATGGACAGAATATTGAAATTGGGTATAAATCACATGTGCATATAGTTAGTCATTTTGTGATATTCATAAAAATGATAAAAGAAAATTGAAGTGAATATGAACGAAATCCATGATGGAGAATTATAATTCAGAGATTGTAATCTTGCATACATGTTGTGCTCACTTTATGTGCAAAATCATATGGTTTTCTCATTGATTGTATGATGATAATTAGATTGATCTAGTGGAATTCAATTATGAAAAATAGTTATAGAGATCAAAAATTACAAATTTTGCATGTGTTTTACGACCTGATTCTGAATTTTTGTCAAAATTTGGAAATTTTGGACATCTGTGCTTACTGTGAATTTTTGAATAGTAAGTTACATGTAGAAATTGAATAAATATGAAAGTAGATGCATGAATGAATGTATTTTAATTAGTACCATTATAGGGATCTATCATACAGTTATAATAGCATTGAGAAACTGAAATGATATGATGTAGATTATTGCTTATACTTATGCATGAAATGTAAATTAGATGATATCGTATATGTTAATGCATACAATGAAAGGAAATGCCAATAAGACATTGCTATATTAGAGATTCCTACAAGGAACAACACAGTAGATTCCCCTATAGTAATGGTTCACCTACATGTAAATGATCTATTGAATCCGTGGGCAACGGATTGAAATCCTAGAGGTAGACAAGTTCTACTGGTTAAGGTGGGAAGGACTTTCCCCGATTTTGCGCAAATACCATGACTTCATCACTGCATTGCCTAGGTGATAAGTAAATTATAAATGGCTACTGATCTCTATTATAGTGCGGGCTATGTCTTAGCAATTAAATGAAAAATGATCACATGACTACACGACCTATATGCTACATGCTACATGCTCAACAAGAGGACAATAGCACCTACGGAGTGACAATCACAGCAGAACAGTGGCAACGACAAGGATGGTAATTCTTAGCAGCCACAGCAGAGACAGAAATCCAGCAATGATGTGGCAAGGTAGGAGATGAGGAGTAGATGGTAAAACTTCTCACGGGAGTGGCTATGAAGAGGTTTATATAGCTGCTTGAGACCTACACTTGCACGGCACGTAGCCTTGCACCTGTCATCCTAAACTTCACACCACCCATGCAAACAACCACGTACACCACCACCATATATCCTCCTTACACATACCATGACAGGTGTAAGACCCTTTAACTAAAGAACAGGGGCTTACGTGTAAGCCAAGAGAAGTTCAAAGAAAATGGCTTCCGTAAATGAGAGATAATTCGGCTGACCATTCCTCTCCTTCTTTAGGTGTCCTAATGATGTCCATTTGAGTTGAAATTTCAACCATAGACTAATAGGAAAGTTTACAAATTATGGTGATTTTAGTTTAATTTTTAGATTTTATTTTCCACTGGGTGAAAAATCGCCTGGAAAATAGTTACATCGACTTAATCTCAAAATATGGTCGTCAAAAATTCCGAATAATTACATATTTGATATCACCACATTTTTCTAATAATTATGGTTTTCTCAGATTTCATTTTCGTTACAGTTTTCGTTGTCGCCCTGTCGGGGTGCGCACGACCGAAAGTGATACCTGGATATGATAAAGTGTCTTAAACACACCCTAAATCCTAAATATCTCAATGTAATTCTAATTAGTTTTCATAAACATGATTTATAAGTAAATCACGATATTTTAAATTCGAGGGTATTACTTTATCCCCCTGTTAAAATAAATTTCGTCCTCGAAATTGGTAAAATTTACTTACTGAATAGTTGTGGATACTTTTCTTTCATTTCTTGCTCTAATTCCTACATTTCTTCTTCAACGAGTGCATTTCTCCATAAGATCTTCACCATAGAAACTGTTTTGTTTCTGAGAACTCGTTCTTTTCTGTCCAATATTTTTATGGGTTCCCCTTGCACGGTTAAATCTGTCTGTATTTTCACATCTTCATAGTTGATTACATGAGAGGGGTCCATTATGTATTTCCTCAACAGAGATATGTGAAATACATTATGAATGTGTGACCAAGAGGGCGGTAGAGCTAACTAATATGCTACTTCTCCTATTCTTTGTAATATCTCAAAAGGCCCTACATATCTTAGACTAAGCTTTCCTTTCTTACTAAATCTCATGATACCTTTGGTTGGAGAGATCTTTAGAAATACATGATCACCTATGTTATACTCCAGTGGCCTCCTTCTCCTATCAGCATACTTCTTCTATCTGTCTTGAGCTATTAGCAATCTCTTCCTAATTAATTTAATCTTCTCTGAGCAGTTTTGGATTAATTCTGGCCCAATGAGACTCTTTTCTCCCACTTCGACCCAATAGAGGGGTGATCTACAGGGTCTACCATATAATGCCTCATATGGTGCAATTCCAATACTTGTATGGTAACTATTATTGTATGCAAACTCAATCAAGGATAGGTAATCATCCTAGCTACCACGCCAATCCAAACTACAGGCTCTTAGTATATCTTCGAGTGTTCTGATAGTTCTTTCTGATTGGCCATTGGTTGTGGATGATATGCTGAACTAAATTTTAATTGTGTACCCATGGCTGCCTGCAAACTTTTCCAAAATCTAGTAGTGAACCTTGGATCTCTATCTGAAATTATTGACAAAGGAATTCCATGAATCTCACTATTCCTTTATATATAATTGAGTCAAATCCTCTAATGATTGTGTCTTTGTAATTGCTAGAAAATGAGCCGATTTAGTTAATCTATCCACAATTACCCAAATAGCATCATGCTTCTTTCTTGTCTTTGTCAAACCCATTACGAAGTCCATGGTTATCTGCTCCCATTTCCATATTGGAATTTCAATTAGTTGCATAGGCCCTACTGGCTTCTGGTGCTCAGCCTTTATTTGTTGACATGTTAAACATTTACTCACAAATTCTGCTATGTCCTTTTTCATTCCATGCCACCAAAATTGCTTTTTCAAATCCTGATACATTTTAGAGCTACCAGGATGAATCGAATATTGAGATTTGTGCCCTTCCATCAATAACTCACTTTTAATTTCTTCATTCTCCGGTATGCATATTCTATTTTGAAATCTAATTATCCCTTGACCATCTTTGATGTATCTTGGTTTGTTTACCACCTCTTTTAGTTTCTGATCTTGGTTCTGTGCTTCACTAATTTTATCTAATAATACCGACCTTACTATCAATTGTGCCAATATCAGATTTTCTACACCGCACCTTGGTGAGTATTCGATCAAATCTGTCATTCTTTCCACTGTTGGTGCAATTGTAGTGCTCTTGATTTCTTTCTGCTCAAAGCATCAGCAACTACATCAGCTTTACCCGGATGGTAATTCACTGTAAAATCATAATCCTTCAAAAATTCTAACCATCTCATTTGTCTTCGATTCAGTTCCTTCTGAGAAAATATGTACTTTAAACTCAAATTCTAACCATCTCAATATAAACTTCAAATTGTTCCCCATATAAGTACTGGCGCCAAATCTTCAAAGCATGTATGATCGCTGCCAATTCTAAGTCATGAGCCGGATAATTCCTTTCATGATCTTTTAATTGTTTAGAGGCATAAGCTACCACTTTCCCATGTTGCATAAGAACACATCCAATTCCTCTTTGAGATGCATCTGTGTACACTATAAATCCTCCCGATCCTTGAGGTAAGTAAGAATTGGAGCTGTGGTAAGCTTCCCTTTTAATTCCTGAAAACTGGCCTCACATTTCTCATTCCACATAAAAGGTGTCTCTTTCCTAGTTAACTGAGTCAAAGGCATAGCTATAGAAGAAAAACCTTCAATAAATCTTCTATAGTAGCCAGCTAATCCCAAGAAACTTCAGATTTCTGATGGATTTTTGGGTCTTTCCCAGTTCAGAATTGTTTCAATTTTACTTGGGTCTAGTGCCACACCCTTTCCAGAAATCACATGGCCCAAAAAGTTCACTTCCTTGAGCCAGAACTCACATTTACTTAACTTAGCATACAATTGATGATTCCTTAAAGTTTGTAGTACAATTCTCAAATGTTCCTGTGTTCTCTTCATTAGATGAATATATCAACACATCATCTATAAACACCACCACAAAGTTATCCAAATAAGGCTGGAATACCCTGTTCATCAAATCCATAAATACCGCAGGTGCATTAGTGAGTCCAATGGAAGTACTAAAAACTCATAATGTCCATATCTGGTTCTAAATGCTGTCTTGGAAACATCATCTTCTTTAACTCTAAATTGATGGTATCCCGACCTTAGATCTATCGTAGAGAATATTGTGGTAAACCGAAGTTGATCAAATAAGTCATCAATTCTTGGTAATGGATATTTGTTCTTTATTATAACTTGATTCAACTTCCTATAATCAATACATAATCTTAGGGATCCATCTGTCACGTCCCGAGAATTACGCAATGGATATTAATAATAATTCGAAAATAGTTCGAGACGATAACCCGAGACTTGAACAGTCGGCAAATAAGCCTCTATCTAGCACGCACTAAATGTATAACAACATACATCATCATAATAGTGCCCAAATGTTGAACTCAATATAAATTGTATTCAAATCTCAACTTATTGTATGGAAACTATTATAGGACTAAGACTCAAATAAAGGGAAATTACACTTTTATTCCTCACTTCCTACTACATGAATCTAACACTCAAGCAACCTACTATTACTAGACTCATAGTTGGAACACTCATCACTCGGACGCATTCCCATCCTCTACTTGATCTTCCTCTTGAACTTCATAGTCACCTAGATTGGGTAAAAGTAGGGAATGAGCAAACTAGCCCAGTAGGATTTATATCTCAATATGCGGGCAATGATATAAGTGATTAGCAATTTAGAACTAGGTAAGTACGATGAATGATATGCAAGTACAAATAAAACTCGTTAAAACATGATACATGAAACAAGCTAGATAGAGTGATCATGATAGAACAAGATTTTAGAATAAGATGACCGGATAGAACTAGCAATAGATCACTTTGTACAAGCACGCAAGATTTCACTTGATGTCAAGAACGCAAGATATCACTAATGCATTAAATACAGGATGGCCATATCACGCAAGCAAGCAAGCAAGAATGTACGAGCACGATAATGTAACACTAATCAGGCACGTAGACACTAATGTACACCAAGAAAAGATCCATCAAGAATGTACACCAGGACACGTGTATGTGGTTATTGTATCTATCAGTCAACAAGCAAGCAAGACTCCCAGCGCAGATGCAACGCCAGCAATCATTATACCCCATGGTTAACAGTATATTTATGACTCTCCGTCATTGGGGCTAGACTGGAGCCCTTGACACTCACCGTGCCCGGTCAGCATCTCATGTAAAATTTTAAATGTAGATACCCACAGTCATTAATAATGGCCAATGAGAGTTTCAAAATGTAGCATGTGTAACGTCATGTTCATGATGATGATGGGAACAAGTAATAAGTAATTGAACATGATTTCATGATAACAATGGTCAAGAGATAAATTCGGCAGCATAACGGTACGATTTATACTTTAGTTTAATCTTTACATTAATGGCTTTAGTCTAGATTGTAAATCACACTCACGAGAACAAGATGAGAAAGGAAGTGCACGCTATCTCCATGGAATTTGAATGGTACAACCAACTCGTCGGCCATGTGGGAATCCATGGTCAGAGGAAATTTATGAAGGCCTTGGAGAAAAGGTCACTAGTCTACCGATTAGGAATGACCGGTAGAGAGCTTCCAAATTCCCAAGAAAGGGCTGCCTAACAGTGCAAGTGTGTAGTGATGTGCGCATCTCAATCCACAACCATCAGTTTTAAACTTGCGGAAAACACTTAACATGATGGCACAAATTGAACAATGCATTTAACTATACATGGGTTTGCAAGGTTTTAAGAATAATAACTATCATTTAAAACATGGTAGAATAATGGAAAGATTGAATCACAAGTTGCATGAATGGATCATAACATTTAAAGAGCAATTAGAATAACCTTCATGTAATTAAAACTTTTAAATGGTTAACCACTTTTAAGCCATTAAATAACCATCATGCAATGATCAGACCTAAGACATGTGAATTACATGCTAAAATCATATATATTTAAACAGACCTCAGGTACAGCGGTTAGATTTGCAAGAAAATAAGTGGGGTTTCATGAAAAATCCTAAGGTCGCGACAGACCCTTGTATGGGTCGCGACGGGGTCAGATCAGATCGCGACAGTGCCTTGTAAGGATCACGACAGGCTTGTCTTATCAGGCAGGCAGCTCGCGACGGGTTCATATAAAGAAGGCGACATGGCTGTCAGACCCGGAGGTCAGGTCGCGACGGCGGTCCGATCGCAATCAGATCACGATGGAATTCTTGTCGTGATCTACCTGAGAATGTGGCCTATCGAGTCATCGCATTCTCAGGTCCTTGGCCTGTGTCTACCAGAGAAAGGATAGTGCTTTGGATTGCGGACCAAACTTTCCCTGTTTTGACATAGGGTTGTTCTAAAATTAAGAACAAATTGTACATTGCATGAAAAATAACGAAACTAGTTTCAAACCAACCTAGACATGCAAGGGTGCTTCCAGTAAATCGGAATTAGAAAATAATGATGGTTTCAACAGGCTTTATCAAGTCCAACACCAATGTAAAACCAAGTGCAACCCGAAAACGTAGTGTCATGCAGAGACCCTCTTATCATGCTTATAACTCTCTAAAGAATGACATTTAGACAAAACATTCAACACAAGATATGACGAGGACAACTAGTACAAAAATGTTCATATTGTGGGTTTGCTCTAATTCGGTCTCAAATTGCATGCAACATATAATGAACGGAAAAAAGCCCTAACAGTGCGCGACTTGGGGAAAACGCATATAACTCAAAATCTACTCATTGGAATTCGATGGAACCAGTGGGAAAGGAAGTTAACTTGACGCTCTACACATTGGTATAGGATATGTTAAGGTTTGGCCTGAGAAAACCTACCTTTTGGGTTGAAGAAATCTCATTTTTCCAGAAAACCTGTGTTCAGACCACTTGGAGGAAAATGCTTAATACTCCGTGTATACTGCATGGAATTTAGGCATTCCACTGGGTTAGGACATAGACTTGACCCTCTTTCCAGGGGTATAAGCCTTGCAATGTTTGGTTTAGGTTTTGCCTACCTTTGATCAGCTTTAAGTGGACGGTTTGTGCAGGTTGCAGCAGACGAACGGGGGAAGAAGATGTCCTTCTTGTGGTCGATCCCAGCTCCCCAGCCCCCAAGAGCTCCTCCACATGACCCAGCAAGTTGTAAACTCGTCCCTAGGGTTTGGGTGAAGAGTATTTAAGCAACCAAGGTATTTAGGAGTCCTATTGTAACTAGGACAGAAGAGTTGCGGGATTGGCTTGTGTCTTTCCAAAATTTGAAGATCTCTCCCTCCATTAGAGAGTCTTGGCCATCAAGCACCCTCCATGGGTGGGTAGGCACGAATTTGGGTTGCCAAGAGTGCATGATTACCTCCCAATTAAACCCTAATTACCACTTTCCAATTTCAGCTTATTTATGGTTACGAATTTCCATGCATTTTCTTGTTTCATTTGATTTTGGGTCATATGTGGTCCATTGGCCCAATTATGATATTGGGTCATTATATAAATGTTGAAAGTCTCCCCAACATTTTATTTATTTATGGTATTCGTATTTCCGTGTTAACGTTTTTCCGACTTGTTTCCTAATTTGGATAATCGGTCACAATAACTCTTAAACCTAGCCCAATGATTTTTATTAACCCAATTCTTTGATAGGTCATTAGAGTAATTATTTAAAATCCGTATATGATTTTATTTAATTTTATGACTCATCCAAGTACGTGTAATAATGATTTTTCGACTTATTCATGAATTACGATAATAAGTCGCGAAACACTTTAAACTTGGCTAATCCGATTTTCTTGGCACAATTTCTTTGTGAAACATTTAGTAATAATGTTTGGGTCGATTTATGATTTTTATGAAATTTTCCGAAGTTTTAGCACATACGATAATATGTATGTTTAAATACTCTGATATTATGGAAATTATTATTTCCTTTATTTTGAATTTTATGTAATTAAAATTCCAGGGGTGCTACACCCTCCCCTACTTACGAGAATTTGGTCCCCAAATTCATGTATAAATGTTATTGTACAAATGAGGTGTACTTACTTGTGAATAGCTCCGGGTATCTTTTGCTCATTGCTTCCTCGGTTTCCCACGTGTCGTCTTTGATAATCAGTCTGTCCCCATGTAATTTTAAGTATATATTTATTTTGGTGACTAACAAAACCTTATCAAAGTTCTTTAAGTCTTAAGTACAGGAAATACTCCAAAGTCAATCAAGCCATATTGGTAAGTATTATATTTCTGAAGCATTAATTATTTCAAGATTGTATCTATCTAAGTCCACATCGACTTCTGTTGAAAGTCACAACGATTTCCTTCATGTATATCATTTTAAATAGAGTCATCGTACGATTTGCTCATCGCAATGATTTCTTAAGTCATCATAACGATTTGCTCATCGTAACGATTTGCTCATCACAATGATTTCTTAAGTCATCATAACGATCGCTCATCATAACTATTTGCTCATCACAACGATTTCTTAAGTCATCATAACGATTCGCTCATCATAACCATTTGTTCATCGCAACGATTTCTTAAGTCATCATAACGATTTGCTCATCATAACGATTTGCTCATCACAACGATTTCTTAAGTCATCAAACGATTCGCTCATCATAACGATTTGCTCATCGCAACGATTTCTTAAGTCATCATAACGATTTGCTCATCGTAACGATTTGCTCATCACAACGATTTCTTAAGTCATCATAACGAGTCTCATCATAACAATTTGCTTTGCGCAACGATTCTTTAGCACTCATAACGATTTGCTTGCGCAACGATTTCTTTAGCGCTTATAACGATTTGCTTTGCACAACGATTTCTTTAGCGCTCATAACGATTTGCTTTGCGCAACGATTTCTTTAGCGCTCATAACGATTTACTTTGCACAATGATTTCTTTAGCGCTCATAACGATTTGCTTTGCGCAACAATTTCTTTAGCGCTCATAACGTTTGCTTTGCGCAATGATTTCTTAGCGCTCATACGATTTGCTTTCTATAATGACTTGTTAAGTGCTCATAAACGATTTCTTCAGTAACACTTGATCATAACACGATTCTTAAAGTCATATAGACATCGACTTTATGTTTTTATATCGACTTAATATTTATCTTATTTCTGAAAGCGTTGAATAGCCAAAGTCTTCATATATCTATCTGACTGCTGTGCATTTAATGAAGACAGAACGTATCTCTGCATGCATGCAGATGATATCTTTTCATTATCGTGCATATTCTATCAACATCTTTTAGAACAAGCTATTTGGCATTGCTATTTTGGTGAATACTCACATCAACGTGTACTAACAACAAGAGACAGCCTAGCTGTCTACTGTTCTAGCATTGTGCATTATATGTGTGGGGTCCTAAAGACATTTTGTCATACAACGCTGGACCATATAGACGCCAGAAGACCTTATCTCTTTGCGTGCTCAGCTGGATAAAGATTGTTGCTTTCCAAATGTCAAGCAGTCTAACGTCTACCAATCTAAGAGACAACGGTACTTCAACGGTCGTATTTCAAATGGAGATATAAATACAAGACAGAAGATCAAGAAAAAAAAGAAGAATCAACGAACAAGCAATTCAAATCTCTTCTTTCTGTTAGAATTCTAGAGCCAGAACCTCATTCCTTCTCGTGTTGCTCTTTGCTCTCCACACTGTAGTGAAAATTTGAGAGAGAGCTTGTATAGTTCTGAGAGTCTTCTGTGTTTCTAGATCTTTTACTCTCAGTCCTGCTTGCTTTCAGATCTTGACTTGCTAAAGCTTGATCTAG
>CM024766.1:28019900-28141113 GCA_014218235.1 Colocasia esculenta
TACAAACAAATACAAAAACTGGATAGAAGATTTTCACGTGATTGTAGTCATATAGTAGTTGGATGATTAGAGTCCCTTCGCGTACATCTTAGGTAGTGGTTGAAACACTTTTGTAGGAGTTGGAAGCGACAGAAGCCAACTTTGTCGGCAAAATGTACGGGCGACGAGATTTTCACCTCGTCGCCTGTGCTGCTCCGCAAAAGCGATGTCACCTTAAAAAAAAGGGAGAATTAATTATTAGTCCCTGGCAGGGACCTGCTATTATTTTCAGTCCTTGTCAGGTTTTCAACAGCCTTCCAGTCCTACTTTATGCAGGATTTATTTTTAAGACCCTGCTTTTAACCTCTGTTATCCTCCCCTGTTATCTCAAAAGTGTGTAATCGTTATCCCAAAAGTGTGTAACTGCATAAGTATGTAAATCATGTAACTATGTAATTACATACTTACGTAGTTACACATATAACTTTATAACTACATAGAAAATTATAAGTTGTAACTCTGTAATTAGGGCTTACCTAGTTACATACATAGTTTCTCTTATGCAGCTACACATGTAACTGTGTAACTACATAGAAATTTTATAAGTTTGTAACTCTGTAATTAGGGCTTACCTAGTTACATACATAGTTTCAAAAGGATTTACCTACTTATCAGGGCTTCCTAGTTACCAAAGGTTACCTAGTTACAGAGTTACATGTGTATTCATGTAAGTGCATAAGTATGTAGCTACAGAGTTACATGTGTAACTCTGTAACTACATGTAAGTGTGTAATTACACATGTTCATACTATGTAACTACACATACACATGTAACTTTGTAAGTATGTAAGTACATAGTTTTTACGCCTTAAGTTTGTAATTATTTCTTCATGTAACTATGTAACAAGGCATGAAGTAGTTACACAGTTAAATGTAACTATGTAAGTATATATTTATAGAGTTACATGTATAATTATGTAAGTATGTAATTCCTATAACAACGTAAATATATAATTACATACTTATGGAGTTACACATGTACTCTGTAACTACATAGAGATTTTATAAGTTTGTAACTATGTAATTAAGGTTTACCTAGTTACATACTTACATGATGATCAGGTTATCCACATGTAATTTAATAAATTACACATCTATTTTGATGATTAACAAAATTATGATAAGGTTACTACACTTTTTCTATGAGTCTAAGCAGAGGAAATAAACCAAGGGAAAACAAGCCAATAAAGTAAGTATTCATCACACTACCAATGTGAGTTCAAAGCATTAATATTTGTCTAAGTATACATCGATTTCCACTATAGGTCATAACGATTTCTATAGAGACAATGGGCACTTCAACGTTCGAATTCAAAAGGGTGATATATATAGAAGAATGAAGCTCCTGAAGGAAGACAACGGTTAGAGAACAACAAGTGAGATACAACGCTTACAACCTTCGGCAAGCTTTCCTAGAACCAAGTAAAAATCCCATCTGTTCTAGCTCCTGCTCTCTGTGCTAAGTGTAGATCTGTGAAAGAGCCTTTAGTTCAGAGAGAGCTCTCTATTGTAGATCTTTTCTTCTCTGTCCTTGCTTTGATCAAGCACTGTTCTATAAGCTTGATCTAGGGAGTCTTTCCCTGAAAACTTTCTCGTGTGTTTGTTCCTTCGTGTAGAAGAAGACCTGGTGGGATCTAGGTGTGAGATTCCCTTCGTGTAGAAGGAAGACCTAGTGGTATCCAGGGTGCTGTAAGTTCCTCTTCGGGTTGTGAAGAGAAGACCAGTTGCGGCTGGGTGTTGTAAGGGTCCATAAGGGGGACAGTACTCTTGGGTTAGTGAAATCCTGAGATATTGCTCAGGGACTGGACGTAGGACTCCTAAGGAGAGAGATCCAAACCAGGATAATTCTCTATGTCGTGTGATTGGTTTTGTGTGTTTGATTCTTCCTTCACTAAAACTAACAATCTATGAAGTGTGCTTTTATGACCATTATGTGAACAGGTTTTAAGTATTAAATATTTTTTCATATCCCATTCACCCCCCCTCTGGCTAGCTAGCTGGGCAACAAGTGGTATCAAAGCGAGTCTCTTCGACAAAGAAGATCCAACGATCTGAAGAGCAAAGATCAAATGGCAGTCCAAGGTAACTGCGAAGGTCAGTCTGTCACAGGCCACCACTGTTCAATGGAGAAGATTACATCTATTGGAAAACAAGAATGGAATACTTTCTACAAGGTCTCGATTATCATATTTGGTCAATAGTTGAAGAAGGTAATCTCCTAGTCACCAACGAAAAGAATCAATGGACTGATGATGATAGAAAGAAAATATCCCTCAACTGCAAAGCCAAAAGCATTTTGTGTTGTGCCCTCAGTAAAAAGGAATTCAACTGTTATCAGCCTGCAAATCCGCAATGGAGATGTGGGAAAATAAGAATCACTTATGAAGGCACGGATAAAGTGAAAGAAATCAGATAGACATTCTGGTGACACAATATGAAAGGTTCCAGATGCAGCTAGGGGGTCTATAACCTAATGTTCAACAGATTCACAGATATTACAAACGGATTGCTGGACTAGGAAAAAGTTATGAAATGGGAGATATGTAAGAAAAATTTTGAGGTCTCTTCCATCTTCGTGGACTCCCAAAGTAACCGAGATAGAAGAAGCAAATGACTTGAAGAGATGTCCCTGGAGAAGCTCATTGGGTCCCTCATGGCCCATGAGATAAACATGGAAAGGTTAGGAGAGTCCTCTAGCAGAAAGAAGCACTCCAATGCTCTCAAGGCAGAAGAGGACATTTCAGAAGAACTCTCAATGACAGTAATGGTCACGAAGATAGTGAAGATGAAGAAGCTCTGCTGTCAAGAAGGTTGCAACACATCTTAGCCAGAAAAAAAAACATCAATATGGAGAAGACATTTCAAGAAAGGGAAAGACTTCAAAAGGCCTGAAGTCAAAGACTCAAAGAAAGCTGACCCATCTGCTACGAATGTAAGAAGCCCGAGCATATCAAAGCAGAATGTCCAAAGTTCAAGAAACCTGAATTCAAAAAGAAAGACATTCCAAGAAACTCAGGAGATATAAGAAGAAAGCATGGCAGCAGCTTGGAGCAATAGCAGCAACACAGACAGCGAATCAAACTCAAGCATGAGGAAGAAGAAGAAGCCAACCTGGCCTTCATGGCAAATACTGAAGAAAAGGTAACTTCTGACTCATCTTTCGATTCCTGTAATGATTCTGATTCAGATGATTTAGAAGAAGCTTTCAACGAGCTTTATAGTAAATAAGAGAAGTATCTAAATTACTAAAAGCTAGTAAGAAAAAGTTGCATGTCATAGAATACTAACTCAGATTTAAAATTAGAAAATGAACAACTAGAGAAGCAGGTTAATGAACTTAAGAGAAGAAAGGAGTTTACTATGCAAAGATCTAAAAGATAAAAATAAACAAATAATCAAACTATGAAAACAAGAAGTTTAGACGAACTGAAAAATGAAATCAAAATACTAAAAGAAGAAAATGATAAACTATCAAGTACGTTAGAAACATTACTAATGGTAAAAATTCCTTAATAATAAGAGGAGCTAGAAGATCAGGCAAAAAGAAGCATGGAGTAGGTTACACACCCCAGATAATGAAGAAACGATAATGTATCCAAAAACATATCCAGCTCCTAAATTGTAACTGAACAAGATACATCATGTAAATCAAACTTTAAATGTTCCATATGAAAAGTAACTAGAACAACATGTTGCAGTCACTGCAACAAGCTAGGACACACCAAGATATCACGTCCAACTAAATATATAAGATGGATAATCAAAAGGAAAATTGATGACACTAACCAACCAGGACCCAAAAGAACTTGGGTACCTAAAGCTTGATGCTTTCATTTCAGGAAAACCCTCGAGCATCCAAGTGGTACTTGGATAGAGGATGCTCAACGCATATGTCAAGCAACAGAAAGTTGTTTACCCATTTAGAAGCTGAAAAGGCACAGTCACCTATGGAGATAATGGAAAAGGAACTGTGATAGGCAGCGGATCAGTGAGCAGCAAAGGCAAAATAGTTATTGAAGATGTCCTATGTGTTAGAGGACTGAATCACAACTCATCAGCATCAGCCAGCTTTACGACAAAGGACATCAAATCAAATTTCAAGAGTCAAAGTGCAGCATTATGAAAGATGGAGAGATCATTTTTGAAGCCAACAGAGAAAAGAACCTGTACGTACTCTACCTTGAAGATTTGAAAGGTCAGGATACTGTTTAGCAGCAAACAAAGAGCAGTCAACTGAGCTGTGGCACAGAAGATTGGGCCACTGCAATTTGGATGGCATAAGGAAGCTGATCAAGAGAAGATTAGTGGAAGGTCTACCTAAAGTTAGCGCAAGAATGGACAGTGTCTGTGGGCCTTGTGCAAAAGGGAAGCATGTAAAATCCTCATTCAAGTCAAAGACTATGGAGACAACCTCTAAGCCATTAGAACTCTTACACATGGACTTATTTGGGCCAATGAGGACCACCAGTCTAGGAGAAAAGCAATATGGATTTGTTATAGTAGATGATTACTCCAGATTTATATGGGTATCATTCCTAGAGCATAAAGATGACACTTTTGAGAACTTTGTAGCTTCAGTAAAAGATACAGAAAGACAAGAAGTTTAGCATTGTTGGAATCCGATCAGACCATGGAGGAGAATTCTAAAATGAAAGATTTGCAAATTTCTGTGATGATCAAGGCATAGAGCATAATTTCTCAGCGCCAAGGACACCACATCAAAATGGAGTTGCTGAGAGGAAGAACAGAACCTTGTAGGACATGACAAGGACGATGTTATCAGAATATGATTGCTAATATATTTTTGGGCTGAAGCAGTAAAACACAGCTTGCTATATAATCAACCGGGTGATGATCATGCCAAATTGAAGAAGACTGCTATGAGTTGTACAAGGAAAGAAGCTGAAGATCAGTCACTTCAGACATTCGGATGTCCATGCTTCCCACAACAACGGCAAAAGAGACATTGGTAAGTTAGATGCCAAATAGATGAAGGCATCTTTATGGGTATGCTTCCAAACCTAAAGGATATATATTGCTTAATAAGCACACTTTATTAATTGAGTAGTCAGTACACGTTATTTTTGATGAAACTAATCCTTCCTTGAGAAAGGAAGAAGATAGTGACAATGATGATGCAGATGAATTGTCTAAGAAACTAAAGAATACTTCAATTGAGGATAAGGTGTTGACCCTTTTGGTACGGAACCAAGCTACCTAGAGGGGGGGTGAATAGGTTTCTGAAATCTGAAATAGAAACTTAAACACAGAAAATTATCACTTCAAGTTTGGTTAGTTTAGTGTGATAAAGAGTAGCAGTGCGGAAGCAAGTAAACAATCACACAAATAACACAAGGGATTTATCCTGGTTCAGCCCTTCCCACATGGAAGTCCTACATCCAGTCCCCAAGCAACCTCTTGGGAATTTACTAACCAAGGGTACAGTCCCCCTTAAGGACACTACAATACCCAGCACCCCAGCTGGTCTTCTTCTCTTTTCCGGGCAAGAAGGCAGCCCACTTCTCCTACAGGTAAAGAGCCAACCTCCTGGTACAACCCCCAGTGCGGTTCTGCTAGACACAAACCTCTAGCTAGGTTCTACACTGTATACAGTCCTACAGCTGGACAGAAATCTTTTTTAAAAAAGAAAGAACAAAGCTGAGAGTTGGAACAAATAAAAACCAACTAAAAGAACTCTCAGCAAAGACTCTCTCCCCCAGATTACAAGATGCACACAGAGAGAGAGAGAAGAGAGGAGAAGGAGCTTGAATGCTTCAGTGCTTCAGATGCTTGAACACTCTTCTTGGGCTCAGGCTCTTTCTCTCTTTTCTTTGAGTGTATTTGGAGTTCAGGTTCCTCACTGGTTGTACACTCATTCAAAAGATCTTCAGGAAAGCTCTATCCTTCTTCAGCCTTGCTTCATCTTTTTATGAGCATTTGAATAAATCCGTTGGAGTTCTAGCTTTTGCTCATCTTCTCTTTCTTCTGATAATTTGTGGTCTACGAGGTCTGCAAGCATAGAAAAAAGTGTTTAGATAAAAGAGTGTTTCTGTCAAAAAGGTTCATACCTTTATGTTTCCTGATGCCACCTAGAGTGGTAAGTAATCCTCTTTTGTTGGCAGGAGAGAAGAGATCTAGAAAGATAAGCAAAAAGATCTCCTGTCAGAAAGATAGAGGATTATGCAAATCAAGAATATTGACTTTTTCACTAGATGCCAAAAGGCACTTTGAAATATAAAGGAAATCTATGTTTTACAAAGAAATCTATGTTTTACAGAGGAATCCATGTTTTACAAAGGAATCCATGTTTTACAAAGGAATCGATGTTTCACTTATCAAATCCTTGTGAGAGTTAGAAAGGAATCCATGTTTTACAAGGATCGATGTTTCACTTATCAAATCCTTATGAGAGTTACAAAGGAATCCATGTGAGAAGTCTGTGTGAGTTACAAAGGAATCCTTATGAGAAGTCTGTGTAAGTTACAAAGGAATCGTTATGAGAAGTCTATGTGAGTTACAAAGGAGTCTGTGTGAGTACAAAGGAATCCATATGAGTTACAAAGGAGTCTGTGTGAGTTACAAAGGAATCCTTATGAGTTACAAAGGAGTTTGTGTGAGTACAAAGGCCTTATGAGTTACAAAGGAGTCTGTGTGAGTACAAAGGAATCCTTTGAGTTACAAAGGAGTTTGTGTGAGTTACAAATGAATCCTTATGAGTTACAAAGGAGTCTGTGTGAGTACAAGGAATCCTTATGAGTTACAAAGGAGTCGTGTGAGTTACAAAGGAATCCATGTGAGAGCAAATCGATGTGACACTTTGAACTGAATCGATATATATTGAATGGACATCGATTTATGTTTAGTGCAAATCATTACGGTAATAATGTCATAAATTTATATTTAATAGAAAATCATGATATTAAATATTTTTAATAATTAATTAATTAATCTAAATTTAGTTATCACCAAAATATAAGTGTAAAATATAGGAGTGGTTCAACAATCTCCCCCTTTTGTGATGACAAAATTTATGATAATTTTCTGACAAAAATACGTAAAGCATAGAAAACACAGAAAATTCAAAGATAATGCATACCATGCATACTCTCCCCCTTTTGTCACAAACCAAAAATGTAGGTTCTTACCATTGTATTCTTTCCCCTTTGTGAGAGAATTTCTTACCATTGAGGGTTTCAACAATGATTGACATAAATGAATAACTCCTCCTTAGTCTGTGCTCCCCCTGAGTGAGAGATTCCACCTGAATGAGACTTGAAAATAATTGTTAGTAATATTAAAATTTACAAATAAATTAATGACTACTCCCTCTTCAGATATGAGATGGATGAAGAGCTGGCAGTCACCAGTGCCTTAAGCATCCTTTGTTCCTGATGCTTCAAGGCCATTCTGCAAATAAACTATTCAGAAGTAGGTACCCAAATCTTTTTGGGTCCTTGATGGTTAGATGCATAAAAACATCCTTTCGGAATCCATACTAGGTGCTTTGTTGTGCAGGTGTTTACTATGTGTCCTAATTTATTACAATGAGAACAACAATGAATATAAATTATTTTGTTGTTCTTATTATCTTTGTACTGTCTGTTTAGAACACAATTTTTTAGAACATTTTCCTTTACAGGGGCCTTTTTCTGAGGCATCTTGGTTTCTTTTACAAATTTTGGTAATGGATATTTTTCAGGAATTATGAAATGTTTTTCTTTTTCAGGAGTATGTAACCAAGCCCTTGTTTGTTATTTCCAGATTTTGATCTGTTTAAGCATAGGGCTAAAGATATTTTTCTTTAGTTAATTTTCTAACTAATTCTTTTAAATACAGATTTTCTTCAGTTAGAGTTTTTAATTTTTCTTCTAACTCTAATTTTTCATTCTCCTTATTTTTTAAATATTCATCCAAAAGATAAATGTTATCTTTACTATCCTTTATTGTTTTTCTAGTTGCTCCAATTCGGATTAAGATCAGAACTGGTGTTTTCTAAGCAAATAGTGTTGTTTTTCAGATTCTTTAATTCTTTTACAACATTTTTATGTTTTTCATATAGTTCATTAAATACTTCTTCTAAGTCTTCAGATTCTGATCCTGAATCTGTGCAAGAATCAAAAGATGAGTTAGGATATACTCATCTAGTCCTACCATGAGGGCTAGATTTACCTGCTCTTTCTCTGATTCTGAGCTTGATGATTCTGAGCATGTGATCTCTTCATTTTCCCAAGCAGCCGCCATGGCTTTTCTTTTGAATTTCTTGTGCTTCATTTTGGACTTTTCTGGTTGACCAGTCTTCTTTAGTCTAGGACAATCTGGTCTTAGATGTCCAGGTTTCTGCATTCATAGCAGACTGGTTCTTTTTCCTTCCTTTCTTTCTTTTGAATCCTTCTTGATCCATTTTTTTCTTCTTGAGAATTTTCTGAAGCTTGGACAGTACATCATCTACATCACTGTCTTCAGAATCTGCATCTTTTGAACTAGAAGAACAGTGGAAGGAGCAGCTGCAACTTTAAGAGCATTAGTACATTTTTTCTTTAATGAGCTTTCAGATAGTCGCTCCATATTAATTTCATGTGCCATGAGGGAACCTATTAAGTTGTCAATAGAAAATTTGGTTAAGTCATGGGCTTCTTCAATAGCGGTTACTTTAGGTGTCCATGAAACGGTTAAGACCTAAGTATTTTTCTAACAGTTTCTTCATTGGAAAGAGTTTACCAAGAGAATTTAAGCCTACTACTATGCTTGAAAATCTATTATACATAGTAGTAATGTTTTCGCTTAAAGCATTTTAAATTGTTCATATTGTGAAACAAGAATATCTATTCTAGTTTGTTTCACTTTATCCTTCCTTCATAAGTTATCTGCAGTTTATCCCAAATTTCTTTAGCAGATTTGCATGCAGATACTCTACTAAATTCTCTTTTGGATAAGGCACAACATAAGTAGTTCTTAGCTTTAAAGTTTAAAGATAATTTACTTTTATCAGCAGGTGTAATGGCAGTAGTGCCTTCAATAGGAACAATAACAAAATCACCTACCTCAATTACCTACCACAGATCAAAGTCTGTGCCTCGAATGAAGCATTCCATTCTCATTTTCCAGTATTGATAATCTTCTCCGTCGAAGAATGGAGGTCTGGTGACTGATTGACCTTCAGCATATCCTTGAGCTGCCATGGATCTTTGCTCTAAGATCGTTAGATCTTCTTGAAAGTTCAGAGACCCGCTCTGATACCACTTGTTGGCCCTTTTAGTACGGCAGCAAGCTAACCTAGAGGGGGGGGTGAATAGGTTTTCTGAAATCTGAAATAGAAACTTAACACAGAAGTTATCACTTCAAAGTTTTGTTTAGTTTAGTGTGATAAAGAGTAGCATGCGGAAGCAAGTAAACATCACACAAATAATACAAGGGATTTATCCTGGTTCGGCCCTTCCCACATGGAAGTCCTACATCCAGTCCCCAAGCAACCTCTTGGGAATTTACTAACCAAGGTACATCCCCTTAAGGACACTACAACACCCAGCACCCCAGCTGGTCTTCTTCTCTTTTTCGGGCAAGAAGGCAGCCCACTTCTCTACAGGTAAAGAAGCCAACCTCCTGGTATAAACCCCAGTGCGGTTCTGCTAGACACAAACCCTAGTTAGGTTCTACACTGTATACAGTCCTACAGCTGGACAGATCTTTCTTAGAAAAGAAAGAACAAAGCTGAGAGTTGGAACAAATAAAAACCAACTAAAAGAACTCTCAGCAAAAGACTCTCTCCCCCAGATTACCAAGATGCACACAGAGAGAGAGAGAAGAGAGGAGAAGGAGCTTGAATGCTTCAGTGCTTCAGATGCTTAAACACTTCTTCTTGGGCTCAGGCTCTTTCCTCTTTTTCTTTGAGTGTATTTGGAGTTCAGGTTCCTCACTGGTTGTACACTCATTCAAAAGATCTTCAGGAAAGCTCTATCCTTCTTCAGCCTTGCTTCATTTTATATGAGCAATTTGAATAAATCCGTTGGAGTTCTAGCGTTGCTCATCTTCTCTTTCTTCTGATAATGTGGTCTACGAGGTCTGCAAGCATAGAAAAAAGTGTTTAGATAAAAGAGTGTTTCTGTCAAAAAGGTTCATACCTTTATGTTTCCTGATGCCACCTAGAAGTGGTAAGTAATCTCTCTTTTGTTGGCAGGAGAGAAGAGATCTAGAAAGATAAGTAAAAAGATCTCCTGTCAGAAAGATAGAGGATTACGCAAATCAGAATACTGACTTTTTCACTAGATGCCAAAAGGCACTTTGAAATATAAAGGAAATCTATATTTTTACAAAGAAATCCATATTTTACAGAGGAATCCATGTTTTTACAAAGGAATCCATGTTTTATAAAGGAATCGATGTTTCACTTATCAATCCTTATGAGAGTTACAAAGGAATCCATGTTTTCAAAGGAATCGATGTTTCACTTATCAAATCCTTATGGAGTTACAAAGAATCTATGTGAGAAGTCTGTGTGAGTTACAAAGGAATCCTTATGAGAAGTCTGTGTAAGTTATAAGGAATCGTTATGAGAAGTCTGTGGAGTTACAAAGGAATCCTTATGAGTTACAAGGAGTCTGTGTGAGTACAAAGGAATCCTTATGAGTTACAAAGGAGTCTGTGTGAGTACAACGAACCTTATGAGTTACAAGGAGTCTGTGTGAGTTACAAAGGAATCCTTATGAGTTACAAAGGAGTCTGTGTGAGTACAAAGGAATCCTTATAAGTACAAAGGAGTCTGTGTGAGTACAAAGGAATCCTTATGAGTACAAAGGAGTCTGTGTGAGTTACAAAGGAATCCTTATGAGTTACAAAGGAGTCTGTGTGAGTACAAAGGAATCCTTATGAGTTACAAAGGAGTCTGTGTGAGTTACAAAGGAATCATGTGAGAGCAAATCGATGTGGCACTTTGAACTGAAATCGATATATATTGAATGGACATCGATTTATTTGTGTTAGTGCAAATCATTACGGTAATAATGTCATAAATTTATATTTAATAGAAAATCATGATATTAAATATTTTTAATAATTAATTAATTAATCATAAATTTAGTTATCACCAAAATATAAGTGTAAAATATAGGAGTGGTTCAACATAAGGAAGATCCACCTCTAGAAGATCTGCAACAAAGGGTTATCTCTCATGAAAATCTTCTAAAGGAATGGAGATACAAGAAAGATCACCCACCTGAAAACATTATTGGTGATCCATCTGTAGGGGTAAGACAAGAGGTAATGTTATACCATGTGATATCTAGTATTGTTTCTCAAATAGAGCCTATGACAGTCAATGAAGCTCTGACTGATGAATCTTAGATTTTAGCCATGTAAGATGAATACTAAATCAGTTCAAGAGAAATATGTATGGTCACTTGTTCCAAGACCATCAGATCATCTAGTGATTGGCACCAAATGGGTGTTCAGAAATAAATTGGATGAAGCTGGTGTGATCTTAAGAAACAAGGCCATATGGTAGCTCAAGGCTATTCCAAGAGGAAGGCATAGGTTCGATGAAACCTATGCACCTGTAGCTAGATTGAGGCTATTAGAATCTTACTTGCTTATGCGTCTGCATTACATCTGAAACTATTTCAAATGGATGTAAAGTCTGCATTTCTTAATGGTTTATTAAGGAGGAAGTTTATGTAGAACAACCTCCAGGCTTTGATGACACTGAATTTCGAATCATGTTTTGAAATACACAAAGCATTATATGGTTTAAAACAAGCACCTAGGGCTGGTAGGAAGGCTTAGCTCTTTTTATTAAACCATGATTTTATTAGAGGTCAAGTAGATAGTACACTGGTCATTAAGTTTAAGGTCAAACATATATTGCTTGTACAAATCTATGTAGATGATATAATTTTGGCTCTACTGATGAATCTCTTTGCAAGTACTTTGAGAAGCTTATGTAGGGAGAATTCGAGATGAGCATGATGGGGGAGCTAAACTACTTCCTAAGATTGCAAATCAAGCAAGGAAAAGATGGCACCCACATTTGTCAAGCCAAATATACTAAGGAACTCTTAAAGAAGTTTGGGTTCGATAATGCCAAGCTACTATCAACACCATAAGCACATCAAAAGGATAGACAGTGACAAGGGTGGTAAGAAAGTAGATCAAAAGATCTACAGAGGTATGATAGGTTCATTACTTTACTTAACGACAAGCATACCTGATATTTTATTAGTGTATGCATGTGTGCTAGATACCAAACAGATCCTAAAGAGTCTCATTAATTAGTGTTAAAAGATTTTTAGGTACTTAGCTAGAACTCATGATTTAGGCCTTTGGTATCCAAAATCATGTAAAATTAATTTAGTAGGATACTCTGATGCTGACTACGTTGGATGCAAAATAGATAGAAAGCACCAGTGGTTGTTGTCAATTTCTTGCAGGATGTCTGATATCATGGTCCTCAAAGAAACAAAATTCAGTAGCTCTGTCAACAGCTGAAGTTGAGTACGTGGTAGCTGGAAGTTGTTGACACAAACTATTGTGGATCAAGCAACAACTTGAGGATTATGGGCTACGTATCAAGACAATTCCTATTGTGTGACAACACAAGTGCTATAAATCTCACCAAGAATCCGTACAGCATTCAAGGACAAAACACATTGAGGTTAGATATCATTTTATTCATGATCATGTAGCTAATGGCAACATAGATATTTCCTTTATCGACACAATAATCTGTTAGCAGATATCTTCACAAAGGCCTTACCTAAAGAGGATTCACTTCTCTTAGAAGGGAATTAGGTATGTGTAAATTATGAAAAGAGTTATCTGTTTAAACTGAATACTAATTTTTCAGAATTTGAAATCATTTTTCCTCCTCAAATTTAAGCAAAAATTTAATTATTGTTTATCTGTCTTTACACCCTTGCGGTTCAAATTTTATAAGAGTTTATTCCTATCGAACTAGTCAGTTTGTCATTTTTCCATTCAAGCGCCTCCAGTTTCTAAATAATCATTATTCCTATGATATATCTCGAAATCTAGTGTGGGATCGATTCACCTCCCGCCTTCATCTCTTTCGACTTGCCTGAGACAAAAGCCCTCTCGACTCTGGCATCAACCTCATGCGATTTCGAAGCTTTAACCCTCTCCTGTGAAAAATTTCTTGAGGGCTTCTACTCCTTCCTCCATCTCAACCCTCCAGAAACTGTTCCGTCGAAAACCATGGCCTCTTCCGGGTTTCCGGCAGTGTTGGGGGTTACGGAGCAACATACCTTACCACTGAGCAACAGGCAAGATTTGCAACTGTGAAGACCAAGCTCTGTGGACACAAGGCAGTGGATGTGGCTGACTTGCAGAAGAACGGTATGGGCAGCATAGTGGCAGCCATGGATAGATTGAAGTGGATGAAGATTGCCACTCATCGGAAGTATGTTATCCGGACCTTGTCAAAGCATTATATGTTTGTTTGAAAATAGAGGAAGATGGGACCTTGACTTCCATGGTCAAGGGAACCCAGATTAGGGTCACACGAGACCTTTTGGCCTCACTTTTGGTGTGACCACCTCTGGACATAGTGGAGTTCACACTGTGGATGTTTAGGCGAAAGGTTTGGGGATAGTTGGTCCCGAGTAGATTGAAGGATGGCAAGCTAGATATCAATCAACTGAATGCCTTCAATAGATTGTTGCATTTATTGTGTGTCAAATCATTGTTCCAAGGAGTTCTACCTTCTCCACCTACACCAAGGCAGATTCCGACCTGATGTTCTGGGCTATCCAGAATCAGGGTATCAACACTGCTGAAGTAATTATTGAGAGAATGAAGTTTGCTAGTGCACAGGTATGGGACATCAAGAACAAGCTGAATGTTTCTCTACCTTATGCCCATTTCCTGACTAAGATTTTTCAGCACTATGTCATAAGTGTAGTAGGAGATGTGTCTGAGAAGATGGGCCAAGCTATCCGGTCCAAAAATTTAAGAAAAAGTGGTTTTTCAGTTGTTAATGGAGTGTGGACAAAGACTTCCGTGGCTGAGGGTGAAGCCATCATAGATGAAGCCCAAGAAGACCAGGAAGCACCAGCATCAGCAGTAGAAGCTCCTGTAGCAGTAGCAGAGATAAGCAGCAGGATTGAGATATCCCTCCTCAAGAAATTGAACGTGTTGGGCATAGTTTAGAGGTTCCTCTTCCCTCTTCCCAAGTAGCATCTGTACTTAGGGATGTGTTGGACTCCATCCCCAACAATCAGGAGGAACCAGTTATTGGTGATGTTCCAGTAGTAGTAGAAACTGTGGCTCCAGGCCACTTTGAAGAAGTCATGTTGGAGGAAGCTCCAAGTCAGAGGGAGCAAGCAGTGCTCAAGAAGATGTCATTATGGAAGATGCTCCTATGAGGGGGAGCAGTCTGTTGATGAGCCTGTTTAGGAAGAAGTTGTTGTGGCATCAGGCCACACTGATGTTCATTTGAAAGAAGTCCCTGTCCAAGAGAAAGAACAAGTAGTAGCAGACCATGTGGATGTACCCATGAAGGATACCTTGCTGAGGGGAAGTATTGGGAGAAAAAGAAGGTCAGACTCAGGGGGAGCAAAATGAATCTCCTCCAGTGAATGATTTTCAAGAAGGAGTAGCCGCTAGTTCTTCTGATTTGATGATCAAGAGACACATGTTGATCATGAGGAGCCCATTGCTAGGGGCAGTAAGAAGGGAAAGGAAGAGGTTCCTCTTCTTGCAGACACTCCATAGATGAGGCAGAGGTTTGTCATCAACCTAAAGCCTGTGATAGAGAGATTAGATGCCCAAGGTGAGATACTGTGCTCAGTGCAATCAGATGTTAACTCTATTTTTATGAGCTAGGCCTCAGCTGCAAAACAAATGTCACAAGTCAAGAATGCAATTAGATGGCTAAATAAAGAAATAGGCAGTATGAAGACTTTGTTATATGATGTTCTAAAGGAAATAATGGCTCAAGCACCTCCTGCTCCTACATGTCCTGAGCCTCAACCATCTGGAGTAGCAGAAGAAGAAATTGCAAGGCCATCAGGGCCAGCAGTGGTCTCACAAGAAGCAACTGTGGAGTTTGGGCCAGCAGAACAAAAGTCTAGGCATCAGGGCCACTAGAAGAAGGGTCAGGGCACCAGGGCCAGTGGGGTCTGAGCAGATTCGGTAGAGGTAGCAGCTGTAGCTCAAGAGCCCCCAGCTCCTTCACCCATTCAGACACCAGCCCCTCCTTCTCCACCTTCATCCGCAATAGCTCCACCGCTCCTCAACCATTTAAACAGCCACAACCCAGAACCATCTCTTCTCCTACCCCATTTCCTTCCCAATCCTCTTCACCTCCAGTCTCTTCCACACACATTCCTCCACCTAATCCTCTCTTTGAAGTACCTCCAGCCTCCTCATCAGCTGGAGCCTCCTCATCCTCTGGTCCCTCCTCTTCTGGATCAACTGATATACCTCCTTCCACTGCTCATTCTTTCTTCATCCTTGTGCTCCTCCCTCCTTCATTACAGTCATTCCGAAAAGTGCTCAGATGGATGGGCCATATCTTAGGGACATCAAAGATGAGTTTGAAGAAGTTATTCTCTGTCTGTACTGAAGGTTGGAACTCATGTTCATAGGACAGGCTCCTCTAGCCTGTTCCTAAGAAACGCAAAATCTCATCCACTTCTTCTACATCTTCTGACCCTTGTTATCCCCACTGTGGTTTTCTCTAATCGTGGATAATAAAAATAAACCACTTTACAGAGAATTCCTTCAGAAGGTTGCCTTCGCTACCATCATCAACCTTCCTTTTCTTAACCTTACTAACCATTAAATGTCATTTTGCCTTATACCTCTCTCTCTAAATCAGAAAAATCTAAAATCTTTTCTCTAGCCGATTCCAAAACTGAAGATCAATGGGCTCGGGGTCATAAAACTCTATACCATAAGTTTCTTCTCGCCGATCTGCTAGATTCCCTCCGGGATCATTCCTTGACCCTATCTGAGTGGTTCCAGATCCTCCATAAAGAACCTGGGCCTTTCATTCAAAAGGAAATCAGGATGATCTGGCACTTTCAATTATTCAATAACTACCGGTATCTTCATCGTCTCCTTGAGATTCAGCTGGGTCAGTCAAGGAAGCCATCAAAGCACTTGGCTCAGTTGAAGCCCACACTGAAGCTGTCCAAGTTGATTTTGCAACTCTCCCAGCCTGATACTATTCTCTTCCTCCTCTTCATTCTCTGGTCATGGAATCATCTGTAGGCTCAATTATTTTTGAGCGTTTTGCCAGAGTTATGGGCAGAATCAAGGTACAGAAAGGCTATCTCTTGCTTTCCACAGATTTTTGTTTCGAGAGTATCACCATGGTCATGTCAGTGCTATGTGACTTGCTCCTATTCTATCAAAATGTGAGAGAATTTCTCCTGAAGACTGGGCCAGATTCTATCCTCTTTTTGCTTAGCAACTTACTGATCTAAATGTTTCTCAAGCCAGAGACGGAAAACCTCCAATGTCACCTACTACATTCTGGACATGAACTCCATTCACCTTGTAAATGATCCCTTTCAAACTTGGGTTGAAAGATACAAGGTTTATGTTGCCATGCGCTTGGAACTGAAGCACAAGCAGATTTTCTACCCTGTCTCTATAGACCAGTTTCTTGCCTGTGCTAGTTTTGGGAAGGTCAGCTTCTTTAAAAATCTTTGACAGAGATCCTTATGCTGACTTCCTAGATGAGCAGTTAGTTCTTCATCTCAAACAGATGGCTCCCACCATGGGACCCTCCTATTCTCTAGCTTCTGGGGTTTTCAGATTATATTTTGAGCAGCAAGAAGAAAAGGCTTGGGAAGTTATTTCTCATTATGCCTCTCTTTTGTCTCTTGCTTTCTATCTCTCTGTACCCCCTCCGGCTTAATTTAATACAATCTTTGTGTGCTCTCTCATTCATTTTTCTCTTCTTCTTGTCTCACAATGTATCTTTTGCTTACCTGACAAAAAGGGGAGAGAAAACAGTAGTTCTGAAATACATTTCAGCATGTATTATGCCATTTCAGAATTATTACGCATCATATATGCCTATTGTTTAGTTCTATAAAAAGGAGAGAAATACAGTATCTACCTTTCTTATTTGTTCTACAATTATACTTAGAAGTATTTCAGATCATGTTTATTGTTAAGTTTTGTCATCACCAAAAAGGGGGAGATTGATGATCAAGTTATCCCCATGTAATTTAAATAAATTACACATCTTTTTTGATGATTAACAAATTATGATAAAGGTTACTAACACTTTTTCTATGAAGTCTAAGCACAGAAAATAAACCAAGGGAAAACAAGCCAATAAAGTAAGTATTCATCACACTACAACAATATGAGTTCAAAGCATCAATATTGTCTAAGTACACCGATTTTCCACTATAGGTCATAACGATTTCTATAGAGCTATAACGATTACTTTCTGCAATGATCGTTAAGTGATCGCAACGATTGCCCTCACAACGATTTGTTAAGTGATCGCAACGATTTACCCTCACAAGATCATTAAGTGATCGCAACGATTTGTTTTCATAACAATTTCTTAAGTGATCGTAACGATTTACGTTCATAACAAATTCTTAAGTGATTATAACGATTTGCGTTCATAATGATTTCTTAGGTGATCATAACGATTTGCTCTCACATAGATTTGATAAGTGAGAACAATGATTTGCTTTCATAATGATTCGATAAGTTACATAACGACTCTATTACTGTAACGATTCATCAAGTTACATAAGGACTTGGTCACTGTAAGGATTCGATACAGCAAACAATGATTTGCTCACATCATTTTGTCTCTTGCAATTGCTATATAACGATTTGTTTATGAAGTCATAACGATTTGTCTACACAACGATTTCATAAGTCATGCATGTATCAATTCCTGGAATTAACGATTTAATATTTGAACTCATTTTGAGTACGTTGAAAAGTCAAAGTCTCCACGTAAATCTTTCTGACAACCATACATTTATTATGACTGAACGTTTCACTGTAGTACATGCAGACGATATCTTCTATTCTCATGCTTATTCTGTAAACATCTTTTTAGAAGAACATAATGGAACTTCTACTTCTGTATAAAATCAATCTAACGTTGACTGACAACAAGAGACAACTTAGCTGTCTATTGTTTAGCATTTAATTCGTGCAGGTCTCTGACAACATTCGTCTACAACGTTTGACAGAATAGAAGCCCAAGGATATTAAAAGATCCTCTCTCTTTGCGTGCATGAAAGGATAAAGGATTGTGCTTAGAGACAACGGCCACTTCAACATTCGAATTTCAAAAGGGTGATATATATAAAGAATGAAGCTCCTGAAGGAAGACAACGTTTAGAGAACAACAAGTGATACAACGCTTACAACCTTTTGCAAGCTTTCCTAGAACCAAGCAAAAATTCCCATCTGTTCTAGCTCCTGCTCTCTATGCTAAGTGTATATCTGTGAGAGAGCCTTTAGTTCAGAGAAAAGTCTCTATTGTAGATCTTTCTTCTCTGTCCTTGCTTCAGATCAAGCACTGTTCTATAAGCTTGATCTAGGGGCGTCTTTCCCTGAACACTTTCTCGTGTGTTTGTTCCCTTCGTGTAGAAGGATGACCTGGTGGGATCCAGGTTGTGAGGTTCCCTTCGTGTAGAAGGAAGACCTGGTGGTATCCAGGGTGCTGTAATTCCTCTTCGGTTGTGAAGAAGACCAGCTGCGGCTGGTGTGTAAGGGTCCATAAGGGGGACAGTACCCTTGGGTTAGTAAAATCCTGAGATATTGCTTAGGGACTAGACGTAGGACTCCTAAGGAGAGGAGATCCGAACCAGGATAATTCTTTGTCGTGTGATTGCTTTTGTGTGTTGATTCTTCCTTCACTAACACTAACAATCTACGAAGTGTGCTTTTGTGACCATTGTGTGAACGGTTTTAAGTATTAATATTTTTTAATACCCCATTCACCCCCCCCCCCTCTGGGCTAGCTAGCTGGGCAACATTACATAGTTTCAGAAGAACTTACCCAATTATCAGGGTTTATCTATTTAACAAATGTTATCTAGGCTTACCTAGTTACAGAGTTACATGTGTAATTCTGTAACTGCGTAAGTCTTAATTCCTATAACTGCGTAAGTATGTAGTGTTCATGTGTAACTTTGTAACAGCATGTATGTGTGTAATTACACATGTACATACTATGTAACTACAAATGTAATTCTATAACTATACATGTAATTACAGAGTTACATAGTATGTAACTCAGGGACTCTGTAATTAGATAAGTCCATGGTAACTAGGTATTATAGTATAGAAGGGCTTACCTGTGTAAGTGTGTAATTACACATGCAACTCTGTAACTAGGTAAGTCAATGGTAACTAGGTAAGCCCTTCTGAAACTATGTAAGTCCCTTCTTCTATAATTATATAACTCAAAGACCTAAAAATAAATCCCCCAAATTAGGGATTGATTGGTAATTCTTCCAGTATGTATGTATTTACAAAGTTACATGTGTAACTACATAAGTATGTAATTACATACTTACCACAGTTACAAGATTTATATACTTACACAGTTACACTATGTACTTACGCAGTTACACACTTTTGGGATAATAGTACACACTTTTGAGATAACGGGGGAGGATAACGGGGGTTAAAAGTAGGGACTTAAAAATAAGTCATGCATAAAGTAAGGATCGGAAGGCTGTTGAAAACCTAACATGGACCTGAAAATAATGTCAGGTCCCTCCAGGGACCAACAGTTAATTCTCCAAAAAAAAAAAATCAATCGCTCGCTTGCCCATCACCACGTCGACGCCTACGACGATTTCGCCAGAAATTTTTTAGAAGCGGCTCTCGTGCCGCTTTGACGAAAGCGATTGTGACACTTTCTTCTCTCTAGCTCTCTCTTCTCTCGAAGCGCTGCGTACGTGGAAGTCAAGGCCGCCCCAGAATACTTGGTAAAAATTGTGAAGTTGTCAGAGATTTTTCACCTAGAAATTTCTCCAACCTCATTTCCAAATGCTGCCTTAATCCTACAATTGCACTTTTTCATTTAAAAGAAATAAACACAAGTTAGGAAGGTCGCATGTGGCGTCAACCCAAAGTTAAGTTGTGGAACTTCATCGATGTTTTCTTCCCAACAATAAGTACTTTCCATATTTTTGAGGTAAAATTTTCAAAATAATTTTATTTTATAAAATATTTACATAAATATCTAATTCTAACATATTTATAAATTCATAATTTTAATTTACACAAATTCAGTGTAACTTACATATATTTTCTATAACTTATATATTTTCTCTGCAACTCGTACGATTTTAATGTAATTTATACTGATTCAATATAATTTACACATAAAAAATACATAAGTTATATTAAATTAGTGTAAACTGTAGATAAAAATGTAAATTAAAGAAAAAATTTAAATTATATTGAATCAGTGTAATTGAGAAGTATAGATTTGTAAATAGGTTAAAATTTATTATATTTATGCAAATATTTTTTTAAAAAGTATCCATTTTCAACCTCGTACGATCTGACAACACCTTCTGTACGGTCAAATTTCGTGGGTAAAACGAGAGGATGGCAATTCAAAGGCAGACATCTCGTCTTGTGAACCCAAAAAAAAAAGGGCCAGAGAAGAGTCCCCAACACAGCAATATTTGAACAATCAAACAAGAAACGTAACCAGTACAAGGGACGTTCACTCCAGGATTGCCGAGTCAATGGTCGCACACACGGCGACGGCGTTTCCCGGAAGAAGAACAACTTACCACGATTCATCTTCTTTGATAAATACTTTCCTTTACGTTGCATGAATCCCAATCTGCGATCCCATCCCTAGCTACAACTCTCTCTTTCCTCTCTCTCTCTCTCGGCTCTCTCATCTCTCTCTGGTTCACTCGTTCAGGCTCCTCTTTCCTCTGGTCATGCACACAGTAGCACACCATCGCGCCACATCTCGCCGGTGCGGAGCTCCCGTCCCTCCCCTCTCAACCCCACAAGACCCCGCGCGGCAGCCGCACCACCCTCACAAGGCCGCCCCCTTCCTCAGCTACGAATTCCAAGACCCACCTCGCCAACCTCGACCGCCTCCTCCAGAAGCCGTCCCCCACCCCGCCACCTCTTCCCCCTCTCCCCGAGGACCATGGCGCCTGGGTTGACATGGACGGGGGCTCCAGGTGGGGCACCCTCAACGCCCTCAGCCTTTCCGGTGTTCTCCCCGCCGCCAGGAAGGTGGAGGAGATGTCCCCCAGGAGCCTGAACCAGCTCCAGCGGCTGCTCAACGGCACCCCCCGCCCCTCCCCGCGCAACGGCATCGCCGGTCGTTGGCGGGAGCTTCACGGCGCCAAAGACTGGGAGCGATTGGCTCGAACCCGCTGGATAGGGACCTTCGCCGGGAGATCGTGCGCAACGGCGACTTCGTCCAGGCTGCCTACCACGCCTTTCACTCCAACCCGGCGAAGCAGCCCTCGGACCGCCGCCAGGTCGCCCTCCCCGACCGGTCCTACCGCGTTACTCGCGACCTCTACGCTACCTCCTCCATCGAGATGCCCCGGTTGGTTGACGGCGTGGCGCCGTGGATGAGGCAGAAGACGAGCTGGGTGGGGTACGTGGCTGTCTGCGACAGCGAGCGAGAGATCCAGCGGATGGGCCGCCGCGACATAGTTATCGCCCTGCGAGGCACCGCCACCGCCCTCGAGTGGGCCGAGAACTTCCGCGCCGCCCTGGTCAAGGTACCCCACGCCGATGCCGCCGGACCCACCGCGACAGAGGCCACAGAAGAGAGCAGGGAGCCGCCGTCGTCGGAGGAGCACGTGGAGCCGAAGGTGGAGTGCGGCTTCTGGAGCTTGTTTACGACCGAGTCCAAGCAGGCGCGGAGCCTGCGCGACACGGTCGTGGAGGAGGTCAGGCGGCTTATGGAGGTCTACAAGGGCGAGCAGCTCAGCATCACGGTCACGGGGCACAGCCTTGGGGCTGCGCTGGCAGTGCTGGTGGCCGACGAGCTCGGCGCCAGCCTCGGCCTCGGCATGTCACCCCCCATCGCCGTGTTCTCCTTCGGCAGTCCCCACGTCGGCAACCGGGGGTTTGCCGAGCGGGTCAGAGACCGCGGGGTGAAGGTGCTGAGGGTGGTCAACAAGCGTGACGTAATCACGAGGGTGCCCGGCGTGTTCGCCGACTACCAGAAGGTGGCGGAGGAGGATCCGGGCGGCGGGGAGGCCAGGCGGAGGTGGTTGCGGGCGGCGGCGGAGGGGGGGAAGCTGGGGCGGCTGCCGGACAGGTGGAGGGACGCGGTGGAGAGGGCCATGACGGCGTGGTCGTACACGCATGTGGGGAGCGAGCTGAGGCTGGATAGCCGACAGTCGCCGTTCCTGAAGCCGGACGCGGGGCCAGGTTGCTGCCACGACCTGGAGGCATATCTGCACTTGGTGGACGGCTTCCTGAGCTCGCGGTGCCCCTTCCGGGCCAACGCCAAGCGCAGCATCGTGAAGCTAATGGCGCACGAGGGCTCCAGCCTCAAGCGCCACTACACCAGCCGGGCCCTCGCTTTGATCGGCATGGAGGCGGCGGCGGCGGCCGATGCCGAGGCAGTGCCGGCCGCTGACGGAGGCGGAGGCGGTTGCGTGCCTAGCCCTACGTCTTCCTGACCCATTCCAACACCAAACAATTCTCCTTTTGCTTCAAAATAATTTACGCGTATTTGGGGTTGGTTTTTTTTTTTTTTTTTTGGAAAATATTTGATGCACAGTATAAATTACATAGTAGAGGTGAGCATTATGTGTCCGGGCGCTCGGACATTAAATATTTTTTAGTAGAGATACGTATCACTTACCCCTTTTGACAAGAGACACACATCCCAAAACTCTCGTATGACAATGACATGCATCTTTAATATTAATGTGATTGACACCGGTGATGATGTGCACTCATTTTTTTTTAAACGACATCAGTTGAGTTGTCAATCGCAATTCGTAAGCTGTGCATAACCATTGATAGACGTTATTTGTGTACGACGGCAAGACCTTTTATATAACACGAAGACCCATTCCTCATATATTTTCCGTGACCTTCAAACAAGTGGGCAGATTTTATGTAAGATAAGTAATCAACGGGTTGTTTAACCTCCAATTTTTATTTCTTAAATTTATATTATATTTGTGAACCGTAGCAAAGTAGGTTTAGCTAATGGGTCAGATAAGAAGCTTATTAGAGAGAAATTTTGTATAACTAATTCGTCTTCTCAAATCTCATATTGGAGATCTATCAATATATAGTTTAACCGTAAAATATATAACCATGTATCTCTTGCTTTAATTTTTAAACCAGGGTAAAATTCTCATCTACCACAGCCCTGAAGAATTTCAGCACAGCCTAGGTATGAAAATCTCTTGCAGTCAAATGCTTGCATTGATGTGTTCATTTCTACACTTATTCCTATGAGATTTAAGATACGTCTCCATATGGGTGTTTATGATTTAATTTGGTCTGATTTATAGAAAATTTTAAAAAATCATTTGATCCAACTCGAACCAAATTAAATCGAAGTTTTTTGAAACTAAATTTTAGTTCGGTTTAATTTGAAAATAAATATCTTTAGATTCTCTTAATCTTAAATAAGATTTTAATTACTTATTTCTTTAATAAATCACTATTAAATAAGATTTGAAATGAAGTATTAATTGTTAACGACTATATTATCCTCCATAATATATATTTTTACGTAAATATATTGAATAAATTTGATAGATATATATATATAAAATAAATAATTATTATAATTTAATTTAATCGATTTGATTTGATTTATAGAATTTAGAAATTGAATTAATCAAATTTTTTATTTCAATTTGATTTAGAACCAAATCAAAAAATTTTCATATACCGAATCAATCAAATCACTCAATTCAATTTAATTTTTTAATTTAAAACGAATAATGAGTTAGATTTTTTCCGTTAATTTTCGAATTGTGCGAATTCAATACTGATGGAGCATGTCTTTGGGACAAGAAAATTACAACTTTATTGCTGAAATGTAAGCTGTCTTGCAAGTCAAACAAAGATAGTAAATGGAAGCGGTCCCCAGACCGTATGGCAGGCTAGCAGAGCTCTTTTATTCATGCACCGGTGGAAGAGCTGTTGCTAGGTATCATCGGGGTCCCGTCAGGGGCAGCTAGTTATGAATCATGATCGATGACTGCAGTGGGCCCCGTTAATAGAGAGATGGAAGAAACGTGATTCCCCCCCTTCGGCTGGCGGATATGACCAACAAAAAGGCCAACCAGATGTACAAGAGTGGGTGTTTGTAAAAGTTTGGGTCCTCGACGACGCGGCAGACATGTAAATGTGTCTGTAGAGAGGCTAGTAAGGACTAATGATCATGAACATACCAGATCACTTTTTTAATAACCGAATAATTAATCTGTGATAAATAAAATTTATCAACCCTGATAAATAGATATTATTTTAAAATTTTGAATAACTTATCAAGACCTTTATCACCAAGAATTATTGATAAGTCTCGGTAACTTTATCTCCTCTCTCAACTATAATAAAGATAATATTATTTGTCAAATAAAAATTTGAGTTATGTTATCCACGGATAACTTATCTATAGAGGTTATTAAAAAAAAGTCTACTATTTAAATGAATTTGAGAAATATTCAATATACATTTGACAAGTACACCTATTTACATGCCAAGTAATGTGAGAATCTATGTGGTGCCATGCAGGCTAGGATATCACACCATTGGTGCAGGTGGTGAGCAGTGGTAATAGCGGCAATCGATGGCAATCAACGACAGTCAAATGACAGTCTTTGGTATACAATAGCGAAAAGTTGCAGTGGACTTATAAATTACAAACTTGGACTAATAAATATAAAGTAAGATTTAAAATAGAAAAATTACATACATATCCTTTATAGTGTTTGGAAAAATATTCAATGAACCTTCCACCATCTAATCCTTCACGAGCTCTTGAATTGTTTTTTCATCAGAATACCCCGACTTCGCTCCCACAAGATGAATGTTGGAGCACGTGATGGCGAGTATGGACACATGTCATGCGCTTTGCGATGGTGACTATAGATGCATGTCACATGCCCATCAAGTCATGCCCTAAAGTGACAAGTTTGAGCTAGAAGATGGGAATGGTGAGCCATCCACCTTGTGCGTGTGGAGGTGGGGAGGGGGGGGGGGATGGCTTGATCACATGAGTCGAGACGTCATCCTGAATTGTAGGTCAAAGAAGTGAGGACTCTTTAGTTGAAGTCTACCATCCCATTCTCACTCGTAGTTGCCTATTGATTGGGCCGAGTGTGAGCAAATGGACCATAATTGGGCTAATCTACTTTCCCCCTCCACACATCCTCCTACTCTTGGGCCTAACGGAGACTAGGCCCAAAAGGGGGTAGAGAGAAGAAAACAGTCGATAGGGTGTCTGATGGTGTCTTCAATTGTTGGCATGTGTCTATGCCAATCAACGAATAGAGATATCCATAGTAGTCTATTATCTTCTGAGCATGGGATAGGCATCCATTGGCTAGGAGGAATGGTGGTTAGGGGGCGTGCATTGCCACATTGTCGGTGATCATTTTGGGGTCAAAATAGTTTTGCCGTGTGTCAGGATACGTTCTCTTGGAGACGCATCTTGTCAAGTTGACGCATTCTTGGTAGCGCATCCATCGAGGCATTGACCGACTTTCCAGGATGGTGTCGAAGGAGGACGCATTAGGCGCTAACACTTCGTGTCGAACAAACACAGTAGGAATTTGTGCATCGTGCCGCTTTGAGACGTTCTGGGGGTTGTCAATTTAGAACCGAGGGCCATGCTCATTTCCCTCTCTTCTTCTCCCTTCTTATTCTTTCACCCAAGCGAGCTTCCCTTGTCTTTAGCATTTTCTTGGTGTTTTGGGCTTGGAGTGAGCTTCTCTTTTGTAGAGAGGTTTGACTTGGAGCTTGGAGGGAGGAGGAGATGACCACTCACACGAGAAGGCCCCAATAGGTTTTTTCTCCTCTTTGAAGTAGGGACTCCAACTTTTCCTCCTAGTTCTAGCTTGGTTTAGGTTGTTCCCCTACTTAAGCATGCTCCCATCATTGTGCTTGTGAGTTGCGGTGAGAGTTTCATGCTTCCACGCATGTGAGGTTTCCATTGAGCGTAGCTAGCTCTTCTTGGCATACATTGGGGCGATCCATGGGTGGTTTGGTTCTAAACATGCTATGTATGTGCTTCCCATGCTCCCCTTTCCCAGATGGTGTGTTGTTTGTGGTTTTTGGGGTGATATGTGGGTGGGCTGCACTGGCAATGCATGTGTCTGAGAACATGTATGGTTGGTCGCTTTCTTATCGTGTCGCATGCCGTAGAAGTGTTGGCTTTTGCTAACGTGATGGGAGAGGGTGACGTGATAATGTGGCGATGGCCCTAGGTGACGCCTTAGTAAATAAGAGCAGGTAAGTTCACATGGAGTCTTGTTTCCATTGAGTCTTTGTCTGTTCTAGTTTCTTCTAACTTGTGGCTCAAGTGTTGTTCCTAGCACGATATTACACTAGTCAGTTCGCCCGATGCTCGACACTTGAGAACTTGTCCCGTTGAGTGGTTTTACCATTTCCTAAGACCCCCGTCCTCGTGAGCCCGTTGAGGAAGTACTCAAGGCTAGAAGCGTGCTCGAGTCAATGACTCAGGAGCATAGAGGAAAATAGTGGTTAGAACAGTAGCGTCGAGTCGTTTATAGATATCTCATGGTTGTTCTGGGATGTTGAGGTCATTTGGGGTGTCTTCCTGCTATACGCCAGCCAGTCCTTTCTCATTGCCTCACTCTATGTGGCCCCCAGACTACCTAGTGATAGTGTTTCCGTAGCTAATGTTGTTTGTCTAGATAGATTTACCTCTATCTGCATTATAGTTATGTGGTAGTCATGGCGTGCTGGTTGTATGGGGTGTCTGTCCTTGTAGTGCTTCCCGATTGGTAGTTTAGTAGTTAACTTTTCCCTTTGCACTTTCTTTTGGTAGACTAGAACACTATTTACTTTTATATTTTTACTATTATACTCTACATGTTAGAACCAGTGGGAGATTCGTAGTCCCTACTGTGCTTCTGTTGAGAAGCTCACTCCCCTCCCTTTTTCTAGGTGAGGCTTCACAGTAGCAACAGGTCGCGTGCCTGGTGGAGGAGATAAGGTGATAGTCATCATTCTGCTCCTAGCAATAGTCCCCATTTTCTCGTATACTTCATCCTTGGGATATGCCCCATAAGGGTTCTGTCATTTCCCTTGTTTTCTAGTACTTGTGTGTTTGGGACTTGTACCTAGAGCTATACCTTGTACTCTTGCTCTTCCTTCTACTTATGCATATGCTTCTGTTGGATCGACAATGCAATGAAATGGCAAATATAGAAGGGGGGGGGGTTGAATAGATTTGCAGTGGAAACTTTATACAATTAAAAATATGTCAAATTAAAATCTCTATTCAAATAGGTACTCACCGATTTGATTAACTTATAGGAATCTAAAGCACATTAGATCATCTATCTATAAGTGTGTGAGTGCTTAGAAGGTGATCAAAAACCTATGCAAGCATTCTAGTGGAAAATCAATACACCAAACCACTGCACATGATATTTTTAAGGTGGTTCGGCTCCTAGACGGAGGCCTACGTCCACCCCTCACTCAAACCAAGTGAGGCTTCACTAAACCACTGATTCACAGCTTCAAACACTACTGACTCCCAGCTTGAATGCTGACTCACAGCTTGCAAATTGCTGATTACACAGCTTATCTGCTGATTCACAGCATCAAGGTTAGACGGACCTTCTCAATCCACACACACACAATTTGGGATCAACACTCCTATCACCTAGGAGCACTCAAAGAGTTCGAGTAAAGTTTAAAAGTGAAAAACAAATTCACATGAGAATCAGAGTTAAGAGAGACAAATCCTCAAACAACCAGTCCTTTAACTTTGCCCAATTCCTCTGGAGTAAGGTATTTGAACTCTAAATCTTTAGATCTTGAGGGTTTAAGTTGTGCTTCAGATCATCTTGCACAAACACATCATCTGGTTGTGCTTCTCTACCAATTTGATTTGAACTCCTTCAAATCAGCCTCAATCCGCAATACTCTATTTTAGATCTAATTTACAGAGAAATTCAGATCTGAGTTGATGATCTTGAGTTCCTCCATAGATGCTGAGCTTCGTGCTTCTACTCTTGCATAAGCTTCCTCTTCCACCTTCCTTCAAATCTTCTTGTTCTTCTCAACTCTGCTGCTTCTCCTTTGCACCACTGTTTCTTCAACTTTCTCTCTCTTTCTTTCCTTGATTCTCTGTCATGGCTCTGAAGCTGCAAGCCCGTCGGGGAGGAAAGCGCAAGGTTTCAGCACCTGCGTCGTCTGAACAGCGCACCAAGGTAAAGAATGATCAAGAAAAAGGCAAAGAATCTCTGGAAGAGAAGACTTCTGCTCCGTCTTTTGAAGCTGTCTATACTCTCATCCTCGTTCGGCCAAGAGAAGACATTTTCCAAGGGAAAGAAGAAAACAGAATATGTGGACCTGAGCAGTTCTAGTGGAGAAGAAGAAAGTGAGCAAGCATCTCTGGATGAACATCCCACAGAGTCACCTGAAGAGAACCCTAATGACCAGGGTTCAGGTCATTCTTCCAGTAAGCAGAAATCTATAGAACAGGAAGGTTCTCAGTCAAAAATCCCAGTGTCAGATCTTCCGTAGACTCAGATGATTCCAAAGAGGAAGATGCTCAAGAGATTTAGGATGAAGGTGAAAAAGAAATAGAAATCGCAGCTTGCACGGATTCGAAAGGGCAAAGTTCTGAAAACCCTGCTGAGTCAAAGTTTGAGGAAAATGATTCAGAAGATGAAACTTCTCAAGCACAAGAGACTGTTCACCTTACTGTCGAAAACAAGTCAATTCTACATCTAAGAACTATGAATGTACATGATGAAGGTATGAACAATGTTTTTCCTGAGTTTCTAGTGATGATAGAATTCCAGTGTTGGACTAGATTTATCAGTGAGCATAGGATTTTTTATCCTATTCTAGTCCAAGAATTTTACAGAAATTTGGTGAGCAAGAATTGATTCTAGAGTCTAGAGTTAGAGGGGTTTCAATTGTGCTCACCATAGATGTTGTGAGTCAACTTATGGATATTCCCGATGAAGGCCACAATTCTCAAGAGTACACTTTTGGTGTTCATGAGGCCTACACTCTTATGACAGGACTGCCACATGATAAAGGGAATATATTCCAGACTAGGGTGTCAACTTTGAATGCAAATAAATTTTCTCTATGAATAGAGTGCGGATCCTCTCTCCTAGTGCTTCTCCATGGCGACAGTGTAGAGTTCTCCCTTGTAGGCCAGCAATGGCTGCCCAAGGGTGGGGGTGCTGGTCCTCCCCCTTCACCCCCTTGCTGTTCCCCCTTCTGTTGCTGTTGGGCCTTGGCCTACCCTCGTGCCCTAAACCCTTGGTGGAGTCTCTGCTGCCGTGCCCCTGCTCCAGATGGCCCAATTCTAGGCGCTCTCCTTCCTCAACTAGCTATTCTTCTTTCTACGCCACCTCCTGCTATCTTCACCCAGCACTGGTACTCCTATTGTGGGGTCGCCCTGGGTCCCTACTGCTCCTGGCGTGCCCCCCCCCTCCTAAAGCAGGTCTTGCTACAACCGGTGGGCCTCCATCGTTTGCCCAGGTGCTCTTACACTCCCTTAAGGCCCTGACTGTCCCTATTGCTGTTCACCCTCCTGCCTCCAAGGATTATGGGGAGCCTATGGTATTCTTCACCTTGGAGGAGATCAACATATCTTGCAAGCCCCTGTAGTCAGCGGTGATAGCTAGAACTCCCCAGGGTAGGCCCTCTTTCCCTGAGATCCGCACTCATCTTGTGCAACGATTCAAACTCCAGCAAGAGTTCATGATCAGCTCACTGGATAGCCACCATCTGCTGATTCGATTTCTGAGCAGAGAAGATTACCTTCAAGTGCTTCTAAAGGAGTCCATGTACGTACAGGGCAGACTCTTCAGATTTTTTAAATGGTCTATTGACTTCTGTCCCGATGAGGATTCGCCTGAGATTCCAGTCTGGTTGGAGCTGCCCCAACTCCCTGCTAACTTCTTCAATGACCCCATGGTTTGCTGCATAGCTGGGAGCATAGGTCCTATTCTTTAGGTGGATAGGAACACCTTGTACATGGCACGCACTCAATCTGCTCGAGTAAATGTTTAGATCGACATGTCCAAGAAGATGCCTGATCGATTTGGGTGGGCTGTGGCGCTAATGGGTTTTGGCAGCCCATCATATACCCAGACCCTCCTACCTTCTGCTCCTCATGCAGACGCCTTGGCCATCTTCCATCGGCCTGCAAAAAGGACCCTGCTAACTCAAATCTGTGGACTGGTGGCTCTGGTCAAGGCCAGCATGAAGACAACCTTGCTGCCAAGCCTGGCAAGAAGTGTAATGACCCTCCCTCTAAGTAGGCTGAGAAGCTTGTTTGGCGTCCAGTTTCTGTTGGTGCTAAGGATGCAATCCTCCTAGTGTTGAGACTGGTTTCTCGTCAATTGTTGGAGCTGCACTTAAGGTAACCGAGCCACTGCTCTATGCTATCTCCATTCAACAGTCTATCAGTGCCCCTGTGGATGATATTCTTGTATGCCCGGGTGGTCAGAATGCTCAAATGACAGATATTGATGTTGCACATAGTGATGCCCAACCATGTTTGAAGATATGCCTCCACAGCAATCAGATTTAGCACCTGTGATTGATGCTCCCCCAGCTGCTCATATTATTGTCACAGATCCCCACCAAGTCAGATCCCTCTGACTGCTTTCCTGATGGCATTCTTACTCCAGCTGAACCTGCTCATAAACAATGTTGTTCATGCGCTAATAGAGGATGCTCTGAAGGTGCCCCGTGATAGAATCCATCAGCAAGCGGCCACGGTGTTCAAGATTTTGCTCCAGATCCTGCTATTGGCCTAGTTCATGTAGCTGCTCCTGACATGGCAGATCTATCTCAGAAGCACCCTCATCTGCCCTCCCCCTCTGCTGCACCTGCCAAGGCTGCACACTTAGATTTTCCTCAGCCATCTTCAACTCTGAATGATGCTGCTCCTGCCGATTCTGATATTGTGGCGCAGCATCAATCACCTCCTCATGCTCAATGTTCTCCTTTCAGGGTGGCAGCCTTGCCATCCACTGGAGACGCTTCCCTGTCAGCCCCTCGCGTGTCTTGTGCTGATGCTACTCGCATGAAGACTAGGAGAGACGCCATTGAGGGTCCCATTGTTTGCTTGCCTGCTAATGATGCTTGCCCACCTACTGATTATGCTCCTGCATCCCGGGCAGCTATGTAGGTGATCATAAGGGATGCCCAAGGAAGATCTATTCAGCCAAAGGTGTTACAACTAGAAATACATTCCGTAAAGTAACTCTACGAGCTCCTTCTGGGACCGGGTCTGATCCTCGGCCCGTTGGTTTACCTTTCGTTTTCTTGGGCCGATACTTCACTTAAACTTGACCCCTCTGCGTAGGGTGTCTTCAGCTTGTGCCCCCGTTGCTTATGTACTTCTTTTCCCTTCATGCTTCTCATATATATAAAATTGTCTAGCTAATTACGACATGGGAGGTTCACTCTATTGTTGTATCAGCCTAGATATCACTTATTTATAAAAAAAAACATCATTATGCAGTACCATACTGACCCTCAAGGAGGGAAGGCATAGGATCACCAGTCTGCAATGGTTCTTAATATACTGTTTGATCAGAAGAGAGAAAGTCAACCTATCTATAATCTTTTGTCAGTTGCTTCATGAAGCAACAAGACCTGAACTTAGAAAGAGTTTGCCTTATGCTGCACACCTGTCCACTATATTTCAGAAGGCAAATGTTCCTTTAGATAAAACTAAGACCATGAAGATTCCAAAGTACCACATCTACAATTTGGCCCATATCGTCAAGTTTATGAAGCTAAACTTGGAACCTCAGTTGATAAAAGAACCAGGACAGTGAAGACATTGTTGTGGATCAGCCACAACAAGACCAAGATGAGCATAGAGATGATGTTGAACATCAAGGAGTTCAGGTGGATGAAGACTTTCCTGCTCCTCCTTTTCTTCATAGACCTTACTCTCCCATTCCTAAATTTGATGGTCTAGGTGTAGATCCTCCACCATTTTCACCTGTTCATCACACTCCTCATGAGACCTTTGCTTCTGAGTAGGCTCATCCTTCCACGTCATCTGTTGAAGTTTCTGTACCACCTCAGCTTTTACAATTCCTTCAAGACTAGTTTACTGCACTCAATGAATCTATCAGCTTGCTGAATACCAAAATTGAAGAACAATCTCTGCATTTTGAGAGCAGATTAGAAACATTAAGAAAGCTCAGTGAGAATATAGACAGACAAGAGCAATCTGCTAGATTTGTAGCTCTCAGATCCAACAAGCTCATAGAAAGGATTGGAGAAGTTTTTAACAGTGTAGCCTTCACTCAAGCACAAATCTTTGATAAACTACAATCAGTTGAAGAAGCTATTCAGAAAGGATCAAAACAGTTAGCTGATCTTCCAGCTCTGAGGAAATCTTATTCACAAATGTCTGGGCATATGAATATTCTGAGAGACTAAAATACAGAAATGGCTCATCATATCAGATCAATGAAATTTGATTTTGAACAAGTTTAGAAGCCTCATGGAGACACTAAACTGCTGAGAGCCATCTTGCAATATCTTCCACTACTGTACCCCCTATGCCACATGGGGCAGATCACATTCCTGTTGTAGTCTTCGCCAAGCTAGGTGAAATACATAGCTTTCTGGATACAAGGCTGAATGCTATTCAGATTTATCTTTGAGAAAATTATGATGATTTGGAAATAAGACTGGCAAGGATTGAGAGCCGACTCATTCGACAGCTACCTCCACCACCTCCTTCTCCTCAGTGATTCTCTGGTTTTTGATTATGTCAAAGGGGGAGAGATATGATAGGAACTTTTGACTTTTTATTTGATCTTTTTATTGGAACTTTGTTGTGATGTGTACTTTGATGTAAATCACTTTTATTAGCAATCAAATCATGTAAATCACTTTTATTAGCAATGAAATCATCAAAGTACTTGTGTGAAATGTTTTTGTGTGAATGGCTTGTGTGGATTGATTGTGTGGATTGCTTATGTTTGTATGGTGACCTGGTTATACATGAGATTCATCCAACAGTCAAAATTTCTATGATGTATTGTTGCGATCATCAAAAAGGGGGAGATTGTTGTGTCCCTAGTTTTGATGATGTCATAAATCAAGTAAAATGTCACAAATATCTAACACAAAGCTTTTGTATCACAGAAAATTTCATAAAGTCAAAAGTTCTCTTGTATGTGTTGACATTGGTTGCTTCATATGTCAACACACATGTAACAGTGAGTGAGTTACAGAAGTTCGGTAATGCACATAGGTCGACTCTATACAAAGGATAGGTCGATGCTTGATGGATTTTTAGTAGCGCAGAAATTCTAAGTATCCATTAGGTCGACACTACCTGAAGAACATGTCGACTCTTGTTGGTTTTCTGGCTAGCGCTGAAGGAAAGGATTTGCATGAGGTCGACTCCAGATGGGCATTTGGTCGACACTAATCAAAGTTCCTATTAGCATTTAGAGAAAAATATTGCTTGAGGTCGACTCTACTTGTCTGTAAGGTCGACTCTACCAGTCTACCAGGTCGACTCTAGATGAAGGTTAGGTCGACTCCACCATCAGTTGAGGTTAACACTAAGATGCTACACGGTCAACTCTACTTCATGAACCGTCAGTCAAACTGCAGTCACTTGGATGAGGTCGACTCATGGAGTCTTGGAGTCAACTCAACTGAAGTATTTTCACTGTTTCAAGTCAAGCTCTCTATGTATGCATCGACACTATAGTCAAGGTAGGTCAACTCTCTAACACTTATACTCAAGTGGTGAGAAGTGTAGCGACCCTCATTATACCGGTACGGTTATACCAACCCACGTCGGTATAGAGAACGTTGTCACAGTGGGACATTTACCCAACAATAACATTCAGCTGAGATACACGTGAATATAAGAACAGAGTAGCGAAAGTAAAAGAACCACTGTCTTTATTTCATTCATCATCCACATTTAACATACATGATTCGATTGAATTAAAAGAGCTAAAGTCCACATAATCCATATAAAAGAAGTGCTAAGATAACATACATAGTTTGTTCAAGTTTACATGATAGCTTTAATACAATGCCTCAATTACATACATCAAAATGTCAAATATCACAACTAATCTCCACCAAGCTAGCTACTCCCCGCGCTCGGAGTCTCTCTCCACGGTCTCCTCCAAAGGTGTGTCACCTACTACACCTGTATGCCGAAGCAAGTAATGAGTCTAAAAGACTCAACGAAAACACTACATCTATCATACATGCACATGTCATCGCAGGTTTTACATACACATTTACAAGACACAACATGTAGCATGCATAACATTGAAATTAACAACCTATCATGGTAATTCTACTAATGAAACACATGATTCATGCTTTCAGATTTCCTAAATTAAAATCTCCTACCATATGCTCTCTAATCATTTCAACACATGAAAGTCCTACTTCCAATTAAGCTAAAACGAAGCAATCTAGCATGATTAGCTTACATACATGAAAGAAAACATTGCTAACATGGTTACTACTCATTCTTACACATGCATATAGCCATTTTACATGCTTTAAGCTTGCTGCTTTGACATGGTTTAACACTTCACAATCTAACACATGAAGCTACATTCTTATTCAAACCACAACGTGAGAGTAAACATACATGGAATGGTTTACACATAAGTAAGGATTGTCCCTAGCATGGATCCTATGCATTGTACACATATAGCACATGATCATAACCACATTTATGTTGCTGTTCTAACATGATTTCAGATCATCATATCAGGGATTTCAATTTCACATCCTCACATTTTGGTTTCACATTTTTTTCACAATTTCTCATTCACATAGTTCACTTTTTACACATTGCACATTTACACATGTTCACACTACACAATTTGCACATGATCAATCACTTTCACATTTCACATTTTACACTTTAGTGCCGTGACCATAGTCCAAACCACCATAAGAAGGACACATCACATAGACGCCACCTAGGCAATACAGTGACGACTCTTGGACTGCGCAGACCGGGAGAACAAGTCTCCACCCTAACCAGTGGTACTTGTCCACCTCCAGGATTTCATCCTAATGCCCTTAGGATCACAACACATTGAACCTTCCCATGGGGACTTTTCCATGGTACGGTTCCACAACCCTCTATGGAAGCAGTATCACACTTGGCACAGTCTTACACATTACACATATCGGTTTTTACACACATTTTACACATGGCACTCACATCTCATTCATTCTCTCATTCACACATGACTCTATTTTCCCCTAATCATGCCACTACAGATGACAGAAATTAACATTCAGGAAGTTTCACAATCAGTTGGGTTACACAGAAATTAAATCATTTCACATGGCATGCATTAAGTTCACATTTTTTGCATAGAAAATTCATATTGCATGGTATAGTTGTCCAAATGACCTGAGAATTTGACCACATGCTGATTTCGGGTTTAGGACCCCACATGAAAATTTTCACATTTTTCTGATCCAAAATGCAATTGCAGAAAATTTAACATAAATTCCCATATTCTTCGAAATTCAATTTATCATGGTGTATAACATAAAAGTTCAGTTTAACAGATCATAACCCTGAACCCAATATACACAATATCACAGGAATTTTCCCGGGTTTATTACACAGTACACAATTTACTGGAGATTTTACAACCCTACACATGTTTTTCTAATTCCATTTCAGAAATTCAATAAATCAGAGGAGCATGGAGAAAATTCCCAAAAATTCAGAGCATGGACTAATTTACCCACTCTCGTTTAGCAAAATTTAGGGCATCCAACTTCACATGAATTGCACAAACGGTAACGAACATGGTTTAGGTCTCATCATGCATACATTCTCCATAATAAAACCATTTATGCAAATCACAAAAATTACAAGGATCTCACCACACATTCAGACATCCATATTACATATCATAATAGGTTTACAATATATCCTCATCGAAAACACATCGAAAATAATCATATACCAGGAAGAACAGCTCACTGTTCTGTCCTGGAGAACTTAACGGCGGTCTCTAGCCGTTCCAGGAGTGGACGACAAGATCGCTGGACACCACTAGGATGTCGGCGTCAAGGGCATTGACGCCAAGTTCCTGTCTATGCAGAAACACAGACCGAACTCCAAATAACAGGGTGAATGGGGGATCTAGGACACGAGAAAAATGCATAAAAATGATAAAACCCTACTTGACATCTACATGGACGATAGGGGTTGGTTACTTGCCTTCCAAAATCTCCATAAGGATCAAGGTGGCGGTGAAGCTCTCCTTGGGCAGTCCCAAGAAGCTCCCAAAAGCCTTCCTCCCTCCGGTTCTTGAGCAATCTCCACAGCAGATCGAGGTCGGGGATGCCTTCCTCGATGCTCCAGCTACCTCCTTGTCATGGTAGATGGCGGTACAAGCTTCAGATCGCCGGATCAAAGGTTGCAAAGGTGGGGTTTTGCTCACAGAGCTAGGGCTTTTCTCTATCTCTCAAAAAGGTCAAGAGAGGGTTTTTTGGTTGCACTCGGGTTCAAATATAGGAGAGAGCCACTCCTGTCCCGCAGGGTTGATGTGAACCCTTTCAGACCGTTGGAGACAGCTCCCCAATGGGTGAGCTAGCTTGCTCCCAGAAATCCAGCTCTGCAACGCATGCAGGTCAGAGAAATTAACGTCCACATCGCTGGACGCTGGACTTAGTGTTGGCGTCCATATGGTTGACGCCTACACAACACAAACGTCTATTGATATTGACGCCAAGTTGGCCTTCGGCCAGAACTCAAAACATGCAGAAATCATGCACAACTTATACCTATATACGTGCCATATGTATACTGTCATGTACACACTACCATCATGTGTTTCATACATTATTTACAATTAATTATACACATGCATACATAAGTATAATAGTTGATACATACGTAGATATGTACATCTATGCATACACAACATAATTATTTACACGATTAAACTAATGCAACACAATTTGAGGGCCTTACACCCTCTCCCCCTTAAAGAAACTTCGTCCTCGAAGTTAGAACGACACTACTCAAACAAAAGGGGATACTTATTCTTCATCGCATCCTCAAGCTCCCAAGTAGCCTCCTCTCGCGAGAAGTTCCGCCATAGAACTTTCACCGATGCGATACTCTTGTTCCGGAGATGCTGAACCTTCCGGTCAAGAATAGCTACTGGTTGCTCCACATACGACAAATCTGGTTGAATCTCCACTGGCTCATGACTAATCACATGAGATGGATCTCGGACATACTTCTTCCTAGCATAGAAACGTGGAAAACGGGATGACGCTAGCTAAAGCTGGGGGTAAAGCTAGCTCATATGCCATGCTGCCCAATCGTCTGAGAATCTCATACGGGCCAATGAATCTAGGGCTCAACTTACTATGCCTGCCAAATCTGACGACACCACGAGTAGGTGATATCTTCAAGAAGACATGTTCACCCACCTCGAACTCCAAATCCTTCCTCCTGTTGTCGGCATAGCTCTTCTGCCTATCCTGTGCCGCAACAAGCCTCTTCCTGATAAGCTGGACCTTATCCGAAGTTTCCTGAACTAACTCCGGACCGATCAGCTGCCTATCACCGGTCTCCTCCCAACATAAAGGAGATCTGTAAGGCCTACTATACAACGCCTCAAATGGAGCCATACCAATACTCGCATGAAAGCTGTTGTTGTATGCGAACTCCACTAGAGGTAAATGACGCTCCCAATCATCCTTCCAATCCAATACACACGCTCTCAACATATCCTCGAGCGTCTGGATAGTCCTCTCGGACTGTCCATCAGTCTGGGGATGAAACGCCGAACTGAGCTTCAGCTCCGAACCTAACGCATGCTGAAGACCCTTCCACAACCCTCGAAGTAAATCTCGGATCGATCAAAATGATCGACTTCGGCACCACATGCAATCTAATGATACTACTAACATACAATCTAGCTAAGCTCTCAACCGACTGCTTCTTCTTCATCGGTAAGAAATGCGCAGTCTTTGAGAATCTATGTACAACTACCCAAATCGAGTCATTGCCCCTTCTAGAGGAGGCAAAACCCGAAAAAAAGTCTATAGTGACAGCTTCCCACTTCACACATGGGATCCATCCTTGCATAAGGCGGATGGTCGCTGTCGCTCGGCCTTTACTTGCTGACACACTAGACATCGGGACACATAGTCTGCCACATCCCTCTTCATGCCAGACCACCAAAAGGACCTCTTCAAATCTTGGTAATCTTCGTGTTACTAGGATGAATAGAGAATTGCGATCTATGAGCCTCCGCTAAAACATGCTCACGACATCTACAAATCAGGGACACAAACACGGTGTGAAATCTAATCACACAGTCCTCATCACGAGCAATGCCTGCCTTGCCCACTAACTCTAAGAGTCTAGGGCCGGCTATCTGTTGCTCGATCACCTCATCCAAAACCGGACCTAAGGGATAACTGAGCTACAAAAGCCTGGCATAATGATGGCTCTAACTCAGTCAACGCGCAAGCCGCATCTTCCAACATCTTCCAATCCTACTGGAGAGATGGGCTCTTTCTATCAGAGCATCCGCTACGACATTCGCCTTCCCAGGGTGATACTGAAGGTCGAAGTCATAGTCCTTCAAGAACTCAATCCATCTTCTCTGCCTCAGGTTTAATCCTTTTGGGAGAAAAGATACTTCAGCTCTTGTGGTCGGTAAACACCTCAAATCTGACACCATAAAGATAGTGCCTCCAGATCTTAGGTGCGAACCACTGCTGCGAGCTCCAAATCATGAGTCGGATAGTTCTTCTCATGCTCCTTCAACTGACGAGAAGCATAAGCCACTACCCTCTCCTGCTGCATTATCACACAGCCTAAACCAATCGAGACGCATCCGTGTAGATAGCAAAACCCTCTACACCATCTCGACAAGACTAACACCGGAGCGACGTGAGCTTAGTCTTCAATATTGAAAACTATTCTAACACTTCTCGGACCAAACAAACTTCACTCCCTTTATGGTGAGCGAGTCAATGGGGCAGCGATGGATGAAAATCCCTCAATAAATCGCCGATAGTAACAGCTAACCAATAAAACTACGAATCTCCGAAGGGGTCTTAGGAATCTCCCAATCTATAACTTCTGGACCTTTGCTAGATCGACTGCTACACTAGCACGGGATAACATGCCCGAGGAAATGAACCTCGTGCAACCAGAAATGCACTTGCTGAATTTTGCGTACAGCTTGTGCTCACGAAGAACCTCTAATACTACTCTCAAATGCTGACAGGGCGTGGCCTCATCCGGAGAGTAGACCAACACGTCATCAATAAACACTACAACAAAGCTATCTAAATAAGGCCTAAACACCCTGTTCATGAGATCCATGAACGCTGCAGGGGCGGGTCAATCCGAAAGGAAGAACCAAAAAACTCATAATGTCATAACGGGATCTGAATGTCGTCTTGGACCACATCCTCACTCCGAATCCTCAACTGATGATACCAGATCACAAATCAATCTTAGAAAAGACTGATGCATCTTGCAACTGGTCAAACAAATCATCAATATGAGGTAAGGGATACCTTTCTTCACAGTCACTGGTTCAGCTTTCTGTAATCAATGCATAACCTAAGGACCCGTCTTTCTTCTTGACGAATAATACGTGCGCCCCAGGGGAAACACTAGGGCGATAAGTCTCTTTTCTAGCAACTCTTGCAATGCTCCTCAACTCGGCTAACTCTACAGGTGCCATCCGATATGGAGCCTTCGAGATGGGAGAGGTGCCCGGAAGCAACTCTATGGTAAACTCTATCTCTCTATCCGGTGGCAATCAGACAAGTCATCAGGAAAGACATCTGGAAAATCCTGCACTACCTCAATCTTGCAAGAGTAGGTGACTCATCAGCCTCTGGTACTAATACCACGCTGGCAAGAAAAGCGTCACAACCCTTGTTTACCATGCGCATCGCTTCATGGCAGAGATAACCATCTTTCCCGCCAAGTTCCTTGGCAAGGGATGAGAAAACTCGTCCTCACCAGGAATGCGGAAAACAATCCTCTTCCACGACAATCTACTAACGCATAGTGCTCTAGCCAATCTAGACCAAGAATAGCATCATAGTCCTTCATCTTTAGCAAGAAGAAACACATCTAGGATTCTATCCTCAAGCACACAGGTAACGACGGAATGTATTTCCTAGTCGATACCGTACCCGAGGGGGTGCACAGACAAAGGGACCTCTAAATCCTCAGACTCTATGCTTGACTCTAGGCTAATGCCTAGCGAACCGCTCGGAAATGAACGAGTGAGTAGCTCCGTATCAAACAAAACCCGAGCGTGCACACCTAAAAGTAAAACAGTACCTTCGGTGACATGCTCCGTCTGCTCAGCGTCCCGCGGGCTAAAGCAAACACTCGAGCTGGGGCTCGAGGCCTTCCTGGTCTCCTGTAGCTGGCGCTGCTGGGGCTGGCGCTCCGCGCTGGACTCCATGCTAAAATCTTGGGCAATCCATGATCTTGTGGTCGCTGCTTGCGCACTTCAAGCACTTGACCGTAATCATCCAACACTCGAACCACCATGTGTCCTCCACAGTGGAGACACTCTTTCTTCACACCAGGGGAATGTACAGAAGGTACCTGAGTACTGCCGACTGCTACTGATTGCTGTTGTGTCTGGTACACCACTTTCTTCTTGTCCTGTCGTTTGAACGTAGCTGCAGGCCTCTTCTGCGAAGCCTTCTTCTCTTCCAAGTATTGCTCCATCTCGCCCTCCTGCCTACAAGCAGCGCTGAGGGCCTCGTCCAAAGTGCCGTGGTCAAACGCCACGAGCCTCATCCTCAGTGATGGCTTGAGTCCCATCACAAACTTCTTTGTCTTCCTGCGCTCATCTGCTACGATATGAGGTGCATATTTAGAGAGTTCAGAAAATCTTGCCTCATATTCTATCACGGTCATGGACCCTTAAGTCAAAGATAGGAATTCTTGCTCCATCCGATCTTGAATATCCTCGGGGACGAACTTGACCCGAAAGAGCCTCACAAACTCGTCCCAAGCAACATCAATAGCTCCGTCCTCAAACCGGGTATGCAGCAATGAAGCCCACCATACATCAGCTCTTTCCTGCAGTACACCGTTCATAAGCACCATCTAACAAATCTAGCTTAACAGAACATACAAGCATATAAACTAAAGCATACCTGTAGCATGTAGGTGGCTAATGTAACCTTATCCTCATCTGCACACCTGATGGCTCGTAAGATCTTTTCTATCTCCCTCATCCAGCTTTCTGCCAACAATGGGTCGCTCTCCCCCTTAAAAGAGGGTGGCAGCATCCTCTTGAATCTTTCCATGGCAGAAGGTCCACCATGATCCTGAGCTGGTACTTGAGCCTGCTACAGTGCACAGCAAGCAATACACAATCAACATAATATCGCATAATTAAACAAAACATACTATTAATCATTTTATTAGTCTAACCTGAGCCTCCAACTGTGCCTGGAGTGCTGCCAGAGTATGAGCCTGTGTTTGCATGGCTTGCACCAGACCTTGCATGAATACTACATAATCCACAGGCGGCGGTGGGGGAAGTACAGGACCCTGTGGTGCCGGGGACTGCTGCTCTGCCCGCTCCTCACGTCTCGGCTCGTCCTCACGGGCCGGCGCTCCGCCACGCCTACCTCTCGAAGCCATGGCTGTAATAAATTTCAGCCACCATTAGAGCTACTTTAATTTATTTTCTAACCGCTTGCTTATCTATTTTTCATTCATTATTAATCAATTCTACACATGTGGACATTCCTATGTAGACTTAGCATGTAATGAAGATGATGACTTATATATATTCATGTGCAATCTCAACCGGTTGCTCTGATACCAATCTCTGTAGCGACCCTCATTATACCGGTACAGTTAAACCACGTCGGTATAGTGAACGTTGCCACAGTGGGACATTTACCCAACAATAACATTCAGCTGAGATACACGTGAATATAGAAGAAGAGTAGCGGAAGTAAAAAACCACTGTCTTTATTTCATTCATCATCCACATTTAACATACATGATTCGATGATTAAAAGAGCTAAAGTCCACATACCATATAAAAGAAGTGCTAAGATAACATACATAGTTTGTTCAAGTTTACATGATAGCTTTAATACAATGCCTCAATTACATACATCAAAATGTCAAATGTCACAACTAATCTCCACCAAGCTAGCTACTCCCCGCGCTCGGAGTCGCTCTCCACGGTCTCCTCCAAAGGTGTGTCACCTACTACACCTGTACGCCAAAGCAAGTAATGAGTCTAAAAGACTCAGCGAATAACACTACATCTATCATACATGCACATGTCATCGCAGGTTTTACATACACATTTACAAGACACAACATGTAGCATGCGTAACATTGAAATTAACAACCTATCATGGTAATTCTACTAATGAAACACATGATTCATGCTTTCAGATTTCCTAAATTAAAATCTCCTATCACATGCTCTCTAATCATTTCAAACACATGAAAGTCCTACTTCCAATTAAGCTAAAACATGAAAGCAATCTAGCATGATTAGCTTACATACATGAAAGAAAACATTGCTAACATGGTTACTACTCATTCTTACACATGCACATAGCCATTTTACATGCTTTAAGCTTGCTGTTTTGACATGGTTTAACACTTCACAATCTAACACATGAAAGCTACATTCTCATTCAAACCACAACGTGAGAGTAAACATACATGGAATGGTTTACACATAAGTAAGGATTGTCCCTAGCATGGATTCTATGCATTGTACACATATAGCACATGATCATAACCACATTTATGTTGCTGTTCTAACATGATTTCAGATCATCATATCATGGATTTCAATTTCACATCCTCACATTTTGGTTTCACATTTTTTTCACAATTTCTCATTCACATAGTTCACTTTTTACACATTGCACATTTACACATGTTCACACTACACAATTTGCACATGATCACAATCACATTTTACACTTTAGTGCCGTGACACATAGTCCAAACCACCATAAGAAGGACACATACACTCACATACACATAGACGCCTAGGCAATACAGTGACCACTCTTGAACTGCGCAGACCGGGAGAACAAGTCTCCACCCTAACCAGTGGTATGCCACCTCCAGGATTTCATCCTAATGCCTTGGATCACAACACATTGAACCTTCCCATGGGGACTTTTCCATGGTATGGTTCCAAACCCTCTATGGAGCAGTATCACACTTGGCACAGTCTTACACATATTACACATCGGTTTTACACACATTTACACTGGCGCTCACATCTCATTCATTCTCTCATTCACAACATGACTCTGTTTTCCCCTAATCATGCCACTACAGATGACAGAAATAACATTCAGGAAGTTCACAATCAGGTTGGGTACACATAAATTAAATCATTTCACAATGGCATGCATTAAGTTCACATTTTTGCATAGAAAATTCATATTGCATGGTATAGTTGTCCAAATGACCTGAGAATTTGACCACATGCTGATTACGAGTTTAGGACCCCACATGAAAATTTTCAATTTTCTGATCCAAAATGCAATTGCAGAAAAATTAACATAAATTCCATATTCTTCAAAATTCAATTTATCATGGTGATAACATAAAAGTTCAGTTTAACAGATCATAACCCTGAACCCAATATACACAATATCACAGGAATTTTCCGAGCTTATTACACAGTACACAATTTACTGGAGATTTTACAACTCTACACACATTTTTCTAATTCCATTTCAGAAAATTCATAAATCAGAGGAGCATGAAGAAAATTCCCAAAAATTCAGAGCATGGATGATTTACCCACTCTCGGTTTAGCAAAATTTGGGCATCCACTTCACATGAATTGCACAAACGGTAACGAACATGGTTTAGGTCTCATCATGCATACATTCTCCATATAAAACCATTTATGCGAAATCACAGAAATTACAAGGATCTCACCACACATTTAGACATCCATATTACATATCATAATAGGTTTACAATATATCCTCATCGGAAACACATCGAAAATAATCATTACCAGGAAGAACAGCTCACTGTGCTGTCCTGGAGAACTTAACGGTGGTCTCTAGCCGTTCCAGGAGTGGACGGCAAGATCGCTGACGCACACTAGGGATCTCGGGTCAAGGGCATTGACGCCAAGTTCCTGTCTGTGCAGAAACACAGACCAAACTCCAAATAACAGGGTTAATGGGGGATCTAGGACACGAGGAAAAATGCATGAAAATGATAAAACCCTACTTGACATCTACATGGACGATAGGTGTTGGTTACTTGCCTTCCAAAAATCTCCAGAAGGATCAAAGGTGGCGGTGAAGCTCTCCTTGGGAAGTCCCAATAAGCTCCCAAGAAAGCCTTCCTCCAGGTTCTTGAGCAATCTCCACAGTAGATCAAGGTCGGGGATGCTTTCCTCGATGCTCCAGCTACCTCCTTGTCGTGGTAGATGGCCGGTACAAGCTTCAGATCGCCGGATCAAAGGTTGCAAAGGTGGGGTTTTGCTCACAGCAGCTAGGGCTTTTCTCTATCTCTCAAAAGAGGTCAAGAGAGGGGTTTTTTTGGGTTGCACTCGGGTTCAAATATAGGAGAGAGGCCTCTCCTGTCCTGCAGGGTTGATGTGAACCCTTTCAGACCGTGGGAGACAGCTCCCCAATGGGTGAGCTAGCTTGCTCCCGGAAATCCGGCTCTGCAACGCATGCAGGTCAGAGAAATTAGCGTCCACATTGCTGGACGCTGGACTTAGTGTTGGCGTCCATATGGTTGACGCCTACACAACACAAACATCTATTGATATTGATGCCAAGTTGGCCTTCGGCCAGAACTCAAAAACATGCAGAAATCATGCACAACTTATACCTATATACGTGCCATATGTATACTGTCATGTACACACTACCATTATGATTTCATACTTATTTACAATTAATTATACACATGCATACATAAGTATAAATAGTTGATACATACGTAGATATGTACATCTATGCATACACAACATAAATTATTTACACAAAATTAAACTAATGCAACAAAATTCGAGGGCCTTACAAGAAGTATTTGTCAGCACATAAGTTTCAGGCACACGACCCGAGACCCAATGTTTGTGACTTCGGGTACACCTCACAAGGTTCTGGAAGATGCTTTTTTTGGCGGCAAAGTATCACCCAATTATTTGGGAATCCATTGAGGGGCCCACCTGAAAAGATTTCGTGATTCAAATCAAAACGAAGCATGTCGTCCTCTGCAGGAGATGTCACACACAGGAAGAAAAGTTCAATGATCACAGAGCGAAAAAGTACAGAGAGATCCAGAGCTTGACTTCAGAAGAGAGAAACAGACTTCGTAGCAGTCAACTGATCAAGAGGAGAGGATGCTGGATCGTGTTTTCTTCATATATGAAGACCTGCTACTGATCAATTGAAGCAGAGCTTCAAAATTCAACATCCTTCAGAGACAATTGATCTCTGTGTTGTGGCCAGTACAAGAATTCGATGATCTCAAGCCTGAAGAAGATGCAATTGGGAGTTCAAGAAGTCATCTGACCAGATCCAACGCCAGAGCAGAGTGTTTGCTTATTTCTGCATTTCTTCAGAGATCTTTTTAGTTGATTTTTTTTTGATTTCTTCTTTACACCAATTTGATTGGTTGTCTGCTCTAGTTGGAATAGACGGATTGATCCTACACTTGGTGTGTAAAGATTGTGAGATTTGAAACAATCTTGAAGCTATGAATCAACAGTCTGTAGAAGCTATGAATCAACAGTTGTGTGTGTGGTTCACACATTTGAGTTGATAGTGAAGCAACACTTGGTTTAGTGAGGGGTGGACATAGGTCTCCACACTGGAGTTGAACCACCTTAAAAATTTTGTTTGCATTGTGTGGTTTGAGGTGCACTAGCTAAATTGTTCGTCTGATTTGACTCTAGTCTAGAGATCTTAAGTTTTAATTAGTCAATATCTATTCACCCCCCTCTAGATATTCGTTTCATACACAACAACTTCTAGTGCAATAGTTGTGGTTTATTTCATTTACATATCTTGTGAAACTCTTCTTCTAACCCTTCCGGGTCCTTGAATCGTTGGGTGGTGGCATCAAGTATCAGGTCCTTAATGGTGGATCGAAGGTCGAGTTCTCGGGGTCGTTACAGTTGGTATTAGAGTAGGAGTCTATCAAGACTTGTAACATGATTAAGTCACAACAGGAAGTCCCACCTAAAGTACAAATACATTGCTAGCCACTAGAGTTGTTATTATTAACTGTGTTGGTAATTGTGTCATACATGATATGGCTTCGCACAGGCATAGGCAGACTAGAGAGTTGATGGAGCAGTAGGGAAAGTCAGATCAGCCAGCGGCATGTAAGATACAATAAGATGACACAGTAGATCAGTCAATCGCATAGCCATAGAAGCCTGCAGCCGCGCTGGCCTAGTAGTAGTGGTATTAGTAGCCTCAGGGAGCATAGTAGCAGTAGTGGTACCAGCCACCAGCACCACCGTATGAGGTGATGATGCCCATGGCTGAGCAGATGTGGAGAGGCATGTTTCAGGTCCCATGGCAGCATGCATAGATGGCATCATGTGAATAGCATCTAGTGACTCCTCAAATAGTGCCAGATCAGCAGGTAGAGCCACTCGTAGTACAATAGGCAGCACGACAGACACAACTAATAGGAAATACCCAAGCAGTTAGAGTAGGGGTGGTGGCACTAGAGGACAGGATAGCACTATTGGAGAGGTTTCTACATCTTCGACCACCGATGTTCTTTGGCAACTATGATCCAGACAAGGCAGAGAGTTGGGTCCGAGCTCGAGCATACTCTCGAGACCATGGACTGTGTAGAGCAAGATCAAGTAAGACTACAATGTATCAGCTGAAGAGGTCAACACATGAGTGGTGGAGAGTTCAGAAACATACACATTTTCTAGAACAGAGGCTGGATCAAATTTCTTGGAGGTAATTTTTGAAGGTCTTCTACAACGAGTTCTTCCCAGACTACGCCCGTCGTGAGAGGATCACAAGCTGACACACGGAGATATGACCATGACTGAGTACTATTAGAGGTTCATCCAGTTGTTGAGGCACATTCCCCACATAGCAGACAATGAGCAGGCATGTGCAGAGTGCTTCATAGTAGGACTAAGGCCAGAGTTGAGGTGGGGAGTGTTTGCACATTTGTGTGACACCTTGGCAGTTGGCGAAGCCTAGGATATCACCTTAGAGAGAGTCCGGGCACCAACTACAACAGCAGGAAGGATTCCCCGCTAGGTCTACCCCATACCAGTGTCCCTCTGTTAGTTGTGGTAGTGTAACATCTTCCTCCTCTTCGGGCACATGTAACTCTAGCTTGCACTCAAGGTTCAAATGATTGTCTACTCGCGGGGGTAGATGATATCGGCAGCAACAGAGGCATCATCCAAAGATAGTGGAGCAGTCGGTTCAGCAGGGAGCTAAGCAGGGCCAGCAAGAGGTGATTTGTTATAGTTATGGTCAATCCGAACATTACAAGGAGGAGTGTCCGATGGGGAGAGGACAGTAGAAACAACCAGTTCAAACACAGTTCACTTAGTAGGCACCCCAGTTTTCATACCCTCTCAATAGCAGCACCATGTCCACGACAATAGCAAGGACAATACCCACTATAGCAGTAGTAACAACAATACCCACAGCAGTCACAGTAGTGAGGACAGTGTGGACATGGGTGCATGATGGCTCTCACTAGGGAGGAGACTGAGGATTCAAACCTGGTCTTAATGGTGCTTATCCTTGGTAGAGCCACTCGTGTTTTGGTAGATCCCAGTGCAATGTTTTGCTTTTGAAGAGTTTTATGAGTCACTTGTTTGTTCCACACTCGGGAGGTAGTGTGACATGCTAGTCGAGCTTCCATCCGGAGATTTCATGCATTCTCTTGGTTACTTTGAGGGTGTCATAGTTGAGATCCAGGGTTACCAGTTACCAGCCAGATTGCATGCTTTGCAGCTCCGAGATTTTGATGTCACCCTTACATAAACTGATTGGACGCTCACTTAGTTGTGATGGATTGTCAGTGGAAGACCGTGAGATTTGAGATACTTGGAGAGCCGTTCTCTACTTTCGATGTATCTGGTCTACTCGCCAACCCTTTATTTCCTTTTGTAGAGCTCGATGCTTGATTCAAGATGGTTGTGTGGCATATCTTTCTTCTATTTTTTTGTCAGAGTATGGCAAGTTGTCTATTTCTAATGTACCCATTGTTTGCGAGCTTTTTGATGTTTTTTTGAAGGATCTACCAAGGTTGCCACTTGAGCGGGAGGTAGACTTATCTATTGAGTTGTGAGTTGTTGCTGATGTTGATGCCTTTGTTCAAGGACCGTACCGAATGTCTTTGGCTAAATTGCGAGAGTTGAAGCGACAGTTAAAAGAGTTGCTTGCCAAGGGTTTCATTTGTTCGAGCAGTTCACCATGGGGCACACCAATGTTTGTTGGAACATGCATGACAAAAAGGGGGAATGTTGAAACATATATTATCTTCACAAATAAAACAAGAAAAACAAGATAGCAACGTAAGCTTCCATTCTCAAGCATCGTGTGGACTTGATGCAAAAAGATTTCTCTAGTGAGTCCACATGTGTAAACCTGTCTGGGGAGAGCCATTCTTGAAATATCATTCCCCTCATATCTAGGGTTTCTACGCTAGACTATAAGCTTCATGTACATCTTCTCGATATGAAGTCTTGTTGTGCATTGCACAAACAGTGTAAGTCTGACATAGGTAATTACCCCTTGTAGAAGGGAAGACCTATTTGAGCATGGTGTGAGCCCCTCTAGACGAAGGAAGGCCAAAGTGTTTTGGCATTTGTTCCCCTCCTGTAGTAAGTTTCCCCTTATGTAGAAGGGAAGACTGGTTGAACCGAGTGTTGTATCTTTGACTAAGATAGTGAAAGCTTAAGCTAGTTGGCTTGGGGATTAGACTATGACTTCTGTTGGAGGGAAGATCCGACCAAGATAAAATTCTCTTGTCTTATTTGTGATTTGATTGGTTTGCTAATACTAATCTTTTTATTACTAACATACTTATGAAAAGTGTAGTGTCTACTTATTTTATGATTTAGCTTCCAAAAATAATACCACCTATTCAACCCCCTCTAGGTGAAAAGCGTTACCATCATTGATCCAACAATGTTATTTGAGAGGAAGAAGGAAAAAAATTGAGATTGTGTATTAACTACAGGTAGTTGAACCAGGTAACAATGAAGAACAAGTATCCATTGCCCAAGATAGATGATTTGTTCGATCAGTTGCAATCAGCTACAATGTTTTTGAAGATTGATTTGAGGTTCGGATACTACTAGTTGAGGATCAAGGAGTCTGATATTGGCAAGACAACTTCCGTACGCGAATGCCTTTTGGGCTCACGAACGCACCGACAACTTTCATGGACCTGATGCACAAAGTGTTCTGTGAATACTTGGACAGGTTCATGACATTTTAGTTTACTCAGCTTCGAAGGCAGAGCATGAGGAGCACTTGAGGATCTTGTTGGAGATGTTTCGGAGTCACTAACTTTATGTCAAATTCGACAAGTGTGAATTTTGGCTGAAGGAGGTGCACTTCCTGGGACATGTGATCTCAGGTGCCAGTGTGGCAGTGGACCCTGTCAAGGTTGAGGCAGTGTTGTTTTAGGAGCAACCCACTACAGTGTCAGATGTTCATAGTTTTATGGGACTAGCAGGGTATTACTGGAGGTTCATTCAATATTTTTCTAGAATAGTAGAGCCATTGACCAGGTTGACTAGGCATGATACTATGTTGTTTGGACAGAAGAGTATGAGCAGAGCTTCCAGGAGCTGAAGAGGAGGTTGATTTCAACACTAGTGTTGGTTTTGTCATCATGTAGTGGAGGTTTTGTGGTATACATCGATGCTTCGAGGACAGGTTTGGGTACAATATTGATGCAGCATTGTAGGACAGTTGCCTATGCTTCTAGACAGTTGAATAAGCATGAGGAGAACTTTCCTATACATGACCTGGAGCTTGCAACAATTGTGTTTGCTCTGAGGTTGTGGATACACTATTTGTACAGTAAGGTGTTTGAGGTTTTCCCTGATCACTAGAGTTTACAGTATGTGTTCACACAGAAAGATCTGCACCTAAGGTAGCATAGGTGGTTTGAGTATTTGAAAGACTACGACTTTACCCTCTCCTATCACCCGGGAAAGTCTAATGTCGTAGTGGACTCTTTGAGCAGATGGGTTTACCTAATTAGTTCTTTGTTGGTCAGAGAGTGGAGGTTGTTCGAGGACCTCACTCACGAAGTTTTCTGCCCTTCGAAGTACAAAGATCGTGTTGTGATGGCTAGCTTATCAGTTCGTCTGACAATGTACAGTCAAGTGTTGGAGGCTCAGCATGTAGACCTAGAGTTGGCAGACATTTTGTAGATGCCAGAGTTGAGATAGATGAGGATAGTGAAGTCAGATTCAGAGGCCAGTTTCATGTACCCAGTGATGTGCAGTAGGCGCTGTTAGTAAAGGCACACAAGTCGAGCTATGTCATTCACCCTGGTTCCACCAAGATGTACCATAACCTGAAGGGACTCTTCTAGTGGCCTGGGATAAAGAGAGGCATACCAGAGTTACTCGCCGCCTTACTTGTCAATAGGTGAAGGCAGAGCATCAACATCGAAGTGGCGAGCTTTAGTCATTGCCCATTCCCGAGTGGAAGTGGGACGATCTCACCATGGACTTTGTAGTTTGTTTGCCTCGTTCCCTACAAAGATGTGATGGCATTTCGGTGATTGTTTATCAATTGGCAAGACAACACATTTTCTCCTAGACAGGATGTCTTGGTTACTGGATAGACTTCTTAGGTTGTACGTGAATTGAGTTTTTCTACTGCACTTCCGACTTCCATTGTTTCCAACAGAGACTTGAGGTTCACTTTGTTGAACCACTCTTATATTTTATTCCTTTATTTTAGTGATAACAAAAACTCATGTTTATCTCAAATGTATTTAATAATATTTTAAGAATATTCTTGCACTATCGCTTAATAGATTTTCACTAAAAAGCTCAATTGATTGTTATTCAATGCATATCAATTGGTAACTAAGTGCCATATTGATTGGAGAAGAAATATATAATGATTGGTAACTAAGTGACATATCGATTGGTATATAAGTTCCATATCGATTGTCTTGAAGGCAATCGATTGCCTTTTATCATATCAATTGTCTTGAAGCATATTGATTGCCTTCTCATATCGATTGCCTTCAGGCATTGATTACAGTTAAGTGGCACATCGATTGCCTTCACACATATAATTGCCTTTCACGAATCGATAAAGTTAAGTCACAAATCAATTACCCTTCAACATATCGATTGTCTTTAACTTCTCACATCGATTGATGCTATTAGTATTGGTTCATATCGATTACTAAATATAAGGTTCAATAATATATCGATTGTTGTTATTCACAACGATTGTCTTTAAGTTTGATATTGGTTATCTTTCTCATATCGATTGATGTTATGATTCATACCAATTGACTTTCAAAATGTCTTGGCGCCAAATGAAAATTTAAATACACTTCATTTGCTTAACTTATTATTTCTCTGACTAAAGTTACCTTTTGGCTATCTCATAGGATTCCTCCTTTTTGCAAAGAAAGAAAAGCACCTATCTACAATTTCTAGCTATCAATAGGAATTATGGACATAAGGCAAACGAGGTATGGGTCATCTGACAAAAGACTTCTCGAGTCTAACATCCTCTTTAAATTCAATGTTTGCAGTTCTATTCTTCTCATAATCAACATCTTGGACCTGCTGTTGGGACCCTTGGAAGTGTGCACCAGTTGGAAGATTATCTTCTATTCTAAAGAGCCAATAGATATAAGAAGATATTTGTTACACTCAAAAGAAGGAGAGCAGAAGAAGAGAGCCAAGAAACTCCAACGGCCATCTATCAACGATCTTCTTTAGCTGCTCCATAAAAGGATGAAGTCAAAGCAGAAGAAAAATAAGAAGAAGAGAGAGCATGAAAATCTTTCAAGGAGTGTACATCCAGTGAGCATCCAACTCGATACACACTCAAAGCAAAGAGAGAAAGAGCTCGAGCCCATTCAAGATAGATGAAGCACTCAAGCAGAAATCTTCTAAAGCATTCAAGCCTCTCTCTCTCTCTCCATTCTCTCTCTTTCTCTATGTGTCATTGTGTATCTATGAGAGAGATTTGTGGGTCTATCTAAGAGAGTCTTTCTTGTGTACTCTTTTATCCTTAGGCATCGTCTCAGATCAAGCATCTTCTTATTTATCTATGTCTGCAGGTCCTAACTTTTGTCTAGAAGTTGACTATGAGAAGAAGTTGACTATACTTCTAGACAAAAGTTAGGACCTGCAGACATTGAGAAGTCTAGAAGTATTCCTCTTCTTTTGAGAGAGAAGACCACCAGTGTGTTGGGTGGTGTGTCTGATTGTGGGACTGTACACAGTGTTCCTCTTTGTTGGAAGAGAAGGCTTGCTGTGCAAGCGTTCTAGCGTTCCCCTTGATTAGAAGGGAAGACCAGCTTGCATCTGGTGGTGTGACTAACTGGAGGTTTATATCAGTGAATTGCTCCTCAGCTCGTAAAAGAAGCACCTGGTTGAGGTGTAACAGTGGGCTGCCTTCCTTCCCGGAAAAAGAAGAAGACCAGCAAGGACTAAGTGTTGTATATCCTTAAGGGGGATTGTACCCTTGGTTAGTGAAAATCCCAAGAGTTGCTTGGGGACTGGATGTAGGTCTTCCATTTGGGAAGTACCGAATGAGGATAAATCTCTGTGTTCTTTGTGTGCTTACTTCTGCGCCTTTAATTTCCATTACGCATGCTTATTTATACTAACCAAAATTTTCAAGTGGTGATTTTGTCTTTTAGATTTCAGATTCCCTATTCACCGCCCGCTCTAGGCTATCCTTGTTGCCAACTAAGTGGGCCAACACACTTCAGGCTTTTGGCACAGTATCCAGAGGGCACTTGCTGTAGAGTTGATGATGAGTTCTGCTTATCACCCACAGATAGATGGTCAGTCAGAAAGGACCATTCAGACCCTAAAAGATATGCTGCTAGCGTACTGCCTAGACTAGGGTGTTATGTGGGAGACACACATTCCCATGATCGAGTTTGCATACAACAATAGCTATCACTCCAGCATTGGGATGACACCGTCTGAGGCCTTGTATGGTAGACCGTGCAAGATACCATTACACTGGGATGAGGTTGGTGAGAGGTAGCTTCTGGAGCCAGAGTTGGTGTAGCAGTGTGTAGATACAGTCAGATTGATCAGGAAGAGACTGTAGATATGTAGACATTATACAGAAGAGTTATGCAGACGTTCACAGGAGACCATTGCAGTTCAAGGTAGGTGATTTGGTTTCTTTGTTGATCTTGCCAACCAACAATGTTATGAGGTTTGAGATGAGAGGCAAGCTCAATCTGAAGGTACATTGGGCCCTTTTCCATTGTAGAGCCGATTGGCAAGGTCTGTACATGTTGTCTCTTACATCAGAGTTGGCAGGAGTGCATGATGTGTTGCATGTTTCGTAGCGGAGGAAGTACATTGTAGATCCGTCACACGTGTTGGACTACATGCAAATTGAAGTTGCACCATATTTGTTAGTACCTGACCACCTAGTCAGAGTTGTGAACCATAGAGTGCAGTAGCTATGTAGGAGGCAAATTCCACTCGTCAAAGTCATTTGGGAGAACCACGTCAGTGGCAAGGCCACATGGGAGCACGTGGATGAGATTAGGGAGTAGTTTTCGTACATGTTTGAGTGATTAGCATGTTATATCGATTTTTCTTCCGTGATCAAGTTTTTCCCTAATTTCAAGGATGAAATTCTTTTTAGGGGGAAGGATGTAACATCCGGGCCTCTTAGACCAGACTGACCCCTTGGCCTTGTCCTCACTATCACGGCCTTCAGTCTGGAAGCCTTATTAAGGCATCAGATCGAGTTGGCTTGTTAAGTTTCTTAACGTAGCACTAGGGTCTGACGCGTTATTGTTTCTCGACCATTGCACTGATTTTTTTCATTTTGCAGTTAGAATAGTCTTGTCATGTGTTAGGACGTCTACTTTTGGAGACCCATCTTTTTAGGTTCACACGTTCTTGGTAGCGCATTTGTCAAGGCATTGACCGGTCTTTCAGAATGGCGTCAAAGGGTACGGAGGCATTAGGTGCGAACACATCTGTAGACACGCTAAAATTGACACCACAGTGGGCAAATCTCGAATTACACCATAATGCCACGAATGGCTCAATTTTTGCCTTATGAGAGTGTCTTTCCTCATTTTTCAGGGTCCCCCTCCAATCCCAAGGTTCTTCCCCTCATGTTCATAGCTACTGGACAAAGTTCATGATTCGCGACGAGTTCAGTGGGCACAATTCAAAGCCCTGATACGCAACGGCCTAAATGGACGCCTTTTAGTCTCAATGCACTACGGCTAACCCTGTCGCTAATTCCAATTCTGTTCTGATTCTAACAATGACTCATATTCGCGTCTGGCCAAGTGGATGTGATTCTCAATGCCATATTTTAACATTTCATTTTGGAAATTTCCATTTATGATTTTTGGGAAGATTCCCCTGCCATATTTGATTCGTGACCGATCAGGACGTCGCAATTATCTTTCAAACTCTGACTTTTGACAGGTTTCCTAAAATCATTTTTGGAAATGAATAAGCTTGTTAACTCATCCCGTCGTGATTCAACTTCAGAATCCTGTCAAAATCTGAATCCGATTGGAATCTCTTATTGGCGTCCAGTCAGGTTGTCACGATTCAACATTAATTATGACCACTGAACCCATCGCGATTTCCAGAGCTTATCACCTCAGCTTTTAAGTGTTGGATCGAAATGGCAAGCTAAGTAGTCCTAGAGGGGGGTGAATAGGACTTTTGATCTTTTAAAATTTCTTCTGAAAATCACAGCACTAAATGAATAGGTTAGTACTCAAAGTGATGTGTGTGATTCAAGTGTAGACTTGGCGGAAACAATCACACAAAGAAATTAGACATAGATTTTATCCTGGTTCGGCCCTTCCCACATGGAAGTCCTACATCCAGTCCTCAAGCCAACCACTTGAGATTTCACTAATCTGCTAATGAATTTGGCCTTCTCTCACCCTTGAGAGGAATTACAACACCCACTTGCTCCCGAGCAAGTCTTCCCTATACAGGGGTACAGAAATGCCTTTTCACCAAGGCCTTCCCTTCACAAGAGGCAAAGTGCAGAGACAGACTTCTACACAGTACAAGGAAAAATTGACAGGGGTGTGTTTGCCTCAAAATTGAGCACAAACACACAGACTTCAGATGGATACAACAGATATAGAATTGATTCTAAATCCTATCTGAAGTGAAAGGGGGTGGACTAAGAGAATTGACACTGAGTACAATTGCACCCACAGACAGAACTTCTCCTATCTGAGCACAAGGAAACTCTCAAAGAAAATCAAGCATGAAGGCTTCAGAGAGCTTGAGGAAGTCGAATGAAGTCGAATGGCTCTTGTAGGAGAATGAGACTTGAAACACTTGTGGATTCTATGTATCACTGTATGTATCTCTCAGTATGTTGTATCTCAATTCTCTTCCTCTTGAGCTCCTTTTATAGTCTTCAAATTATGACCGTTTGAGAAGATGACCGTTGAAGCTTGTGGCCATTTGCAATATAGCCGTTTGAAGAGGAATTTTGAGTTTCTTTGTGTCTTGAAGATATTGCCCAACAGGTCTTCAAATTAGCTTCTTCCCGAGGTCTTTATTTTGTTTACAACTAGAATATAAGCTCTTGTAGCAAATAGCTGAGGGAGAGGCATACTAAACATATGCTCAATAAATGCCTGCTGCAAGGACAAGACAAAAAGAAAAACGTATCTCCATACCCTTATGGTAGGTGGGTCAGAAAAGTTCAGTACAAAGTATGGAACCTCGTATCCCATCAGTATTACAGATGGCAGATAGACAGACAAAAAGTTAAGTATGGGTCTGTCAGTGGTAGGTGAGATGGCCAGATGCCATGCGTCTGAGTCTTACATAAATGCTATGTGTCTTTGTGAAGCTAACAATAAGGCAAAGTGGGACATCAATACTGAGAAATTTAAGGAGACACTTTTCAGAACATGTTTAGCACAGGATAATTAATTTGAGAGCTTTCATGTCAAGATCCTGTCAGAAATATAATAATAATTTTCAAGTTATTAAGATAATATGCATACAGCAATCTTGTTGTTAAAAATACACAAACTAGATTTGATGATGTTCATAAAGAACTGACAGTGTGTGAAAAGTACAAAGTACAGAATTTGTGTAGTCGAATGTGAACAGATGAGTCAATTGAAGAAGTAAGAGTGATTCGACTCATGAGAGATTAATATGATTCGACTACAGTTGAATATTGAATATTTCTAAAGTATTCGATTTAGGCATTTGAAGGTATTAGTCGAATACAGAGCAGACATTCGACTGTAAGAGTCGAAGTCATGAGTCGAATGCAGAATAAAGATATTCGACTGTATGAGTCGAATGCAGAACAAAGGTATTCGACTGTATGAGTCGAATGCAGAACAAAGGTATTCGACTATATGAGTCGAATGCAGAACAAAGGTATTCGACTGTATGAGTCGAATACTATGTAAACAATGTGGACTGATTTCTGGCTGCTATTCTGAAGGAGTTGAATATGGCAGTCGGATTCAGTATGTTGAGAGATAGTTGTGGCCTTAGAAAATTTTAGGATACTCTTTTCTGAAAAAAGCTTTTGTGGTATAAAACATATATTTAAAGATTTGTCATAGCAAAAACATAGTTTTATAAAATCTAAGAAAGTCATTAGATTTCTTAGAGGTAGTTGCTCAACATTAAGCCCCTTTTCCTATAAATATACACTCTTTGCTCCGACTTCGAGAGGTTGGCCAGTTGAAGTACCCCCATGTCCAGTGAGTTTGAGAGAGCCAGTTTGGAGGCAAAACTCTGCCGAATGGCCGCCTCACACTTCAAGCGTCTCTTCTCTTCTTCAACGTTAAGCCAGCAGTGGGAGCAACACAGCAGTGTCTTCCATCCCATCTTCCTCCCATCTAGAATTCCATGCAAGCTCCTCCTCTTCTTGCACCATCAACTCATTGGGGAAGCACCTCCCATCTTAGTTATTCTTTTAATACCTCCTCCATAGCTCCCATGAGAGCATCTTCATCTTTTTCTCTTTTTATTCTCTCCCAATCAACACACGCACACACTATTATATGCATGCACACAACCACCTAATCATGGGGGTTTAAAAGCCAAACACGCAATAGGTGCATCATTCTCCATGTTCTTCATGTTTATTTCATATTTTAAGAATTGATATTGCACGTTCTTAGCTAATCCATATTGTCTTTTCTTTATCTATGATGTTTTCAAGGTAATCATAAAGAGAAGTCTTCTACCACGGCTCTCCGTACTTGTAGAAGAAGAGAAGAACCATCGTCACATCTCCCCCTAAAGGTACTTTTTACGATCATCTCCTTTTTGCACTTTATTGCAATCTTTATTTATTTATACTTCTTCAAGACCCCTTGAGTCTCTGACGATCACATACACATCCAGGAGTTGTGCTCCATTGTTTTTTCTTTACTTTCTCATATTTTCTTTGTAGATACTTAAGTCTTTTTAGGACAAGAGTCAGGATCCACAGTGTCATGTCAGACATATGCATTAGGAGTTAACACGTCGTGCTGCTTTGACACATTATGGGGGCCTTCGGTTTAAAACCGAGGGTCGTGCTCATTTCCCCCTCTCTTCTCCCTTCTTCTTCTTTTCCCCGAGAGAGCTTCCCTTATCTCTGGCATTTTCTTGGTATTTTGGACTTGGAGGTGAGCTTCTCTTGTGCAGGGTGGTTTGGCTTGGAGTTGGAGTGAGGAGGAGGTAGCCACTCACACGAGAAGGCCCCAACAGGTTGTTTCTCTTCTTTGAGGTAGGGATTCCACCTTTTCCTCCTAGTTCTAGGTTGGTTTAGGTTGTTCCACTACCTAAGCATGCTCCTCTTGTTGTGCTCATGGGTTTGGGTGAGATTTTCATGCTTGCCATGCATTGGGGTTATCTAAGGGTGGTTTGGTTTCTAAACAAGCTATGGATGTGTTTCCCATGCTCCCCTCCCCTAGATGGTGCATTGTTTGTGGTTTTTGGGGTGATCTGCAGGTGGACTGCACCGGCTAGTGCCTCTGTCTGAGAATACGTTCAATCAGTTGGTCCCTCTCTTATCGTGCTACATGCCTCGAACACATTAGCTTTTGCTAATGCGATGTGCGAGGGTGACCCGATAATATGGTGATGGCTCTGGGTGATGCCTTAACAGATAGAGAGCAGGTAAGTTCATGTGGAGACTTGTTTCCGTCGAGTCTTCATCTATTTCTAGTTTCTTCTATACATGTGGCACCAATGCTATTCATAGCATGATACTACACTAGTCGGTTTGCCCGATGCTGGACACTTGAGAGCTTGTCTCGTTGAAAGGTTGTTACCATTCTCTGGGACTCTCATCCTCGTGAGCCCATTGAGGAAGCACTCCAGACTACAAGTGTAACACCCCAAAATTTAATAACAAAATAATAATATGATATCAAAAATTAGAGAAGATTCTAATTTTCATAAAAGACATAAATACTTACAAGAAAACTGATTATCTTTATTTTAGAAATATTTCTACATTATTAAAGTAACCTCGGTACTGTCTTCAGATATGCGCACTCCGACAAGGCGCCACCAGAATTCGATAACGGAATTGAAATATGAAAACACCATAATTTCCAAAAAAATGTGTTGATACTAGAAATGTAAATATCCGGAATTATTGACCCCCGGATATCAAGATTAAGTCGACATAATGATTTTCTCGGTAATTTTTGCTGGGTAAAAAATAAATTCTAAAAAATAAACTAAAATCACCATAATTAGTAAAACATTCCTATTAGCTTATGTTTGAAATTTCAACTTAAATGGACACCATTTGAGTATAAAAATATAGGGATGATTGGTCCAGCTGAATTATTTGCTATTTACACCAACGATTTATCTAAATAAATTGCTTAGATAGCTTTGGCTGCGTAAGGCTCATTTCACTTGGGTTAGAAAGGCTACACGTTTTACCCTATGTGTAGATCATGGGGGTTGCATGGTAAGCGTGGCTTTGGGTGGATAAGAGAGGCTTTTACCGCAACACATGTATGGCCTACGTGCCATACATGCATGGGGTTTGAGAGTTTATATAAACTCTCCTTCACCCTTCATAAGAGTCTTTCCACCACTTGCCTAACTCTCCTGCTGCTCCTGCTCCTGCTCTTGCTGAAGCTGCTGCTGCTACCAATGCTCTGAGGAGCTGTAGCTGCTGCTTTGTCATGGCTACTGCTGCTACTTCTTCTGTAGCTACTGTTGCTGCTACTTCCTCTCTTGCACCTACCGTGGCTGCCACTACAAGTTTCCTTCTCCCTACTACTGTGGGCTCCTTCGTTGAGGAGAAGAGAAGGCCTTCATCTTCGTAAGTCAAGTAGGATTCTTTCCTCTTGTCTTCTTCTCTTGCTTCTCCTTCTTTTAAAGTCTGGAAGTTCAAGCATCTACTTTGACCTCACATTGTCATGAGGTTCAGTAAGCTCTCTTGGTTACTTCTTTTCCATTGAGTTCATGTCTCTAAATTGACACCCATGTCTTTAGGTGTAAACTTTCCAAGTAGGATTCTTTCCTCTTGTCTTCTTCTCTTGCTTCTCCTTCTTTTAAAGTCTAAAAGTTCAAGCATCTACTTTGACCTCACATTGTCATGAGGTTCAGTAAGCTCTCTTGGTTACTTCTTAGCCATTGAGTTCATGTCTCTAAATTGACAATCATGTCTTTAGGTGTAAACATTCCAAGTAGTATTCTCTCTTTATTCCCTCCTTCTTGTCTCTTATCCTTGATTAAAAGCTTGAGATTAAAGTGTTACCATGTTTATACCCCTACCTTGGATTCTGAAAGTATACTTATGATTGTTTTTCTATCCACTGTAAGCTTGTTTTAGCTAAAGATCATGTCATGTTCAAGTGTGTTTGTGCAAAATTTCCTGTTAGATGTAGGGATGTGTTGTTAGAAGAATTGTTCTTCCAGTAGTTCTCCTTTCCTAAGTTTCTAGCCATCCATGTGTACAGTTTATATTTCTTCTATTCCACTTCCTTCCTTCCTGTAAAGTGGTGTTTAGAAGTGTAGATCAAACCCATTTGATGTTGTTAATCATGTTAGGAATCATAGAAACACTTAGTAGAGTATCCTGTGGTAGTTTTACATCATTTCTGGAAGTTTAGTCTGCACCTGTCGACAACTAGAACCCATCTGTCGACAGGGTTCATGCTTCTAGAACCCATATAATGCAGAACCACCAGTAGCTGTCGATAGATAGCCTTCATTTATTGACAGATGTCCTTCACCTATCGACAACCACCCTTGGCCTGTCGACAGGCAGTGTTCAGATTTCAGAAATCTAGTTCTGAAAGGCAGTGGTTGTCGACAGCCACTCTCTGGCTGTCGACATACACTATCTTTTTTTGCTTTCCGGCACCTTTTCTTGTCCAAGCCCTTGATGACTCACTTTGGTATTAACCCAACTAGTTGTTACCCTCATTATCTTGGATTCCAATTACTTTATTACTAAGAGGGATCACTCAATTGCTATGTCCAATCAAAGGTGGCACACTTTGGTATTAACCTAACTAGTTGTTACCCTCATTTTCTTGGATTCCAATTACTTTATCACTAAGAGGGATCATTCATTTGCCTTCCATATCCTACTTTGGATTATCCTTAAACTTTTCAAGATAATTGATTCTTATGTGGTTTCAACCTTCTGAAATTATTGACTTTGGACCATAAACCTTTGTTACATGTGAGATTCGGAGTACTTGTGTACCACACTTGAATATTACCAGAAATAATTTGTGATGACAATTTTTGGGTCTTCGGACTCAATTGAGATATATGCCAGTGCAAGTGGGGTTGGTCTAGTCCTGAGAGGGGCACCTGAATTCGTTTAGTGGCTATACGGAATGATAAAGGATCTGTGGATGTTTGGCATTGCATCATACAAGCTTGATTAGTCATCATGTTATTTTATCATGAGTTGGATATGTATTTGAACAAGAACGTGAATTGTTGTCCTGAATTCTTGACCGTGCAATCTTATTCAGTACTCCTGTTCTACAATTGTTATCTATTAACATGGTCATCCAATCATCTTTGATATTCAGCAGTGCTAACAGTTAAGTTTCTTGTCTATTCTTTGGTTATCATAGTCCTTTTGATTAGAAGATTGAATCCCACTAAGCTAGTTAGCTCATCAAATCCTACTTTTTTTCAGGTAATCTATAGTTCTAGAAGGCAGGACATCGAGATTTGTTGGCTGAGAGATCAACCTTTACGGTGTTTACTTTTGAATTGTAAATTGAGAATCATGTAACACCTGTAGAATGATAGTTAATAAATTTTTATTTAGTGAAGCCCCCGAGTAATTTTATGCTCGAATAGTTCAAATTTTACTTTTGATTTCTTATTCGTTCATGTTCCGACATTTATAGATATATTAAATGTCGGGACGTGACAAAAAGCGTGCTCGAGTCAGTGACTCTGGAACAGAGGGGGAAATGGTGGTTAGGACAATGGCATCGAGTCACTTGTAGGGCTCTCGTGGTTGGTTTAGGACGCTGAGGTCGTTTGGGGTGTCTTTCCAGTGTAGGTCAGCTAGTTCTTTCTCACTGCCTCATTCTACATGGCCTCGGAACTACTCAAAGGCACCATGGGTGGGGCCTTAATCCAACCAGACTACAACTATTGTTGTTGTGGTTACTTTGACTCCTGAGGTCTCACTCTGACGAGAGGATGACAAGCCAAGGCATGCAATCAAGGATAAGATGTGTGCGGTGCTCCTAATCGGCTAACTAATGGTAGTCATTTCCATAGCTAGTGTTGTTTGTCCAGATAGATTTACCTCTGTCTGTGTTACAGCTGTGTGGTAGTCACAACGTGCAAGTTGTATGGGTCTCTATCTGTGTGCTTCCCGATGGGTAATTCAGTAGTTGGCTTTTCCTTCTGCACTTTCTTTTAGTAGAGTAGAACACTGTTTATTTATGTATTTTTATTAGTATATTTTCCCTGTTAGAACTAGTGGGAGATTGATAGTCCTTACTTCTCTCATATCTGAGTACCGACCCATTAGCTTAAGCAATTTCTTTTATAAGATCATTTTCAAAATCATTAATGATCGCATCTCAAGCCTTCTACATAAAATTATTTCACCTAACCGAGGGGCCTTCGTAAGAGAGAGATATATTGTTGAGAATATTTCCTTGGCTCCAGAAATGGTGCACAAATTTGGGGTCCATTTGTTTCAGCATAAATTTCATGTGAGAAAAGGTTTTCAGGGAAATAACCTATTTGGTGTTGAGCAATTGCCCCTAAGAAATCCAAAGTTTCTTTTAAATACTTATGAATAATGTTTTTGCTATGACAATCTTTAAATATGTGTTTTCCAAAATATATATGTCACAAAATTCTATATAAATACAATATCCTAAATACTCAAAATTTTCTAAGGCCACAGAACTATCTCTATAGCCTACTGTATCCGACTGATATATTCGATTGCAAAATACGACTCCTTTAGAAACTCAGTCACAAGTCTTGCGAATTTTTTCTGTCCACAATTTTACTTAACATTCGACTCACACAGTCGAATGTCCTTTACAATGTATTCGAATCATGACTTCGACTCACACAGTCGAATGTCCTTTACACTGTATTCGACTCATAACTTCGACTCACACAGTTGAATGTCCTTTACACTGTATTCGACTCATGACTTCGACTCACACAGCCGAATGTCGTTTACACTGTATTCGACTCACGACTTCGACTCATACAGCCGAATGTTGCCTTACACTACATTCGATTGATGTCTTCACTACTATAGTCGAATTACCTTATTCTTCTTGAAGTCAAATCATGCCTATTTCTTTAGTCGAATTGCATGTTCTATTGCATTCGACTTCACTGTTAGTTTTGTACTTGTACTTTTTACTTTGTCAGTTCTATCTGTCTTGGAATATATCTATCTTTAAGTTTATAAAATCTTTTTCTGATTCTTAAACATCTTAGACATAATTTATTGGCAAATTTCCTATTGCCTAACATATCTTACTAAAATCTTAGAAGATTATTATTTTAATATATTTCTCTGACAGAACATAGTATATTCAAATTATTCATCTCTGCAAAGCATTTCTCTGAAATATCTTTTTGAGTCTTACAGTCTTGATGTCCTTTACTTCAGTTTATATCCTTCATGAGACACAAAGCATTTATGAAAATCTCAGACGCATGGCATCTGACCATCTCACCTACCACTGATAGACCCATACTTTAACTTTTTGTCTGTCTGCTCTATTTTCTGAAAAGGTTTAGAATACTAGGTTCCATACTGTTTGTTGTATTCAAACTGACCCACCTACCACAAAGGTATGGAGATATGCTTGTCTTTGTCTTGTCTTTGCAACAGGCATTAATTGGAGCACATGGTTAGCATGGGTTGTTCCCAGCTCAGTCTACAAGAGCTTATCTTCTAGTTGTGACAACTGCTCCTATGCTGAAGACCTTGGAAAGATGCAAATTTCAAGACCTTCTGGACAAAGCCTTCAAGATCCAAGGATCCCAGAAACTCTCTTCCAACAGCTAATTTGCAAACAGCCACCAAGCTCCAACGGCTATCTCCTTCAAACAGATATTTTTAAAGATTATAAAAGAAGAAGAAGAGAGAACAACAGATGATAGAAATACACAAGAGACCACATACATTCAAGTGAATTCTCTTGAAAGCTTCATCCGAATCCTTCAAGCTCTATCTAAAGCCTTCCTACTAAGCTACAGCCTGATCCACTCCGACATTTGCGGACCCATGAGTGTGAAGACCCATTAAGGGGCTTCCTATTTCCTCACATTTATAGATGATTATTCACGATATGGATATGTCTATCTGATCGCTCACCGCTATGAAGCGTTAGATTGTTTCAAACAATTCTTGGTAGAGGTTGAGAATCAATTAGGCAAAACCATAAAAGGTCTTCGTATAGATCGAGGACGTGAATATCTTTCAGATGAGTTTCAAATTTTATGTGAAGAAAAAGGAATATACAGATAATTAACTATTTCGTATACACCGCAACAAAATGGTGTTGCTGAAAGATGGAATAGAACATTGTTAGATATGGTTAGGTCGATGATGGCACATGCCAACCTTCCAATATCTTTTTGGGGGGATGCTATAATGACTACGGCCTACATCCTTAACTGCGTACCTTCATAGTCAATTCCTTCCATCCCTTATGATTTATGGCGTGGTGAAAAACCAAATTTAGATAATCTACGCCCATGGGGTTCAACGGAATATGTCCACGACATTTCCCACAAGTTTGGAAAACTTGGCCTTAAAGCTAGAAAGTTTATCTTTATAAGATATCCTGAAAGCTCTAAGGGTTATGTTATGTACGGACAACATCCGAATGGAGTAATGACAAAAAAAAGACGTCCAAAATGTTGTTTTCTTAGAATAAGAATTTCCTAGTATTGGCGACACTGAAAAGAATCTTGATCTTCATGAGTTGGATGACCCTAATGATATTCTACCATCTTCCAGCGAAGAGAGGGAATTAGTTCCTAACTGGGAAGGCGCCAGAGATAGTAGAGATGATCATAAAGATAGTGGGAGCTATGTGCCCAGTGGGAGCACACCAATGGAAGAACAAGACGATCAGATATGCCATAGCAAACGTGGACACATGCCTCGTCATCGATTTGAGATTGAAGAGGAAGCTCTTTTGTGCCAGCTTGCTGATGAAGACGAGCCTACTTTTGTTAAAGAAGTATTAACTTCATCTACTAGTAAAGAGTGGAAGGAAGCAATGCAAGATGAGATGGACTTTATGAGAAAGAATTAGGTCTAGGAACTTGTCGATCTCCCTCTAGGGCGTAAGGCTATTGGAAACAAATAGATTTTCAAAGTCAAACGCAAGGCGGATGGATTGATCGACAAATATAAAGCATGACTTGTGGTGAAAAGATATACTCAAAAGGAGGGTATAGATTTCGATGAGACATTCTCCCCGGTGGTGAGATTCACATCGGTTCGCCTTATTCTAGCCATAGTAGCACATTTAGACTTGGAACTTTTTCAGATGGACATTAAAAGAATTTCTCAATAGAGAACTAGAGGAAGAAATTTATATGGTTCAACCAGAAGGTTTTGAGGCAACAGGACAAGAGTGCAAAGTTTGCCGTCTCAAATGTTCCATTTATGGCCTCAAACAATTGTCTAGACAGTGGTATTTTAGATTTTATAAAACAATTATCTCATTTGGTTTTGAGATGATTGAAGAAGACCACTGTGTGTATGTTAAACGTACGACGAAAAAGATTCTTATTTTGTCATTATATGCTAATGACATTTTATTGGCTGGAAATAACATGGAATCTATTGAAGCCACTGGAGAATGGCTGTCTTCTATCTTTGAGATAAAAGACATAGGTGAAACAAATTATGTGGTAGGAATAAAAATCACGAGAGATCGCTCGAATAAACTTATGCGTTTGTCACATGAGACTTACATAAATAAAATTCTTGAGCGATTCCAGATGCATTATTCCAAACCCATTGATACTCCAATTGATAAGATTGTGTTTTAAGTATTAGTCAATGTCCACAAACTGATAAGGAAAAGAATGAAATGTCTAAAGTATCATATGCCACTGCAATAGGGAGCCTAATGTACGCCATGTTATGAACACGGCTAGACATTAGCTTTGTAGTGGTCTTGTTAGTCGTTATTAAAGTAATCCTGGTCTCATTCACTGGAAAGTAGTCAAGAGAATTTTTTGATATCTCCGTGGTACTTCGGACATTGTCTTATGTTATAAAGGAGGTGACTTAAGATTAAGAGGTTACAATGATGCAGATTGGGCCGGTGATAAAGATGAGCACAAATCCACCTCAGGCTATGTATTTATGTTAGGTGGAGGGGCCACTTCTTGGTGTAGCAAGAAACAAACATGTGCATCGCTTTATCAACCATGGAATCAAAATATGTGGCTTGTTCAACTACATTTCAAGAGGCTATTTGATTGCAAAGTTTCCTACAACGATTGGCCATGACACATTTATCAAACGAGGCGGTGGTGCTGTATATTGATAGCACATCGGCCTTGGCCTATGCTAAGGACCCAAAATACCATGGACGAACCAAGCACATTGACATTCGTTATCACTACATTCGGGATTTAGTTGCAAAGAAGTTAGTGGTTCTCCGGCAGATTTCAACTGGTCATATGTTGGCAGATCCACTAACTAAATAGATCCCGAGGGAGGAATTTGTAACCCATATTAGAACTATGGGATTGTGTAAATTGTATGTACACAATTATTCATTGACAATTAATTTATTACGTTTTCCTTCCTTATGTGTGTCTATGGTTGGAATGCTTTACACATCAAGAAAAGTGTCACTAGGCTCTGAATGGACCTGTAAGGCCCTTGAACTTTGTTCATTTTACTTGAACTTTGTTCATGTTATGTTTGTATATGTATATATATGCATAGGATATTCGTTGTAAGTAGCATGTTATTCATTTATTTTATGTACATACATGTTTAATTTTGTACATGTTGTTTTGATTAATTCTGTACATATTATATTTAAATAATATTGTGTATAATGTATGTACTTAATGTGTGAATGCATGTTTATTTATTTCTATGTTCTGGCCGAAATGCCAGTTGACGTCAATATCCCTTCACGTTGAGGTCAGGTTGATGACAACCTGTGTGCCGTTGACTTAGTGTCGACTTCCAAAGATTGATGGACGCCTATTTCCTGTAAACGGCAACAAACTGGCTATCTACTTCTCCATTTCTGTTGCGATTTCAGATCTGGAAACGGCTGTGTTTTTCCCAGTTTTGGATTTGGAAACTACTCTCCAATGGTAGGAAATCCTATGTAATGCGTACCCCAACCCCTCTAGCCTATAAAACACCTAGCTTTGGGCGAGATAAGTCTTTTGGCTCTTGAGAAAACCTAGGACTTTTTTGTGAGAAAACCCGAACTTTGGCGCCTTTGATCTGGCGATTTTGTGCGTCTTCCAGCGATCGACATCGGCTGGAAGGAGCTCTTGACATTGAGGAAGCTTCCCGACTCCGGAGACTCCCCTGTGAAGGCGTGAAGACCGGATCTGGGAGGAGATTGTGCCTCTTCTTGGCTTGGCTGAGGAGAGCTTCAGCGACTAAATTAAACCATTTGAAAATTTTTCAAAAGCATGTAATCGAGGGATTTCATCCCTGCACATGTCCTTTAGGTCATAGGATTTTTATGGATTTTTCCTCATGTCCTGGAACCCCCAATTCGTCAAGTTATGTGCGGTCTGTCTGCACTTTCTGCAGATAGGAACTTGACGGCAAGCTTGCTGCCATCAAGATCTTGAGTTGGCGGCAACATTGTGTGTCGTTAACCCCGGTTGGCGGCAACCCCTTTGCCACCAAGTTCTTTAGGTTTTTCAGAATAGATGTTTTGATCTTTGTGTGATGATTTTTGATCTTCTGGTTGTCTGTTCATGCTGTAAATTTTATGGTTGGTCAAGTACAGTTAGTAGGTCATATCATGAGGATTTGTCAATTTTCCAAGCATGATAGAAATTAGGGTAATTTTTTGTAATCGGAAAATAAGTATGATCTACTTGTGTTAATTCTAAACAAATTGATTCGTTGCAAGTTAGGGTTTCAGAAATTTTTATTTTCAGGTATTAGAACTGTGGGTACGACTGTGTTGCTGTGAACCTTGTTTAAATGAATAAATTGCTAAATTAGCATGAAGTCTTTTAAAATTATAAAAATTCACTTTACTGTGTGAAAAATCTAAAAATTTAGGTATGTGATGTATACCTTGTGTGAAGCCTGTGATAAAAATATCATCCTATATTAACTATAGTAGACACTGTTATTAGTTTAACGAGGGCAATTGACCATGTTAAGCATGTTAATTTTAATTATGTGAAATTCAGTGATTAGCATCATGATTAGGATTATGTTGTGATTTAATTATCACTGTGAAATAGAAGTATTATGTTCTGTAAACTGAAGCATGTGTAATTATTTAAAAGTGCATGTAAATGTGTTAAACAGTGCATGTGAATTATGTAAAGAATGTGATAAAGTGACAATGGGAAATTGTGCTGATATTAACACTGCTAACATAGAGGGTTGTGGAGCCGTACTGTAGTAAAGTCCCCCAAAGATGAAACCTAACGGATTGTGTCCTTAGGTACTTCCCCGATGCTGGAAGTTGATCTTTCTCCCCTTCGTGCCCACACGCACACCCTTTCTCCTTTCGTCCAAACCCTGAGTTTTTCTCTTGAGGTTTTCTACAAGTCGCTTCATTCTGAATTGACAAACAACTCCAGTCATATGTTGTTGAGGCGCGTCTCATCACACCTTGGCGTCCACTTTTCACTCACTCCCCTTCGTTCCGCTTTATTCACCCCATTTCATTGCCTTCATTTCACTCCACTTCGTTTCATTTCCTTGCAAAGCAGACACCAAGGAGAGGCAGTTGTAGACATGCCATTTTGGCAACATATTGAGAAAATTTTATGTTATACCATGATGCCTCAAAGTGGCTCTCTTCAATTAACCTCTTGAGTGATTTTCCTATTTTTTTGGATTTTTCTAGGATTTTTCTAAGGGGTCCAAAGGGGTTTGTTGAACTTCATTGATTCGCGTCTGATACAGTGGACACCTTTTAGGAAGATTGATGCGCGGCGGGTAAGACCGACGCATATCACACTTCCTTTCCTGGTGCTTACCCTGTTTAGATTCGCGTCCAACATCGCCGCCGCAATTCATAGTTTCCATTTTCAAATTATGGCAATTTCCAAATTGTTTTTGGAAAGATTTTGTTGCTAATTATAATTGTGTCCGCATAGGTCGACGCGTTTCTAACCTTCCTCTAAATAAAGATCGATTTCCTTAAAAGAGCGATCTCTTCATATCTGCGTCCGGTGTATCAGATGCGATTCAATGTTTCCATTTTTAATAATTGAAAGAATCCTTGCAAATCGGAAGGTTTAGAAACGCGGCGGCCATGGTCAACGAAATTCTTAAAATGGCTATAATCGATGTTTGGAAGGGCTCAATCGTAGCAAGTGAATCTTTGAAATCGCGGCGCTTATGTTGGACGCGATTAATAAGATAGGCGTCCACTGTGTCGGACGTGATTTAAGTATTTTTCCCCTAAAAATAGACCCCTGAGGCCATTGTTTTGAGCATAACCCAAGCACTACGGCGAAGCCCTACCGCAGCGGAAACTTGACTTCCGAAATCAAGGAAGAGTACCATCATCTGAGCTACTTCGCATCATCTTTTCTTGGAGTTCAGAGCCTCTGTCTTCGTCACGTCCATCGGAGCGGAACGGGGGGGAACTTCTCCCACTTCATCCACTGCAGCGGGCTGCACATCGCCACTTCTTTTTCCTTCCACTTTAGTTTATTTTTACTTATTGCATTTCACCATCTCACACTATCTCTTTTTATCCACACACAACGCACATCATTTTCTCCCTTCCCACACTTTATTTAGGGGTTTAACACCACCCCACGAGGTGTGTTAATGCCCATGCAATCACTTTTTCTTTCATTTTATTTGAGTTTTGTGCTACACTTCATAGTCTAATCATTCCATTACTTGTTTTCTTGTTTGTGCTTTTGCAAGGTAACCATTCAGAGCTAAATCTTCTTTGCCGGCCGGCCGGTCGAAGAAGAAGAAGTAACCCGCGCACTACTCTTCCGCACTCTTGGGTGAAGGTAAGTACCCCCTGTGTCCTCCTCTTCACCTGTCTCCTTCGGTACCTACGTGTACCTGGCGATCGCACTCCATCCTCGTGCACACACGCACGTCTTTATTTTCTTTCTTTCCCATCCGTCATATTTCCTTTTCATTTAAAAATTTTGTTTTTTTAATCATCTCTTTATGGGGTGTGTTTTGAAAAAAAAACACGTCTACATAGTTGTTTACCCTCAGGCGTGAGGTTCAGGACTTCTCAGACCTCTTGGTGTGTATACCTAACTTGACCTCTTCCATGCCTTTCCTATTGATATGAAATGTGACCTCATCTATTTGTGTATACAGGTGGTGTGGCAACCATACCTGGGCATGCTCGATGAGGGACAGCCCTGGGTAGAGAGTGGCTGACCTTGATTTGGGTAAGACCTTTGTGTCCATTGCCTAAATGAGATAAAGCCCTTCTACCTGAGGCTAACTATGAGGACCCTGGGCCTACATCAGGTGTGTATGGAAGAGGTAGAGCTGAGAGAGATCGGAAAAAATACCCGAGGGAAGGAGAAGAGGGTAGATTGGCACCTATGCTTCCCCGAGCATTATGCTGACTGGCAGTGAGGGGGTATCATGGTGGAGTTTGAGGTTGAGGATAGCCATGCATACCTCTAGCACTACCAATGAAGGATTGCAGAATTAGCTATAATGGAACTCTAGAAGGGGGGGGGGGGGGGATTGAATATATTTCAAACAATTTAAACCAAACACTGAGCAAATTCGAGATCTACAGTTACTGTAGAATTCTAGAGTGAACACAGATCAAAATTAAGGCAAAATGTGTGTGTAAAGTGAGAATTCAGAGATGGCTAGATAATAGCAGTATGGATTAATGAGCGTGCCTATCAATCATCTAGCATTAACTAAAGTCAAATCACAAGAACACAGGGATTTAAGGTGTTTCAGACTACACAACTTGTGTATCCTACGTCCATCGTCCACACACACACACACACACACACACACAATCTGCTTATCAAGCGAGTTTGAAACACACACACAATGTCACACGACCTGAGATGGTGGAGGTCTCAGATCAATGTACACACACGTGAGATTGAGCACAAGGATTGCTAAACTCCTACAACACACAGTGAAGAAGATGAAATTGAAGTACATAAGAGAAGAGCAGAGTAGAAGAACTTGTTTCAATTCCCCCTTTGAGCATGAATTCAAATTCTCTGACTTCAAATTTTGGGCATATGATGTGAACCCACGAGCATTGATGTTGAATTTGATAAGCAACCAGCCTCTGTAGATGGATCTTGAAGTTTGCATACTTAGGAACTCGAGCAAAACTCTGGAGAGCTTTCTCTTAAAAAGTAGCGGAAGATAGCTATGAAGAAATCTAGAAGGGGGGGGGGGTGAATAGATTTCTACCAGATTGAAAAGGACACCTAACAAATTTAAAAGTTTATGGAAATTATGGAATTCTAAATTGTGCACAAATCCAAATTAAGATAAATTGAGTGTGTGAAATGAGAATTTAAAGGTTACTAGATGTTAGCAAACTGATTAAAAAACGTGCCTAACAATCATGTAGAGTTACGAGAATCCAAACCATAGTAACACAAGGATTTAAGGTGGTTCGGATTATAGAACTGTGTATCCTACATCCACCGTCCACACACACACACAAAAATTGCTTATGCAGCAAGTTCAACACACACACAGTGGCACACACACACACGATCTGAGATGATCAAAGTCTCAAATCAAAACACATGATTGTGAATTGAGCACAAGGATTGCTCAATTCAACAGTTCACACAATTGAGATGATGAAATTGACGTGCAGAGGGAGAATTCAAAAACTAGAAGGAACAGATGAGAAAGTTGAATCCTCCAGGTTCTTCATCAAGATCTTCTTCTGACTTCGAGTTGTAGACATCTGGAGTGGATGCTTGAGCTCTGATGATGAATTTTGCTCCAATTTGATCTCCCGAGATGAGTCTTATGGTTGTCGATCCTTGGAGCTTGAGCAGAGCACCAGGGAGCCTTCCTCTGGTTGCTTTTAAGTCTTGGAAAGAGTGTAGAGGCTCCTCAGTTTGAAAAAGGGCAGGATTCCTTATATAGGTGTGTCCTTATCTCATACATACATAGGGATTCGTGTGTATGATAAAAAGAACACCCTAATTAAAAGCACATGTTGCTCACGTGTTGGCGCTGAGACTGCAGTTGTCGACAGACGCACTGAGGTTGCCGACACCTACTGTAGCAAGTCTTCTATCCAGAACTGAATCCTTGAGTATTTGGCTGGGTTGTCAACAGACGCCTCCTGGTTGTCAACAAGTACTGCTTGCCTTGATTTTTTTAGAATCTTGTTGCTGAAGGCTTTCAGTGGTTGTCGGCAGACGCATCCCGATTATCAACAACTACTGCTTGAATTCGTCCATCTAGAAGCTATTGTCTAATGGTTGCTTCAAGTTGTCGACAAATAAGCCTAAGGTTGTCGACAACTACTGCAGAACTTCATTGATCTCTTCTATTTTAGATTGAACTTGATATTTGTGCACTCCCTTGGATCATGTATTCTCCTACAAGAAAACACCATCAACTTAAGTGCAACCTAGTAAAATCATCATCAAGACACATATGAATTATGTCATCATCAAAAACATCTCAAAAAGGTAGGTTTACACAAACATAACTCATCATTATGAATGTTCACACAATTGGAAACCCAACATTCTCCCCATTTTTGATGATGACAAAATTATAGTCATATTTCTCCCCCTTTTGACAACAGCAAAAAGAATGGAAGAAAATATAAATGTCATCAAGGCACAGTGATCATGTATAGCATCATAAAGGAAATATGAGTTCTTTTTCATTCTAAAGATTATCAATCATTACATTTGATTCAAAAAGAGCATACACAAGAATTCCAGAATCTTGCAAATGGAACTCAATTACTACTACCCTTCCCCAAAAACTAAAAGACATCTCGCCCTTGACATATTAAGGATAGTTATCCCCTAGAGGAGTGGGATGACGGGGACCCTGAGCACCATAGGATGACAAGTTGGAGAAATTGTCATCTTGAGGATTGGGAGGATTGTAGAAGTTTTGCAGATGTTGAAAGTCATCACAAAACTTCATTATGCCATAGTCCATTCCATCTAGATGTTTCTGAAGGTGATCGTAACTTTCTTCAATTGCATCCATTCATGTATTTATGTGTTGTTTCAATTGATCAAATTGGTTGTTGATATGTTGTGTAAGAGTTGTTTGAAGTTGAGACATCTAATCAGCCAAAATTTCTTTTAGATCTCTAGACACTGGAAGTTGAGGAGCACTTTGGACATCTTGCTCACATGGAATATCTAGCAGTTCCTCTGTAACGACCATTTTTATACCGGTACGATTATACCAACCCATATCGATATAAAGGGCACCATCACAGTGGGACATGTACCCAACACAATACAGTAGGTCAAGATATACATAAATAACCAAGAAAGTACATCGAAAATAAAAGATACTCTTATTTTATCATCAATCACACATTTCACAGTCTATATAGCAGCAATGAAAATAAACCAATGTCCATAATTATACAAGTCCATATAATAACATTATTGTCCACATACTAGTAAATGAAAATGTAGTTTAAACAAGTAGTCTCCACAAGTACAGCTACTCCTCTCGCTCGGAGTCGCTCCTCACAATGTCCTCCTCTAGCACGGGAACACCTGTCTCACTTGTATGTTAAAGTAAGTATAAGTCTTCACAAAGACTCAGTAAGTAACTCATTGGCACATCCTTACACATATCACATAACATGCTATTCCTTTAAACAATAAGAGAAGTTGGCACATGGTTTATGTCAAATTAAACAAGTACACATGAATAACCTATAACATGCTTTCTACACATGGTCTTTAATTGATTCATGATGTCAATTTCAATTCATATCATTCTATATTTCTAACAAATGGATCATGGAATTAAGCACATGGTTACTAACAAACCTAGCATGATATCTAACACTTTTCACATACTTTTATATCACATAATCACATCTTTTAGTTGTTGTTTTAACATAAATAAAACACATTCACATGGTTTCACATCATTTCACATAGTAGCATATTTACACATCACTTTCACATGAACACTTTGCATATTTACACATGTTTCACACTTTTACACATTTTTTTTCGTGACACATAGTCTGAACCACCATAAGGAAGGACATAACACATACCCGTCACCTAGACATTATAGTGACGAATCTTGGTAACTACGTAGAACCAGGAGAAGCCCTCTCCACCCTAACCAGCGGTACTTGTCCATCTCCAGGATTTCATCTTGATGACCACAGGATATCACATACACATTGAGCCTTCCCATAGGAACCTTTCTATAGTACGGCTCCATAGCCTTCTATGGTAGCAGTGTCAGTTTTGGCACATATTTCACTTAAACACATTATCTGACTTAATCACATGATTAACATCATTTTACATGCACTATTTGGTTCATTCTCATGCAAATTATTTAAATACATACATCTCAATTTACAGAACCTGTCATTACTATCTAACAACATCAAATTATGTATAACAGTACCTAAACATGCTGCTAATCACTCGTAAATATATTTTCTTAATCAAACATGCTTAACATGGATTTAATACACTTTATAAGTGCAAATAGTACCTATGGATATCAAAATAGTCCCAAATTTTAATTACAAATTCTACACTTGTAACATATCATATTGATAATTTTTCAGAATTTTCATAACAGCATACTAATTTTAACATTGAATACAGATTTCATGCAATTTTAGCAAGATATTACACTTTAACATGATAGACAATAGACAGTTGGTTCTCATAGTTTTAAAACATGTAAACAGTAGCCCTAAGTTCATGAAAATTTTCTGTAACAATTTCCTACATTAATTCTATTTATTCAAAATTTAATCTGGTCAAATCATGCATATTTCTCTGTAACATAAATTATTTTAAATGAAAGCATGATCAGAAATTCATGGATTCACCCTAAGACAATACATGAACATCCATGATTTTTACAGAATGAGCAAACATCTAGAAATCTGAAAATCATATCACAGATATTGAAATCACAATTTTGTAAAAACCAGAAGAACTTTGCGGCAAGGGTCTTGCCGTCAAGGTGGGTTAACGGCACAATCGTTGTCGTTAACTTAGGAACTTGGCGGCAACAAGGTTGCCGTCAACCTCCTGTATGCTGAAAAGTGCAGACCAAACTCATAAAAAGATAGAATTTGGGGGTCCAAGGCATGATTTAAAATTTTGTAAAAATTCCTAAACTCTAGGGGACATGTCTAGGGATGAAACCCCTAAGTTACTTGCCTCTAGAAGAACTTGAAAAGATCTAATTTGGCGATGAAGCCCTCCTCGGCCAAGCCAAAGAGGTGAAACCTTCAGCCCCAAATCTGGTCCTCACGCTTGCACAAATGATCTCCCAAATTCAGGGGAGCTCCCTCTCCTCCAGATGAACCTTCCAGTCGAAGAAGATTGCCGGAGAAGCCTCCCAAATGTTGGATAAAGCCTCTCAAAGGTCTGTCTTTTTCTCTCCCCGGAACCCAAAAAGCCCTAGGTAAGAAAAGTCCACTCCTAACCGCGATCTCTAGGTATATAGGCATAGAGTCGGGGTAAACCTAGTATTATGAGTCCTGACCGTTGGGGATTGGGTTTCCTAAACAAACACTAGAGAAAACAGAGCCGTTTCAGATCTGGAATCCCAAACACAGCCGGAGAAGTAAATGACCACTTTGCTGTCATCAACAGAAAATAGGCGTCAATCGATGTTGACGTCTATATCCTCTGGCCATGCAGTCAACGGCACACAAGTTGCCGTCAACCTGCTCTTAATGTGAAGGGATGTTGACGTTAAACAGGGATTTCGGGCAAAACATAAAAATATCAAACAAACATACATGTACAGAAATAAATAAATATTATATGCACAAAATTTAATAAATATAATATACACAAAATTTGAGGGCCTTACACCCTCTCCCCCTAAAAGAAAACTTCATCCTCAAAGTTAGCACAGAAATACTAACCAAACTAATGGGGATATTGCTTCTTCATGGCTCCTCAAGCTCCCATGTAGCCTCCTTCCGTGAGAAATTCCTCCACTGCACCTTCACGAATGCAATACCTTGTTCCTGAGGTGCTGAACCTTCCATCTAGGATAGCTATTGGTTACTCTACATAAGATAAGTGTGGCTGAATCTCCACTGGCTTGTGACTGATAACATGTGATGGATCTCACACGTATCTCTTGAGCATAGACACGTGGAAAACTGGGTGCACACTAGCCAGCTCTGGGGGTAAGGCTAGCTCATATGCCACGCTGCTCATCTGCCTGAGAATCTCAAATGGGCCAATGAATCTCGGGCTCAACTTGCTATGCCTGCCAAACCTGACCACACCTTGGATAGGCGAAACCTTGAGAAATACATGCTCGTCAACCTTGAACTCTAAGTCCTTCCTTCTATTGTCGGCATAGCTCTTCTGCCTATCTTGGGCTGCAACCAACCTCTACCTTATGAGCTGAATCTTATCTGAAGTCTCCTGCACCAACTCCGGACCAACCAACTACCTATCACCTGTCTCCTCCCAGCACGAAGGAGAAGTACAGGGCCGCCCGTACAAAGCCTCGAATGGAGCCATGCCGATGCTCACATGAAAACTATTGTTGTAGGCGAACTCCACAAGAGGTAGGTGACGCTCCCAATCACCCTTCCAATCAAGCACGCATGCTCTCAACATGTCCTCGAGCATCTAAATCATCCTCTTGGACTGGCCATCTATCTGAGGGTGAAACGCCGAACTAAGCTTCAACTGAGAATCCAATGCCTCCTGAAGACCCTGCCACAACCTCGATGTAAACCGCAGGTCTCTTTCAGAGATAATAGACTTTGGCATAGCATGCAGTCTCACAATACTGCCAACATATAGCCTAGCCAAACTCTCCATAGACTATTTCTTCTTCATGGGTAAGAAATGAACAGTCTTGGAGAAACGGTCTACAATCACCCAAATCGAGTCATTGCCCTTAGCTGATCTGGGCAAACCCGTCACAAAATCCATGGTGATTGCTTCCCACTTCTATATGGGTATCTCCATCTTCTGCAAAGATTCGATGGTCTCTGACACTCGGCCTTTACCTTCTGACACACCAAACATCTGGACACAAATTCTGTCACATCCTTCTTCATATCAGACCACAAGAAGGATCTCTTCAAGTCCTAGTACATCTTTGTGTTGCCTGGATGAATGGAGAACCTCGACCTGTGAGCATCTGCAAGTACTCGCTCACGAACATCCACAACATCAGGGACACACACTCGGTGCTGAATTTGATAACACCGTCCTCATCTCGAGCAATTACTACTTTGCCCACCATCTCCTGAAGCCTGGGATCAGCTCCTTGCTGCTCGATCACCTCATCCAATACTGTGGATCTGATAGACAACTGGGCCACGAAAGCCTGAAACAACTGTGGCTCTAACTCGGTCATAGCACATGCCGCATCCTCAAGCATCTTCCAATCCTATCGAATTAAGGATCTTTTCTTGCTAAGCGCATCTTCCACGACATTCGCCTTCCCTGGATGGTACTGAAGCTGGAAGTGGTAGTCCTTAAGAAACTTTATCCATCTTCTCTGCCACAGGTTCAACCCCTTTGAGAGAAAATAAATCTCATGCTCTTGTGGTCAGTGAACACCTCGAACTTGACACCATAAAGATAGTGTCTCCAGATCTTTAGTGTATGAACCACAGCTGCTAACTCTAAATCATGGGTCAGATAGTTACACTCATGCTCCTTTAATTAGCGAGAAGCATAGGCAACTACCTTACCATGTTGCATCAACACGCAACCAAGGCCTATCTGAGAAGCATCAGAATAGATAGCAAAACCCTCTACACCACTTGGCAAGATCAACATGGGTGCAGACGTAAGCCTCGCCTTTAGCAACTGGAAACTGCTCTCACAATCCTCAGACCACACATACTTCACACTTTTCCTGGTTAGCTTAGTCAAAGGTGCAGCGATAGAGGCAAAGCCTTCAATGAATCGCCTGTAATAGCATGCTAACCCAAGAAAACTCCTGATCTCAGATGTTGTCTTCGGAGTCTCCCACTCTAAGACCGCCTGAACCTTCTCCGGATCAACAACAACTCTAGTGCCTGAGATAACATGCCCAAGGAAATGAACCTCGCACATCCAAAAGTCGCACTTGCTGAACTTAGCATACAGCTTGTGCTCTCAGAGAACCTCTAGAACAATCCTTAGATGCTCACGGTGTGTAGCCTCATCATAAGAATAGACTAACACATCGTCTATAAACACCACTACAAAGCTGTCCAAATATGGCCTACACACCCTGTTCATGAGATCCATGAATGTTGCAGGGGTGTTAGTCAGACCAAATGGAAGCACAAGGAACTCATAGTGTCCATAACGGGTCTTGAATGCAGTCTTAGACACATCTTCACCCTTGATCCTCAACTGATGGTAGCCGACTGCAGATCAATCTTGGAAAACATAGATACATTCTACAGCTGATCAAACAAATCATCTATGTGTGGCAAGGGGTACTTATTCTTCACTGTCACCTAGTTCAGCTTCCTGTAATCAATGCACAGCCTGAGCGAACCATCTTTTTTCTTCACGAACAACATAGGTGCTCCCCATGGTGACACACTAGGGTGAATGAACCCATTATCAAGCAAATCCTGCAACTGCTTCCCCAACTCGGCTAACACTGTAGGTGCCATCCGATAGGGAGCCTTAGAGATAGGTGAGGTGCCTGGAAGCAACTCTATAGTGAACTCTATCTCCCTTGCTGGTGGCAATCCAGACAAATCATCACGGAACACATTTGGAAACTCCTGCACAACCTCAATCTCCTCAAGGGTAGGTGACTGATCAGCCTTAGGGACTAAGACCACGCTGGCAAGAAAAGCGTCACAACCCTTGTTCACCATCCTCATAGCCTTCATGATGGAGATCACAAACCTTCCTTCTAAATTCCTTGCAATGGATGTGAGAACTCATCCTCGCCAAGAATACAGAAAGTAATCTTCTTCCCTCTACAATCCACCAAGGCATAGTGCTCCTCAAGCCAATCTAGACCAAGTATGGCATCATAGTCCTCCATCTTGAGCAAGTAGAAGCACTCAAACAAGCCTTGGTCTTCAATGCACATAGGTAAGGATGGAATGCACTTCTTAGTCGCAACCGTACCTACTGGTGTGTGCACAGACAAGGGGACTTCTAACTCCTCTGCCTCAACTCCAGATTCCACTGTTAACTGCTTAGCATATCGCTCAGAAATAAACGAGTTTGTAGCACCCGTATCAAACAACACTCGAGCCTGCACACCCATGACTAGAACCGAACCTTCTGTGACGTTCTCGGCATGCTCTGCATCCTCTGGAGCTAGTGCAAACACTCGGGCTTGGGCGTGAGGCCTTCCTCATCTCCCTGTCACTGGTGCTACTGCTGCTATCGCTGCTTGGGCTGGCGCTCCCCTCTGAGCAATCTGTTGAAGTCTGGGGCAGTCTCTGATCTGGTGCTCGGTGCTGCCACACTTTAGGCACTTCCCTGCTACCTTCCAACACTCGGTGCCTCCGTGTGCCCTTCTGTAATGAGGACACATCTTCTTGTCGCTGGGCCTGAAGCTGGGAGACTGTGGTACAACCGCCTGCTGACTCGGAGCTGCTACTGGATGCTGCGGCGACTGGTACACCGCTGCCTTCTTCTTATCTTGCCTCTGGAAAGGTGTCGTTGACCTCTTCTGAGCTGCCCTCTTCTCCTCAATATATTGTTCCATATCACTCTCCTGCCTGCATGCTACGCTGAGAGCCTTATCCAAAGTATGGTGGTCAAAAGCAACTAGCCTTGACCTGAGTGATAGTTTGAGCCCCATCACAAACTTCTTGGCCTTCCTGCGCTCATCAGCCACAATATTAGGAGCATATTTGGGAAGTTCGGCAAACCTAGCCTCATACTTCAGAACCGTCATGGAGCCCTGTGTGAGAGATAGGAACTCTTGCTCCATCTTGTCCTAGATGTGCTCGGGGATGAACTTGGCCCGAAATAGGCTCGTGAACTCGGCCCAAGTCACCTCAATGGCACCATCCTCATACCTCGTACGTAGCATCGTGGCCCACCAAACATCAGCTCTCTCTTACAAAACACAACCCATAAGCACTATACAAACTAAAATCTTAACCTTACACAAGTACATATACTCTAAGTACCTGTAGCATGTAAGTAGCCAGGTTGACTTTATCTTCTTCCGCACACCTGATAGCTCAGATGATCTTCTCTACCACCCTCATCCAGCTCTCTACCAAGAGGGGCTGACTCTCCCCCTTAAAAGAAGGCAGAGCCATCCTCTTAAACCTCTTCATGATGGACGGACCACCATGGCCATGCTCCTGGGGAATTGGAGTTGGAGCCTGAGCCTGAGACAACAAGCAACACATAAGCAATCATACATTTAACAAAACATACTACTCCCTATTTAACAACTCTAACCTGAGCCTGCAACTGAGCCTGTAGTGCCACCTGAGTTTGAGCGTGAGTCTGCATTATGTTGACGAGGCCTTGCATGAACACGCCATAATCCATAGGTGGTGGTGGAGGGAGTACCGTAGGACCCTGGGGTGCTGGGGTCCGTTGCTCACCCCTCTCCTCACGCCTCTGCTCATCCTCCCGAGCCTAAGCACTGCGCCTACCATGGCTCGCCATTGCCTGAAAAATAATTAACTCAGTTAGAATCTAAGTTACTTAGTCTAAACCATTTTCTTACTATCTTTAATCCATTATTAGATATTTTCCACATGTATGGGCTAATTCTATAAAGACTTTGAAATATTGTGTAGATGATGGCTTATTTATGTACAATCTCAACCTGTTGCTCAGATACCAATCTCTGTAACGACCCTCTTTATACCAGTACGATTATACCAACTCACATCGATATAAGGGCACCGTCACAGTAGGACATGTGCCCAACACAACACGGTAGGTCGAGATATACATAATAACAAAGAAAGTATAGCAGAAATAAAAGATACTCTTATTCCATCATAAATCACACATTCCATAGTCTATATAGTAGCAATGAAAATAAACCAATGTCCACAATTATACGAGTCCATATAATAACATCATTATCCACATAGTAGTAAATGAAAATGTAGTCTAAACAAGTAGTCTCCACAAGCACATCTACTTCTCTCGCTCGAAGTCGCTCCTCACAATGTCCTCCTATAGCATGGGGACACCTGTCTCACCTGTATGTTAAAGTAAGTATGAATCTTCACAAACACTCAGCAAGTAACCCATTGGCACATCCTTACACATATCACATAACATGCTAGTCCTTTAAACAATAAGAGAGTTGGCACATGGTTTATGTCAATTAAACAAGTGCATATGAATAACCTATAACATGCTTTCTACACATGGTCTTTACTTGATTCATGATGTCAATTTCAATTCATATCATTCTATATTTCTAAACAAATAGATCATGGAATTAAGCACATGGTTACTAACAAACCTAGCATGATATCTAACACTTTTCACATGCTTTTATATCACATAATCACATCTTTTACTTGCTGTTTTAACATAAATAAAATACATTCACATGGTTTCGCATCATTTCACATAGTAGCATATTTACACATCACTTTCACATGAACACTTTGCACATTTACACATGTTTTAGACTTTTACACATTATTTGTCGTGACACATAGTCCGAACCACCATAAAGAAGGACACACATAACACATACCCGTCACCTAGGCATTATAGTGACAAATTTTGGTAACTAGGCAGAACCGGGAGAAGCCCTCTCCACCCTAACCAGTGGTACCCGTCCACCTTCAGGATTTCATCTTGATGCCCACAGGATATCACATACACATTGAGCCTTCCCATAGAGACTTTTCTACAGTACGGCTCCACAGCCTTCTATGGTAGCAGTGTCAATTTCGACACATATTTCACTTAAACACATTATCTCACTTAATCACATAATTAACATCATTTTACATGCACTATTTGGTTCATTCTCATGTAAATTATTTAAATACATGCATCTCAATTTACAAAACCTATCATTACTATCTAACAGTATCAAATTATGTATAACAGTACCTTAACATGCTGCTAATCACTTGAAAATACATTTTCTTAATCAAACATGCTTAACATGGCTTTAATACCCTTTATAAGTGCAAACAGTACCTAAGGATATCAAAATAGTCCCAAATTTTAATTACAAACTCTACACTTATAACATATCATATGGCTAATTTTTTAGAATTTTCATAATAGTATACTAATTTTAACATTGAATACAGATTTCATGCAATTTTAGCAAGATATCACACTTTAACATGATAGATAGGAGACACTTAGTTCTCATAGTTTTAAAACATGTAAACAATAGCCCTAAGTTCATGAAAATTTTCTGTAACAATTTCCTGCATCAATTCTATTTATTCAAAATTTAATCCGATCAAATCTAGCATATTTCTCTGTAACATAAATTATTTTAAATGAAAGCATGATCAGAAATACGACAGAAATTCATGGTTTGACCCTAAGACAATACTTGAACATCCATGATTTTTACAGCATGAGAAAACATCCAGAAATCTGAAAATCATAACACAGATATTGAAATCACAATTTTGTAAAAACCAGAAGAACTTGACGGCAAGGGTCTTGTTGCCATCAAGGTTGGTTAACGACACAATCGGTTATCGTTAACTCAGGAGCTTGGCGGCAACAAGGTTGCCATCAACCTCCTGTCTGTAGAAAAGTGCAGACCGACTCATAAATAGTTAGAATTTAGGGGTTTAGGACACGATTTAAAAATCTATAAAAATTCCTAAACTCTAGGGGACATGTCTAGGGATGAAACCCCTAAGTTACTTGCCTCTAAAAAAACTTGAAAAGATCTAATTTGGCAATGAAGACCTCCTCGGCCAGGCCAAAGAGGTGAAACCTTCAGCACCAAATCTGGTCCTCACGCTTGCACAAATGATCTCCCAAATTCATGGGAGATCCCTCTCCTCCAGATGAACCTTCCATTCGAAGAAGATTGCCGGAGAAGCCCCCCAAATGTCGGATCAAGCCTCTCAAAGGTCTGTCTTTTTCTCTCCCCAGAACCCATAAAGCCCTAGGTGAGAAAAGTTCTCTCCTAACTGCGATCTCTAGGTTATATAGGCATAGAGTCGGGGTAAACCTAGTATTAGGAGTCCTAACCATTGGGGATTGGGTTTCCTAAACAAACACTAGAGAAAATGGGGTTGTTTTAGATCTGGAATCCCAAGCACAGCTGGAGAAGTAAATGGCCACTTTGCTCCCGTCAACAGGAAATAGGCGTCAATCGATGTTGACGTCTATATCCTCTGGCCATGCAGTCAACGGCACACAAGTTGCCGTCAACCTGCTCTTAACGTGAAGGGATGTTGACGTTAAACATGGATTTTAGGCAAAACATAAAAATATCAAACAAACATACATGTACAGAAATAAATAAATATTATATGTGCATAATTTAATAAATATAATATACATAGAATTTGAGGGCCTTACATCCTCACTGCTTTCAGTAATGTCCATTGCTCATGTTCAGGTTCTTCTTCATCATTGTCTTCATATTCAGTGTCCTTTTCTTCTTCAACTTCTTGACCTTTCAAAGTTTTGGTGACTTTGCCTTAAACCATCTTATATCCCATTTTGTGTGCAGTGGTGATATCATAGTCACTTCTACTTCTAAGACTGACATTTTCACTTGAGACAATGGGTATTCCAACAAAGATTAGAATAGTGGTTATGGGACAGGCATAAGTCATAGAGCGTTTAGGGTTGTTGAAGCACTGTTTGATAAGGTCAAACATCAGAGTGGGAAGATTAATTTGTTGACCTTGTAGAAAATAGTAGAAAAGGATTTTATGAACTTCACTGACAAGTTCCCTATTGCCATCTTTTGGAACAATGAGAGTTGTGAACATGTGATGAATCATTCTATGAAGAGGTCGAAATGTATTGGCATTTAGTCTAGCAATGGCTTTGGTGGGATCATATGGCTACTAGGTGATTAGGGTGTAGAAATCAGAAGGATGTAAGTGGGTAGGAAGGACATCTGCCTCAGTATTGGGTATTTGCAAAGCACGACTAAAAAGGTTGGGGGTCAGTTGGAATGTGATGCCTCTTATCGTAGTGTAAAAGTCCTAATCTTCAGACATACCCAGATTGTTAAAGAACTTTGTAACTGCTATTGGTAAATATTTCTTCTGAGATTTCAAGAAGTGGATCCATCCTTGTTGATCAAAAAGAGCTTGCAGACCTCCAAACATATCTTCTAGTGAGGGAAAATCAACATATCGTGGTTGCATAATCTTCTTGAAGACTCCTCTAACTCTTCATAGATCAATCTTGTGTGGTACATTCAGCTCTGGAGTTCGATCTGCCCTATGTTTGCTTCTCTACTCCGTAGGTGCCCTAGAACTTTCTCCTTTAGTTGAGAGGACCTTCATTGATGGGAAGCAACCATCTTCTACCTTGGTGCCATGAGGAAGATGTAGCAGAAAGAAGTAGTGTAGAGAGATGAGGAGTGAGAGTAGTTGCAGCAGTGGTATGCACTGAAAGTGTTGCTATGGAGAGAAGAGGGGTGAAGTTAAAAGAGAGGAAGGGTGGCTATCTCTGAAATGAGAGGAAGTGAAAAGGTGTGTGTGTCGACAACTAGGGTTATTTAAAACCCTTGAATGTGAACCGACACAAGTGGATCGGATAGAATGTGAACCGGTTCGAATTTGGATTTGGAACTAGGTTCCGGTTGTCAACAACAGCAGGGTCGTCTGGCGACAACCACTGAGAGAATGCTAGATCAAGTTTCTGATTTAGAAAAGATAAGGATGAGTATTTCAAAACAAATTTGAGAGAGAGAAGAAAAGGATACACACATTACAAGGTGTCATAAGCAATAATAGTAATGCATTTCATTTTTTCACAATGATTGAAAGATAATATTTTAGAAGCCTTGGGTAGTGTAGCAAATGGAATACACCTTTACGAATTGAATTTAATTAAAATAGCTCATTGGATTATATATTTGATGAAGATTCACTTATGTTTTTATGATTTGAGGTTCAGATGAGTCTTGAAATGAATATTCAGATTAGCATTAACAAGAAACATTAAGAATTAGCTTGATTGAGAGAGGGGTGCTATATTGTGTTTCATTTTTCAGAAAATTTTATGTTTCTGGAGGGTTGGTGGTACTTTGGTGTTATTTACACTTTTTGATGTGAAGGTAGATATTTGTGGTGCCAATACCTCCAATTACTCAATGTATTTAACCATTATACAATTTTCAGAGGTGATATTTTTTACTTTTTTATGCAAAGATAGACATTTGTGATGCCAATGTCTCCGGTTACTTAGTATATCAACTATCATTGCCCTGCCTTTTCTCCTCTCTTTTTTTTTTATTTAACTATGAGACACATATAGTTTTTATCCCCCCCTTTTTTTAATCAATTCAAGAATTCAACAAATGTTAGAGGTCAATAGCCACTTCAAAATATTTAAGTCAAGAGCCTTCTTACTTCCCAAGGCATTATAAGACATAAGAGTTTTCACAAAGGATTACTCAATGAGGTTCTTTTAAAGAAATAAGGTTTGTTCAGTGATTTCAAGATAATACAACCATTGACTCATCCTACATATTTATCTTTCAAAAACATTGGAATTAATTCAATGTCTTTTTCTATTATTTGGTTATGAAAAGTTGTAAAGAAATGTAAGTCTTCAATTCTCCCCCTTAGAGATGTAATGAACAAACTCATTCAGGATAGAGTTTCAATGAAGTAAGTCCAAGAAATGTTGGATCATTAAGAATCAAGGACATGAACTTGCAAAGTATTTGTCAACAAACAGAGGACATGTGTCGACAAGAACTGAGACACAGAAACATTGGATTCTGGAAATGAAGATCTATGGACAATTATTGTAACATCTCGGGCTTTCCGGTTTTCCATTGTGTGTGGGATGACTGGCCTTGTCGCGATGGAGTTGCCCGTCGTGACCGTCATCCCTGTTGCGACCGCCTTCGGTGTCACATTCTTATCGCGCCCGGTCAACGGGTGGTGACTGCTTTATGCTTTTCGGTTGTCTGACGCATGTCTGAATGGCAGGCGTGGCAGACTATCATGCCTGGTTGTTGCGGCGCCCAGGATGGGCGCGATCGGGTCGCGGTCTGGGCGGCCGTCGTGTTATGGTTGGTAACGCGACGCCCCACCCCATTGCATATTGGGGGCCGAAGGCTAAGAGCCTTGGTCGGTGCCCCTTCCCCCTCTTTTGGCATTTCTCCTTCCTTCTCCTCCCCGAGAAGGAGAAGTTTCCCCTCTCCTCCTCCCACGGTTCGGGCTTGGCGGAGCGGCGGCAGCTCGTGCGGAGCGGCGGTGCGTCATGTGGAGCGAGGAGGAGGCGGCCGTGGTGTCGTGAAGGCCCTTCGTGGGTTTGGTTCTTTGTTCTCCTGTAGGGATGCTTGTGCTTTTTCTTGTTAGTGTGGATTGCAGGTCCTAATGTGTGTTTGCATGCTTTTATTGCTTTCACCATGCTCCCCTCCCCGTGTTGTGCTAGTTGTAGCGTTTGTGGGCGATCACGAGATGTAGATCCTGTCGGTTGGCCTTCCAGGTGATGTCGTGACCGCCGAGCATGTCACGACATCAGAGAAGGCGTTTCCCCGGTCGGACACGACCTTATCACGGCCCGGGAGGCCTCCGCGATAAGGGTCGTGTCACGACGGGGTCGCAACAAGGTGGTTGTCGTGACGCGCTGCCTTGTCGTGACAAGGTTGTCGCGGCCTGTTTTCCTGTCGCGACAAGATTTGTCACGGCACGCTTCCCCGACGTGAACTGGGTCTTGTCACAGTGGCCCTGACTGTCGCGATGGTATAACGACGACTTAGGAGGGCACGACAAGAGCTGGTTTGCCTCGGGTGTTTCCGTGGCCACGGATGGCATGTCGGCTTATGCCCCAGAGCAGGGTTGCCCTCCGGACCTTCTATTAGGAACAGGGTAGGTTGCCTCCCTGCATTCACTGACCGAAGGTGACACCTTCGTGGCCGTGTCCTAGCGGCGGCGCTAGGAGGCTCGTGTCTGTCTAATAATCGATGGTCTGGTTGTCGATCAATTATTAGAAGAGCATTGGTTTCTGTGTTCCGGTTTCTCGGGCCTTTCCATGTGTGCCGGCTTTGGCCGACGGCCCTTCTGGATGTTGTTCCTGAAAGGGGTGTCGTGCATGCCTGTGGCCGCTGGGCTTGTCTGGGGTACGAGACAGTGGTGCTGTTTCTGTTGGTGTTTGCCATGCTAGTTCTCTTTCGCCCAGTGCTCGGCACTTGAGGGCTTGTCTGCGAGACAGGTTGTTACCATTTCCTGGGACCCCTAGCCCCGCGCGCCTATGTCAGAGGGTGTTGCTCCGAGCGGTGGGCGTGCTCAAGTCTCAGACTTGGAGCAGAAGGGGAAAATAGTGGGGCAGCGGCGTGAGCCGTTTGTAGAGCTCTCTTAGCTGGTCTGGATCTCCTAGGTGGTTCGGCGCTCGTCCGGTGAGGACTAGCTAGTCCTTCTCACTGCCTCGCTCTGCGTTGGTTCCGGAGCCACGTAGGGAGGTCAGGCGTGGGGCCGCAGTTCGGCCGGACTGCGGTGGTTGTGGTTGTGGTTGCTTAGTCCACGCGTTTCACTCCGACGGGAGGGGAGACCTGGACTAAGGCAATTGTGGCGGTGGCTTGGTTGTTGTAGCAACCTGAATTTTTGAGAAAAATAAAAAAATTTAAATAATAAATTAAAAAACTCAGTTAAAGGGATATTCAATGAAAGAGTATTAAATAAAACCCATTAAATGGAAAAGAGTAATGGGCTTTGCTTAATGGATCCTCTAGAACTTATTGGTCAAAAATGAATTTACAAAGGAGGAATAACAAGAAAAACTATAAATTCGGAGATTAATTATCTCTGAATTGGAAAGGGGTTATTAAAGCAATAAAAGTGGCAATTAGAGTTGGAATTGGATTCCTAAACCTACCCCATATAGTCTAGCACGAATTTAGATACTATCCTAACACAATTAGAGATTGGAAAGCAAGAGAGGAAAGGTGGAGTTAGGAAATCTCGTAATTAAGAGGAATTTGAGTAGTAGTAGGAATATGAACTTATATTTATATAAATACACCTCTTAAACCTCATGGCCATCCCTAGCTTGTGCAAAGGGGTTCTTGGACGTGGAGAAGAGGCCAAGGAGGAGGAGAAATCGAGGAGAGGAAGATCCATCAAGCTTCTTCCTTCGTTCTTGGAGTTCTAAGCCCTAGAAGATAAATTGAGTCAAAGGTAGGCATTCTCACAAGCAAAACCAAATCAAATCCATCTATAGGTAGTTCCAATCACCTGGAACAAAAGCCCTCTTGTTCATAATTTTTCATCGAGCCAATCTTTTGTTCTTGATTTTAGAAGTTCTGCAAACATGATAACCTCGAGTCATCATGTTTGAATCATATCTCCATGTACACTTGATCCCATGCTACGAAATTTTTACTGTAGACACTTCATGTTGTTAGGGATCTTTTGCCCCTAAAAGCCCTAATTTTTGTTGAGCATGTTGCTCGAATTAAATCAATCTTGCTCTGTGTATCATGTTCTGTGTTAATCATTATTGTTCATGCTCAAACCATGTTCAAACCATGCTCTCTCTCTAATTCCTATTTACTGGAAGTACTCTCGCATGTCTAGCTTCATTTGCCTCTGGTTTCATGATTTTTCATCGTGTATACAATTAATTATGATTTTATGAATGACCCTATATCAAAATCTGATATTTCTAGACCGCAATCCAAGACAGAGCAGAACTCTGTCAGACTCAGTCCACGGACCTGAGAACGCGACGGCCCGACAGGTCGCGTTATCAAACCCGTCGCAACGCCTCTTCTTGTCGCATTCTGAACGCGACAGGAGACCCCGTCACGTTCTGGCCGCCTGAGCAAACAGCCCTGTCGCGACCCGTACAGGACCCTGTCGCGTTCTATCATGACCCTATCGCGACCCTTACATGGGTACGTCACGTTCACAGGATTTTTGATGAAAACCCATAAAATTTATTGCTCTCACTTTCTAAAATATTCTTACGCCTTTTTAACAGTCACATACGTAGTAAAAACACTTGTTTTAAAATGGAGTCATATTGAATGCTTTAAATTACATATTCACGATTTCTTTTCTATCTATGATTTCTCTTACACATGCACACACATGAACCATCCATATATGGCTGAAATCTGGCATAAAATATCTCATAATGTATCTGGTAATTATTGCATTAAAGTATATTAATTGCCCTATTTTAAAAGACTTGTATTCGTTTCTAGCGTTGTTTATATACCGATATCGACGCTCCACTGTTCTAGAATTCCTCTAGAACGTTGAGCACCTGTTTTATACACACTTCACTTGACTTGTGGTGAACTCTCTGTCGGATATTCCTTTCGTCGGACTAGTGAACCCTTGCACAAGGCCTCCGTAAGCCTCCTCTGATCATGGATTCTCACATGGTCGACGAGCCGGTTGTACCCTAACACCCATTACACCTTTAGGGATCGATATGATCCAAACAGCTATTAGAAGTTCGCTCTTATCTTGAATCACGCCGGACCTCTGGACCTGTGCTTAACATGGCCAGTGGTAGGGTCGTGAGTTCCACCTGACTGCCAACACCAAGTGCGCGTGTTGTTGCAACTGTTACTATCGCCTGTTTACTCGTTGCATTATGTGCAATGTCCACTAGCTCTCATCTGTACTCTACTCGCTCGTCTATTCACATTCACTCTACTATCTCGTCTATCCATCTAGTGCTCTCATCTACTCTTGGTACTCTATATTGGCCATTGACTGATTGTCTAAAGATAAACAATATAACCAATGCCTGGCAATATATAAAGGGCCCGATCTGGTCCTGGGATGTGCGCCCGAAAGTGCTAGTCCCATGGGAGTTAAATGATCAGATGTTTGGCATTACACTCAAGTGCTATCTATCTCGACTATCTATATGACAATCAAAACACAAAACGTGCTATACTCTCTCGATGTCTAGAATGTCAAAAAGTGCTATACTCGTCGTGCTATTATTATACTTGTGCTAGTTGTGCTATGGCCATCCTGCTATTCGTGCTATACTCGATACTTGTGCTATTTTTGGAAACTATACTCGATCTCGTGCTATTGTGCTATCCTGATACCTATTATGTTGTCTTGCTATATTTTGACTCTCTTGTACCTGCTATCTTTAGATACTCTGCCATTAAATGCATTAATTATTTAAAGCCTGCTTGAGCCTGAGATTTAAGTCCTACTGGGCGTTATCGCTCACCCTATGTTATTTGATGTTGTGTTCTCAGGTGAGACCGAGGATGATATATACACTTACGAGGAAGGGAATGACCAAGAGTGAAGCCGGAGTGCCCTCGAGTCGTTATGTTAGAGTGGTAGTTAGTTATTTCCTTTTATGCAATGTAATTGGGCCTATAGAATGGCTCTGATATTAGTGGTTGTAACTAGGCATTTGAAAAGTCATTAATGAGAAAGATTTGCTTTAGTATTATTCCATGTGCAATGGTTTGATGTCTAGTACTCGCTCTATACCATTTTCTTACAACTGCCTTCGCGCTCCGATATTCCGCGTCGGGGCGTGACAGTTTTGTGGTACCAGAGCCTAGGTTATTCTAAGTATAGGGTGATCTAGGTTGACCAGCCTCGACTAAGAGTCAGTAATCCTATTTATGAGAGATGTGGGTAGAACCATGGGTAATCAGCTAAAATAAACTCACACACGCACAAATTAAACTTTTAATCAGCATTATAACTATCAAACTATTTTGTAGGAACTAAACAGCTACAATGACTGCGGAACGTGCCCAGATGAGAGGCATGCAGCAGTCCCTCCAGGAACTGACTCGTGCCATACTACAAGCCACCAGCAAGGCGGTGGTAACCGCGGAGGGAACCAACCAGGTGTAGGCGAGCTGCATCGCAATTTCAGGAGTCTGAACCTGCCTAGGTTCAGTGGGTCTATGGATCCAGATGAAGCGGAGCACTGGCTAAAGGAAACGGAAAGGATCTTCCGTGTAATGCAATGTGCGGACGGAGACAAACTCCTATTAGAGACATTCCAACTAGAGAAGGATGCCCGCGCATGGTGGGAGTCTGTGGAAGCCACAAAAGCTAACGACCAATTTACTTGGGCCGAATTTAAGGAAGCTTATAATGCTAAGTACTTCTCTGAACGAGTACAGGTAAGAAAGCTGCTGAATTCGCTGCTCTTAAACAGCGAAGCTTGACAGTAGCAGAATACGATGCCCAGTTTTCTAGACTGAAAATATGCTGACATCTGATCAACACTGAGAGAATGAAGGCTAAGTGTTTTCTAAATGGCCTAAGCCTCAATACATTACTCAACTGGCGCCACTCGACATACAAACTTATGCCGAGATGGTTAAGAAGGCCCAGCTACTAGAAGATGCTACGGACTTCACTGACCGTATCAAGGGGAAGTTCGTAAAGAAAGAAATGGCATCGAGACCGGCATCTGCCAAGCCAACCAACGGCAAAAAGCGTCCTTTTCACCCAACTGAGGGATCTAGCCAGGATAGAAAACCCAAGGTCTTCATCCCCAACACTTCAGCAAAAGGTAACTGCAAGCACTGTGATAAACCTGGACACACCGCTGATGAGTGCTGGAGAAAAGCCGGAGCATGTCTGGGCTGCGGAAGTCGTGAGCATCGCATACCCGAGTGCCCGATGCTGAAAGAAAATGAGAAGCGCACTGCTATGCCTAAGAAACAGGGCAGGCTGCAAGCCCTGCACAATGAAGAAACCATCGAGGAAGGTGGCGTGGTAGAAGGTACCCTGCAAGTCTTTTCTTTGCCAGCATTTGTGTTATTTGATACTGGAGCTACTCATTCATTCATATCTCAACACTTTGCTGATACCCTGACTGCAAAACCTACAACCATGGGTTGTGAATTCTCTGTCACAACACCCTTGGGGGAGAAAGAGAAACTAAACCAATACTTTCCATATGCCGATGTAATGATCGGAGACCATAACCTAAAGGCCAACCTGGTATGTATGTCCATGGAAGGGTATGATGTCATATTGGGAGCCGACTGGTTGTCCACATATGGGGCAAGCGTTGATTGTAAGAAAGGAAGGGTGACATTTAGTGACTTTCCTAAATTAGCATTCACTGGGATTAGACATAAGAAGCGGATGTCTCTAGTCTCCGCCTAAAAGCCATAACATGATAAGGAAAGGATGTTTTGCTTTCCTTGCAGCCGTCATAGTCGAAAAGAAGGGTTCAAAAATAGAAGACATCCACATAGTCCAGGACCCCTAGATGTATTCCCTGAAGACTTACCCAGAGTTCCCCCTGAACGTGACGTCAACTTCGCCATTGAGTTGACTCCTGAAGCCGCCCCAGTATCATGTCAACCGTACCGGATGTCGCCTGCTGAACTGAAAGAACTAAAAGCACAATGGATGGAGCTGCTAGAGAAGGGGTTCATCAGACCAAGTACCTCCCCTTGGGGAGCACCTGTGCTATTCGTCAAGAAGAAGGATGGGTCGATGAGACTATGCATCGACTATCGTCAACTCAACCAATTGACCATCAAGAACAAGTACCCATTGCCTAGGGTTGATGAACTATTCGACCAGATATCTGGAGCCCAATACTTCTCCAAGATTGACCTTCAATCTGGTTATCATCAAATGAGGATCAAGGATGATGATATCTTCAAAACAGCTTTCAGGAGCAGGTATGGACATTACGAATTTATTGTTATGCCTTTTGGTCTAACCAATGCTCCTGCAGTCTTTATGCAACTCATGAACAGCATATATCTGCCATACCTTGACAAATTTGTGGTCATCTTCATCGACGATATCCTCATATATTCAAAGACCAAGGAAGAACATGAAGAACACCTAAAGACAACACTACAAGTTTTGCGAGACAACCAGCTGTACGCAAAGCTTAGCAAGTGTGAATTCTGGCTCGAAGAAGTGTCTTTCTTGGGCCATGTCATATCAAAGGATGGCATCTCTATTGATCCCTCCAAAGTTGAAGTTGTACTCAACTGGGAGAGACCAACCAACGTCACCGAGATAAGAAGCTTCCTAGGACTGGCTGGCTACTACAGGCGGTTCATAAAGGACTTCTCTAAGATCGTCATACCACTCACGCGTCTGACACGAAAGGAGAATCCCTACTCCTAGAGTAAAGAGTGTGAGAAGAGTTTCCAAACTCTCAAAGACTGCCTTACCTCAGCACATGTTCTCGCTCTGCCAATAGAGGGAGAAGGTTTCTCTGTCTACACCGATGCCACAGGAATCGGGCTAGGATGTGTACTCATGCAAAAGGAGAAGGTCATTGCCTATTCTTCAAGACAACTGAAGACACATGAAGTCAACTACCCTGTACATGATCTCGAGTTGGCTGCCGTGGTCTTCGCATTAAAAATCTGGAGGCACTATCTCTATGGTGAGCAATTCACTGTCTATTCAGATCATAAAAGTCTAAAGTACCTATTCTCCCAGAAAGAACTCAACATGAGGCAGAGAAGATGGTTAGAATATCTAAAGGACTTCGATTTCAACATCCAGTACCATCCAGGTAAGGGAAACGCCGTGGCTGATGCTCTTAGTAGGAAACCAATGGCATCTATCTCAAGTCTAGTCCTTGGCGAGATGCAATTACTTGAACAATTTGCGAGGCTAGACTTAAATATTGAACATAGGTATGATCATGTTTTGATTGCCAATCTCAAGATCCAATCCGGTCTGCTGGAGGAAATCAAGATGCAACAGGACAACGATCCATTCTTGGTTCGTGTCAAGGAAACCTTAGCAGACAGACTAGATTTTGCCATGACTGAAGATGGAAGGTTAGTATTCCAAGGGAGAACCTGTGTCCCAGACAACGAAGCCCTAAAAAGGAAACTAATGGATGAAGCTCATTAAACTAAGTACACTATTCATCCAGGAGGTACCAAAATGTATCAAGACATGAAAAGAACATTTTGGTGCCCGAATATGAAGAGGGAAGTAGCCGAGCATGTAGCTCATTGCCTCACATGTCAACAAGTGAAGGCAGAACATATGCGCCCTATCGGTGTACTCAGACCACTAGATATCCCAGAATGGAAGTGGGAAAGCATTGGCATGGATTTCATCATGGGTTTACCCAGAACTCGTGGTGGACTTGACGCCATATGGGTCATCATTGACCGGTTGACCAAATCTGTGCACTTCTTACCCATAAAGAGTACATGGTCTGTGGAGGTGCTAGCTGCATTATATGTCAAGGAGATCGTGCGGTTGCACGGTATTCCGTCATCTATCATCTCAGATCGAGATCGAAGGTTCACCTCTCATTTTTGGAAAGGTCTACAAACTGCCCTTGGTACGAAGCTTAATTTTAGGAATGCCTTTCACCCGCAAACTGATGGGCAAACTGAGAGGACAAATCAAATTGTAGAAGACATGTTAAGAGCCTGCATTATAGATTTCAAAGGTCATTGGAATGAACACTTACCCTTGATTGAGTTTGCCTATAACAACAGTTACCAGGCGAGTATTAAGATGGCACCATTTGAAGCACTTTATGGCAGGAATTGTAGATCTCCTGTGTGCTGGAATGAAGTGGGAGAACAACAATGGTTAGGACCTGACATGGTACAAAGTACAACCTGGGATATACAGATGATACGAGATTGACTCAAGATTGCTCAGTCTAGACAGAAGAGCTATGTTGATAAGAGAAGACGAGATCTAGAATTTCAAATAGGAGATCATGTGCTGCTGAAGGTATCTCCTACCCGTGGTATTCAAAGATTCGGAGTGAAAGGAAAACTTAGTCCAAGATTCATTGGTCCTTTCGAAGTACTTGAAAGGATTGGTGAAGTTTCTTACAGACTGGCCTTGCCGCCAAATTTGGCAAGTGTGCACAATGTCTTCCATGTCTCCATGCTTAGAAAGTATGTGTACGATCCTACACATGTCATTCGCCATGATGATCTGGTGTTAAACAAGGACATGACGTATGAAGAGAAGCTGATCAAGATATTCGACCGGAAGGTACAACAACTCAGAAATCGTCCCATTCACGTGGTGAAGGTCTTATGGAATAACCGCAGAGTGGAAGAAGCCACATGGGAACCAGAAGGAATTATCAGACGCAACTACCCTGATCTATTCGGTAAGCCATTCTCTCCTGTAAGGTCATATGAATTTGGGGACCAAATTCTTTTAAGAGGGGGAGGATGTAGCAACCTGAATTTTTGAGAAAAATAAAAAAATTAAATAATAAATTAAAAAACTCAGTTAAAGGGATATTCAATGAAAAGAGTATTAAATAAAACTCATTAAATGGAAAGAGTAATGGGCTTTGCTTAATGGATCCTCTAGAACTTATTGGGTCAAAAATATGAATTTACAAAGGAGGAATAACAAGAAAATACCCTAAATTCGGAGATTAATTATCTCCTAATAGGAAAGGGTTATTAAAGTAATAAAAGTGGCAATTAGAGTTGGAATTGGATTCCTAACCTACCCCATATAGTCTAGCACGAATTTAGATACTATCCTAACCCATTAGAGATTGGAAAGCAAGAGAGGAAAGGTGGAGTTAGAAAATCTCGTAATTAAGAGGAATTTGAGTAGTAGTAGGAATAGGAACTTGTATTTATATAAATACACCTCTTAAACCCTCATGCCGGCCCTACCTCGTGCAAAGGGTTCTTGGACGTGGAGAAGAGGCCAAGGAGGAGGAGAAATCGAGGAGAGGAAGATCCATCAAGCTTCTTCCTTCGTTCTTGGAGTTCTAAGCCCTAGAAGATAAATTGAGTCAAAGGTAGGCATTCTCACAAGCAAAACCAAATCAATCCATCTATAGGTAGTTCCAATCACCAGGAACAAAAGCCCTCTTGTTTCATAATTTTTCATCGAGCCAATCTTTTGTTCTTGATTTTAGAAGTTCTGCAAACATGATAACCCCGAGTCATCATGTTTGAATCATATCTCCATGTACACTTAATCCCATGCTATGAAATTTTTACTGTAGACACTTCATGTTGTTAGGGATCTTTTGCCCCTAAAAGCCCTAATTTTTGTTGAGCATGTTGCTCGAATTAAATCAATCTTGCTCTGTGTATCATGTTCTATGTTACTCGTTATTGTTCATGCTCAAATCATGTTCAAATAATGCTCTCTCTCTAATTCCTATTTATTGAAGTACTCTCGCATGTCTAGTTTCATTTTCCCCTGGTTTCATGACTTTTCATCATGTATACAATTAGTTATGATTTGATGAACGACCCTATATCAAAATCTGATATTTCTGGACCGCAATCCAAGACAGAGCAGAACTCTGTCAGACTCAGTCCACGGACCTGAGAACACGACGGCCCGACAGGTCGCGTTCTCAAGCCCGTCGCGACACCTCTTCTTGTCGCGTTCTGAACGCGACAGGAGACCCCGTCGCGTTCTGGCCGCCTGAGCAGACAGCCCTGTCGCGACCCGTACAGGACCCTGTCGCGTTCTATCATGACCCTGTCGCGACCCTTACATGGGTACGTCGCGTTCACAGGATTTTTGTTGAAAACCCATAAAATTTATTGCTCTCACTTTCTAAAATATTCTTACACCTTTTTAACAGTCACACACGCAGTAAAAACACCTGTTTTAAAATGGAGTCATATTGAATGCTTTAAATTACATATTCACAATTTCTTTTCTATCTATGATTTCTCTTACACATGCACACACATGAACCATCCATATATGGCTGAAATATGGCATAAAATATCTCATAATGTATCTGGTAATTATTGCAATAAAGTATATTAATTGCCCTATTTTAAAGGACTTGTATTCGTTTGTAGCGTTGTTTATATACCGATATCGACGCTCCACTGTTCTAGAATTCCTCTAGAACGTCGAGCACCTGTTTTATACACACTTCACTTGGCTTGTGGTGAACTCTCCGTCGGATATTCCTTTCGCCGGACTAGTGAACCCTTGCACAAGGCCTCTGTAAGTCTCCTCTGATCATGGATTCCCACATGGTCGACGAGCCAGTTGTACCCTAACACCCATTACACCTTTAGGGATCGATATGATCCAAACAGCTATTCGAAGTTCGCTCTTATCTTGAATCACGCCGGACCTCTGGACCTATGCTTGACATGGCCAGTGGTAGGGTCGTGAGTTCCACCTGACTACCAACACCAAGTGCGCGTGTTGTTGCAACTGTTACTATCGCCTGTTTACTCGTCGCATTACGTGCAATGTCCACTAGCTCTCATCTGTACTCTACTCGCTCGTCTATTCACATTCACTCTACTATCTCGTCTATCCATCTACTGATCTCATCTACTTCTTGATACTCTATATTGGCCATTGACTGATTGTCTAAAGATAAACAATATAACTAATGCCTGGCAATATATAAAGGGCCCGATCTGCTCCTGGGATGTGCGCCCGAAAGTGCTAGTGCCCATGGGAGTTAAATGATCAGAGTGTTTGACATTACACTCAAGTTCTATCTATCTCGACTATCTATATGACAATCAAAACACAAAACGTGCTATACTCTCTCGATGTCTAGAATGACAAACAAGTGCTATACTCGCCGTGCTATTATTATACTTGTGCTAGTTGTGCTATGGCCATCCTGCTATTCGTGCTATACTCGATACTTGTGCTATTTTTAGAAACTATACTCGATCTCGTGCTATTGTGCTATCCGGATACCTGTTGTGTTGTCTCTTGCTATATTTTGACTCTCTTGTACCTGTTATCTTTAGATACTCTACCATTAAATGCATTAATTATTTAAAGCCGGCTTGAGCCTAAGATTTAAGTCCTACTGGGCGTTATCGCTCACCCTATGTTATTTGATGTTGTGTTCTCAGGTGAAACCGAGGATGATACATACACTCACGAGGAAGGGAATGACCAAGAGTGAAGCCAGGAGTGCCCTCGAGTAGTTATGTTAGAGTGGTAGTTAGTTATTTCTTTTTATTGTAATGTAATTGGGCCCTATAGAATGGCTCCGATATTCCGCGTTGGGGCGTGACAATTTATCTTACTGTGGCGTTGTTTCACATGCTATTTCCAAGAATGGTTTCTCATTGCCCTAGCTTGCACGGGGGTGGTAGCCTAGCCGTGTCTAGTTCTGTGGGCTTGGTTAGTTTGGCCTCGTGGGCCGTGTTAATGCTTTCCATTCTGCAGGTTCTCTCGGGGTGCCTGGTGTAGGCACCCATCTGTTGTTTCAATAACCCATTCCTTGGTGTCGTCCGTGGTGGCACCAAAGTGTGTGGTTTCCCTGACCTCGTGGAGTGTCCGAGGTGCAAGGTGGTTCTCTTGTGGGCCCTCGACCTGGTGGAGGTTTGAGGTGGCCTTGCCTGTGGTGAGACGTTGCTTCTCACATGGTTGCTCGGTGTCTCTCGTGGGGACACCTGGTTGTTCCTTCCCGACCTCGTGGAGGTCCGCGATGTTGGTGCTTGTGTCGTGAGACTCCAGTCTCTCATGGTTGCTCCGGCGTTCCATGAGTTTCTTTGTCTCGGCAGGTGTGTGCCGAGGGTTTGCTTCCGCATTATGTTGCTCTAGCCCGACCCCGGTTATGGGTCGTGGCGTTGCTCTAGTTGCTTTCGCATGTGTTTAACTCCACTAGTTCTGCGGGAGTCGTGTTGGGCCCAACTCTGGTTGTGGGTCATGGCATTTCTCTGTTCCGCTACTTTGTTGCTCTCTGCAGTAGGTGTTTTCCCACTTTATTGCTTTGTAGAGTAGGTTTGCTTCCGCTTTGTTGGAGTTCCTGCTGCTCTGGCTGGTATGGGACTAGTTATCCCTACTGAGACTTGTTCGTGAGGCTCACCCCCCTACTCTCTTCAGGTAGGGACTCGCTGTCGCAGGAGTTCATTGCCAGATGGTCGTGGTGGCGGCTTGTTCATCGTGTGTTGCCAGCAGTGTGAGTTGTGAGCGTGAGCGCTTGTACCGTGAGTTGAGAGTGACCTTTTTGCAAGTCCTCGGGTTATGCCCCTTAAGGACTGTACCTTTCTTTCTGTATATGTACTTTTATTTGGGACATGTTGTATATATTTTCTTTAGTAATGTACCAACTTTCTTGTTATAGGTATTTGAATTCATTGCTTTTCTCACTGGACTAAATTCTAACCCTTCCGGGTCTTCGGATCCATGGGTGGCGGCACGACCTTCGGGGGTCCCTGGCGGGGGTCCGAGAGGTCGGGTCGTTACAATTATATTGAAGCTTGTCGGCAGCTACTGTAGGGATAGAGCCGATTTAGTCATAAGAAGATTGTCTGTCGACAAACCATGAAAATTATCGACAATCACCTCACTCAAAGACCTTTTGACTCACTCCCCCTTAGCATGTGCATGATATAAAATGATTTTCAAGCAATAAACGAGATTTATGCCAAGAAATATGCATAGAGAATCATGGGCATGAGCAAACATCCATAAGCAGGCAATTCATTCAAAAGAGAAGTTATCAAAATCAAATGTTGTGATTAGATGACCTTTATGCAAGAAAGGACTATTGATACTTGGCAGAGGATTTTCCTCACGCATAATGATAGTTTCTAGACAAGCTTAACTTGTCCTTCCACATGTCACCATTTGATATACCATATAGTCGTTGCATAAGAGGTTAAATTATTTATAGTTTCCAAAGAAAGTTCAATGCATTTTGCAAATACCAATCTCTCTTCTCAAGGATGTGAATCTATCCTCTGCCAAGGGTTTTGTAAAAATGTCAGCCACTTGTTTTTCTGTTGGAATGAAATTTAGTTCAATGTTTTTGTTGACAACCTCATCTCTCATAAAACAAGTCTTATTTCAATGTGTTTAGTTCTTGAGTGTTGAATAGGGTTTTTAGAAAGACTGATAGCACTTGTGTTGTCACATAGGATAGGTGTGCATCCAATGTCAATATTCTAATCAAACAATTGACTTTTGATCCACAACACTTGAGCTGCATAGCTCCCTACAGCAACATATTCTGCCTCTGCAGTGGAAGGTGCAACTGAGTGTTGTTTCTTGGATGCCCATGAAACCATGCACCCTCCTAGGAATTGACAAAAGCCACTAGTGCTCTTCCTATCAATTTTACATCTAGCATAATCAGCATCTGAGTAAGAGATTAAATCAATATTGCAACTAGGTGTAATCACAGGAATTGATCCCCAAATAAGGATGATTAAAATTAAGGAAAAAACTGTGATCGGCACCAAAGTAGTTGCAGAAGATGATATGATGAAGAAAAAGTGCTAACTACCTCGGAAACAGGAAAAACAGTGCAGAAGAAACTTGGTTCACGGAATGCGATAGGAAGACTATCGCTTTCTGAAGAACGTGACCAAAAGCTTGTCGCCTTCTACAACAGAAGAGGGAGACTGTGGATTTATGTTCTTCCTGCTCCTCAGCCGGCCAAGGGGCAGGAGCCTCGTACCTGTACCATCTTCTTCAACCTGGGGTGGTGTTTTAACCCCTTTCTATGTTTAAAATAGGTGTGTGTGTAGTGATCTAATGCAAAACTATGAAAAGAAACAGATCTAAACGTCCATGTATGAAGGAAAAAGCATGAAGAATAGGAGAGAGAAAGTGTAGAGGTGAAGAAAACGCCCTGGTGGGCACTTCCTGGTCGTCTGAAGGCTGAGAGTTCTTCTGGAGATTCGTAGCCCTCTGGGAGAGGAAGAAGCAGACGCCAACCGTCCTCAAAACCGTGCCCTATTGACACTTTTATATGTCATTATTTTTGAACACGATGGGAAGGGAATAATGAGCTGGAATCCAAGTTTAGGTAATTGTGCTCGTGCAAGGACAGTCCGAACGTGGCAAGGAGGTTCTGAGGAAGTTTTCCTCCAAGTTTGGCAAGATTTGGAGACATCTAGACCCACCAAAAGTCGGATTATTCATGAATAGCAAGGGTCAAAGTATGAATAGGAAAGCCACGTTGCATGGGTCTGTGAAGGAAACCAAAACGCGACAGGCTCTGTGTCGCGACCAGGTCGCGATTCCTTGATACGTCGCCTTCCATAGAAGGAAGTCTTGAAGTATTTTCTAGTGAATTTTTAGGGAATTAAAAGGCCAAATGAGAATGCGACGTATCGGGGTGTCGCCTTCTTGAGGTAATCGATTAGTTCTTGGAGACAATCGTTGGAGGCATGAATGTGACTTGAAGGGCGGCGCCTTCTTAATATGAACGCGACAGAGACATTGTCGCCTTCAACATCCTTCAGCATATGACTTATTCAAAATGTTTGTTCCTCTTGCATGGGTATTGGATTGACACATGGTTTGAAGTATTGAATTCCCAACTCAGAGAGCTACAAGATGATGATGAAGACTAATTGATTTGACCAGGAAAAGCCCACTAGGGTGATGAAACTAATAGGGAGATACCATGATCGGATAAAGCCAGCTTGGCGATGATGAGCCAACGTGGGGCGTCAATGATGTGACAAGGAATTTGGCTCAGCTTATGGGTCAGGAATGGGTGTCTACAGACTGCCCCTCCTTGATGCCTACTTTGCAAGGAAGTGGAGCGATAGTGAAGTAGAGATGGCATGAAATGACGATGTAGTGGAATGAAGCGGAATGAGATGAAAAGCGAGCATCAAGGTAAAGAGACTCCCATTCTGAACGAATAAGCAGCGAGAATTATCCGGCAATCTTCAAACATGGCTAGAACAGAGTGCACGGATGGCTCCAATCTGGGACGAATAAATATTAAGAAAAAAGAAATGATCAACCTCTTGATGAAGAGGTACCCTGGCCATGTTAGGCTTGCAGGTTTCGTTCATTAGGGGATAGGTGCTGTCCCGGCGGGTCGATTCGACTCTGGCCTTCGAACGGTTCATGGCTAATGAGCGAATCAGTAGGGAATGGGATGATTGATATAATGAATGGGGATGAGAGGAATCCTGAATAGGAACCATACTGGCAAACTGGACCGAGCAACTAGCTCAAAGAGAACTTTCAAATTCGGAGTGGAATGGAATTCCTTGTTTGGGAAATGAAGATCTGGTTGGACATCAATGCGAAGCTGGCTTTGACTAATCATGAAGCATGAAGCTTAAAAAAGTCCTACATGATGCATGCTAGGCTAAAAGAAAAGAAATCATAAAATCAAGATGCAAAGAAATGGAGAAAAATAACAAATACTCAAGGATAATATTGATAGACAAAATGAGCAAGGGTCAAGACACTTCGCATCCCCGGCGTGCGATAGAATCCATCATTCCCAAGCGATACCATTTAACGGCCTATCCAACAATTAACAATGCACACTTAGATCATCCTTGTTTATGTTGAAGGGGAACTCAGATCCTAGAACACACTGAGAACCAGCCGGTCCTTGAGATGATATAATAAGGTACATACTATATAGTAATGCAGAGAGTAAGGTGAGAAATACTTACCTGATGAGCCATCTTTTGAATTTCTGATTTTTCTGATTTTTTTTAAATTTTTGCATTTTCTACTTTTTATGAGTTTTCAAGATATAAAGCAATAAAGAACAGAATCATGAACTCAATTTGCACTAAAACAATTAAAGAATTTAAGCATAAGTGCAAGAAGAATATCTCAAATTAGCAAAACAATCATGATAATGTACAGAATAGGCCAACATATGTCATACAATGAAGACGACAAGATGATTGTCGCTACCTTGACAAGAACACGACGATGAACTTGTCGCGACCAGGTGGCGACGTGTTGATACGTCGCGACCTCAGTTTCTACATCCAGAACAGAATTGGCAACCCGAGAGCACCCTATTTTGGTTCCTACTTGGACTTCTAAGGCTTCCTAGTTTGGTTCTAACACTTTTTAAGCTTTCTAGACCTTCTCCCACCATGAATAGGAGTGTTAGATGCCTATAAATAAAGGTGTGGAGGCCAAATTTGGAGTTCAGAACCCCTCTTCTTCTCTTCAAGCTCTCAAGTCTCTCATGGCCATGAAGAGAGCTCCAAGTGCTTCCATGGGTGGTGAGGCTTCCTATGATGGTCCCAAGCATGCCCGGACATCCTACAGTGAGTTGGTGAGGCTGACGGAGGTTCCAAACCACTTGAGCGGCAATGCCAACATGAGAGAGGTATGTAAAGTGGTTTCTTCAATTTCTATGAATTTCAGCTCCAAATTTCTTTGTTAATGCACTTTCTTCTTCTTCTCCTCTCTTCTTTTTTTCTTCTTCTTCCATAGCTCATTCCTGGCTCCCACCGATACTCTAAGCTCAATTGGCTAGCACCCATGATCAAGGTTCTACCCATGCATGTGATCCGCGCCTTGAGAGCATAGGGTTTAGAGGGTATCTTGATAGCCGCCCACAACTACCATAAGATCTCCTTTGATTTTATTTATTTTTTGATTAAAGGAGGTCCTCAGAGGTCAAGCCAGGAGAGTGCACCCTCCCCCAGAGGGGGAGAATGGACCCACTCCACCAGCTATAAAACTCTGGGCCTAATTTTAATATAAGAAAAGAGGAGTTACATAGAGAGGGGGCATACCCCCATTAGATCAGTCTGACATTCATGAGACCCGATCTATCAATGGTTAAAGGACCCTTACAAGCATTAGGAATATTATGACCACCCCAAAAGACCTCATTTTGCATGGAAACAATAGCATGATTAGCTAAGCGGTCTGCCACCTGATTTGTCTCCCTGAACACGTGGGAGATAATGCTAGAATCCTCACGAAGGAGCGCTCTAACAATTCACCACCAATGTTGGACACGCCAGGTAATGCATAGCATAACCACATTGGTAGAATTATGGCACCCACAAACTCATACCTTTCGTTTTCCCAAATTTAAGGCTACCGTCTTACTAGAGGAGGTTGAGGCTTTCATGGCTTTACTCAAGACTACATGGGGTGATGAACACAAGACATGTTACACCATTGAACCTATTGACCCTAAACTATCTTAGGTGAATTCATGATGGATCCCAAGGATGTATATACCATGATAGCCCTCAACATATTCACCTAATCCCCTTGTCTAAGTGGGTAAGAATAAGTGCAGGAATTACTAAGAGATAGCCAAGGCCGTGGCTATATGCTTGTGTGGTGTGGTACTCTTCCTGTCTGGAGATCTCCTCTTAGACCATGTGAACTTGAGCACCATTAGCGGGGTATGGCGAGGACTTTCCCTCTCTCATGTGGTCCTAGTCTTCCTTTATGCGGGACTCACCTTGGCGGCTTTCGGGGGCCCACTCTATGGCTTTATGATCTTTTTGGAGTTCTGGTTGGGAGTGAGGATTAAGTTTAAACCTGTAGAAAACCCCACTACGAAAAGCTGGATCTTTGTGTGTCACCGTTTGTGCTTCATTGGCGGAGCGAACAAATTCTTCGATCATGTTATATGCAGGATGGCAGATAAAAAGACTCAGAGTGCATGGCGGCTATACCTCAACACTCTTCCGATGGAGCACTTCGCCATGAACATAGCGGTGCTACGTGGAGTGGACATACGGCTTCCCCTTGGACATGGTTTGGACCTACAACTCGTGGGGAACATGGCATTGGTTCTCTACAACCTGCATAGGTGCTACCTTCAGGTCGGGAAACCTCGGATGAAGTTACTTCAGCCATCACACTTGCCTCCTATAAAAGAGAGGCGCTTGGGAGATCCAGAGGATGAGCAGGCCGTGCGGAGCGCGCTAGTAATGTGGCGTGCGTGTGCCACTCATGCTCGACCACCCACAATGAATGAGGAGCACGAGACATATCATGCGTACGTCAGAGAGTGCAGAGAGATCCGGCCACGTGGGGACCGTGAGCTTATGAGGGAGACTTGATTGTATTTTTTGAGAGATGTTTTGAGAGATTTGATGTATTGGGAGCATGAGAGTGATGTATCATACATTTTATGATGATTTTCAGCTTTTATATGATGTATTCATTTGAGATTGGCAATGAGAATATGAATTTCAAAAAGTTCTGTGCACAGACTGAGAAGGCGACAGGATGGCTGTCTGGACTTGGAACGCGACAGATCAATGGTCGCGACCTAGGATAAGAAGGCAACAGTATCCCTGTCGTGACCTGAACTGAATGCAACACCCATCTTGTCATGATTACAGACCTAAGGCGGTTTGAATTCTTGGCCCCCAGACATCTCCCCTCTTTCCCTCTTTTTCTTCTCTCTCTTCCTTCCCTCTTTTTCCGGCGACAAAGAGCCCCCCTTTCCCCCTATCTTCTCCAGCGAGCCCCTGCCGGCGGTAGGCTGGCTCCTGCTTCCTCTTCCTTTCCTTCTTCTTCTGCTCTTCCTCCCCTACTTCTTCTTCTCTTCCTCCCCTGCTTCTTCTTCTCTTCCTCCCCCGGTTGCTCGAGGCCATGGAGGGCGGCCGTATGGAGGGTGGCGACGGCAGTGAGTGGCCGGGGCGGTCCAAACGGACCATTAGCCAGCGGAGGACGACTGAGGAGCCATCCACAGTGAGAGAAGAGGATGCGCTGGCCCTCCCCATGGAGGTGGACCCCGTGGAAGGCCCGGGTGAGGAGGAGGCCATCGGCCCCAAGAAGGTAGGCGGCCAAAACCCTAGTCTAATGTGTGATTGATGGGGGGAACGGGGTGGACAAGGTGCTAGGCACCTATGTAGGGCATTTTGCTCAAGGTAAAACCACCGGGGAATGGCTATTGGCTGCCCTCGGTCACCGTGAGAATGTGATAGGGAGCCTGTCACCTTACCAGGGAAGAATGCGACACAGGTTGTGTCGCGTTCAGAAGGCGACGACTCGACTTGTCGCCTTCTGAAACCCTAAAGCGACACCCATTGTGTCTCATTCAGAAGGCGACAGAAGCCCTGTCGTGACCTGAACAAAGTGTTTCTATGGATATTCTGACTGATTTTTGTGCATTTCCTGGTTGCTTTGCAGAGTAATCTGCAGTCTCGGCTGGGATGGGCTGTCGTCCGGGCAGTCCACCAGGGACTATCAGACTTTCAGAGGACCTGACTGGAGCAGATGGGGTTCGGATCCTTCCTCAGGTTAGACGAGATTACGCCCAACGTGGCATTGATCCAAGCGCTGAAGGAGAGATGGGACCTCGAGTGCCATGCCTTCCTCCTCCCATGGGTTCACAAGATCCCCACATTAGAGGATGTGGCACGGATCACCGGCCTAAGAGTGGATGGCCAGGGGTGACAGGGGTGACTTACACGTGCTACCAGGAGCTGGTGGAGAGGCTCCTGGGACTAGAGCTGACACGGGAGAGGTCATCCTTGTTGTCAAGGACGAGGCTTCATGCAAGCCTAGGAGTGGTGGATCCTCGCTACCAGACGGGAGAGAGCCAGGCAAAGTACATGGATCGGTTGATGGAGGATGCCAGGGCGACGCTGGCGGAGGAGGAGGGAGCAGCAGCGGACAAAGACTTGAGGCGCTTCCTGATCCTTGTGATCGGGAAGCTCATCCTGGGGACTCGAGGAGACCCAGTGAGCTGCAGGTGCCTACCCCTACTGGAGGATCTGACCCAGGTGGGGAGCTATGCATGGGGTGCAGCCCTTCTGGCCCACCTCTTCGACAGCCTGGGCACCTCCGGTAGGGACACAGGGGTGGCTGGCTTCTTCCCCTTCCTACAGGTACACTTCTCACTTTCACCCTTTATTGCTTTTTCTGCCTTATTATAATTGTGTTACTGACCATCTTCTTTTGCAGGTGTGGGCCTATTACTATCTCCCCTCCCTTGGCCGAGGAGTACCGAGGCGACCGAGCGCTATACCGCCCTGCAGCACTAGCGATTTCGCCGAGACGAGCGGTCCTTGCACCTGCAGGTGACCCTCCTTCAGGACGCCCTAGACACCTTCCCCTTCGGTCATGTGAGTACCTCTCTAGTTGCAACCTTCTCTTTCTTCTAATTGACAAGCGATTAATGAATTTCTATATGTGATGTGCAGGTTGAGTGGACTCCCTATGTTGGGGACGAGGACGCCGACCCGCCGTGGGTGGAGCAGGGCTGCCTCTACTTCGGGAGGGAGATCTGGCTTCATGCATTGAACACAGTGGTACCACTCCACCTGCGACTAGTCGCGAGGATGCTGGGCCTCCACCAGGCGGTGGTGGAGTTCCCGACCTGGCAACAGCTGAGAGAGAGACTGGGCCGCAGCTTCCGTGGCATCCAGAAAGTCACAGATTGGACGGAGTGAGCTCAGGAGCAGCTCGAGGACTGGCGGCAGTGGGGCCAAGAGGTGACCTTCGAGGCCACCAGTGACGAGGACTACTTCTGTGCCTATGCACGGAGGTACGAGCCCCAGGTGTACAGGGGGACCCGACGCCTGGTGAGTGTTACTAGCCTAGCCTTTTCTGAATATTTTAATCATTAATTCCTTGGCTAACTTGACCTGTGTTTGCAGCTCGACCTGAGGGCCAGATCGCTTCCCTTGAGGGCATCCTCCACTCCATGATCCAGTAGAGGGACGACCTCTAGTAGACCGTGACTGAGCTAGTGAGTGCTCTATTACTTCACTCTCTTATTCTCAACTTCAGTGGTCTGACCCTTGTACTTTTCTCATGTAGCGTGTTGAGCTGGATCGGCCCAGCAGATGGTGGGTGGTGTTTCCACCTCCTGAGATGAGCCTGGCCGCTTCGTGCTAGAGGGTCATTTGGCGGCGGCAGTGGCCCGAGTGGAGGAGGCCATGGGCCAGCTATCGAGTGGGTAAGTTACTAATTTCATGCCTCTTGTACCTTATTTCCTTATTGGCACATGTTTTGACTTGCAGGAGGGTGAGCTGAGAGATGCTCTAGTGCGGACGGCTGTGCTAGAGATGAAGATGGTGGAGTTGCGCCTATGCCCCCAGGCAGATGAGGCGACGGGACTGCGCCGAGTGGTCGACAAGCTCCGCTCGTAGCTAGGGACTGAGCGACAAATCGTCCTAGTGCTCAGGGCAGAGATGAAGGGGCTAGAGAGAGCCCTCTCGTTGGTCGACCGCAGCCAAATGTCGGCCAGTAGGAGCGGTGCCCCTAGTGGCTCAGCGGGGCACTACCTGACTGGTTCCTCCGGACGACGGAGGAACAAGGAGGAGGGGAGACGACGCAAGGGAGCAGCCGAGGGGAGCACGACGGGACCGAGGGAGATGGCCCCTCCACCCTCTCACCCGCTTGAGGGTACAGAGGAGAGTGGTTGAGGACTTGTACTCTTTTGCTTTTTGTTTAACATGTATTATGATGATGTGTAGATATGGAATGGAATAGAATTGAATCTTTTTTGCTATGGAATGTGATTGTGTGACAGTGACGAGTGAGATATGAGTGTCATTTTCTTTCTTCTATTGTGACCTACACACTTAGAAAAAAACACGAAGACAAGTTAGAACTGTTCTTCGACTTAGCCCCTTGCCTTGAGCATGACGAGTGACCAATCTTGATAAATGGTCAAGGGGCTAAGCCTTATTAAATAGGCGAAAAAGAAATAAGTAATAAATGACATGCATGGCTGAATGAGTAAAGTATTTTTGGGATTTTGAAACCATTTTATTTTTGGAGTTTTGAAATATTTGATTTTTAATAGTTTTGAAATATTTGATTTTTTTGATTTTTGAAAGGCGCCTAAAGCCGACGTTAGCCCTTCCTAAAATAAGATGCACGAGATGGAAGGTTCTCGCTCTTTGGGCCACAACACATAGACTAATTCAAACCTCGGGTTAGGAGTCTCAATCACTTCCCCTTTCTCCAAGGACTTCACTAAGGTGAGAGGTGCGTTTGGGCTGACATGCCATGGGCGATTACCTCTAGTTGATAGCACGGCTAGTTTGGCTATACCTAAGAGATGACCCGATCCTATAGAGGGCAGTGGAAGATTATTTAAGGAAAGTCTAATGTAGGTTTAAGGACGTTGGGTTCGGCTTCTTCCCGCATCATACCCCTCAAATATTAGGTCTGTTGCGTAGGGACTTTATGGTCTTTTCTTATGGATTTGTTCTGTCTGGGACATGCATACGACCGGGCTCATGAGCATCCCGCGGGGACTTTGCGACTCTTTGCCATGCCTCTATTCTATCATGTATTTTCTTCTTTTGTTTCTTTGTTTCTTTACTCTTGCTATTTTATTATTTGACCGTCCCTATTTGAGCCTTCCTCTTGTCAGAGTATGCTTAAGGCTGATAACCTCGCCCTTACGATGCTTGCCCCTACACTTTGACTGACGTGGGAGAGAATGACCAATGCACCGCTTAAGCAGGGCCTATGTAGCTATGATATCTACTAAGTGCAGTAGCTCGGGCTTGTCGTGTGTGTGCATTGGTCCTAACTTAGAGCAGCCCTTGACGGCTGGGGAGGGGATTTTGGATTCCGAACACGAGGTTATCCCTAATCTAAGTGTTGTGGCATCACACCTATAGACCTAGGGATAGAATCTTTTAAAGTGCAACCTATTCCACAGATGCGACAATTTTGCGCCCTCACCATTGATTAGGCGGTAGGCATTTCTTGGATACACCTCTTTCACAACGTATGGACCTTCCCAATTTAGTTGTAACTTAGACCTTGGACCTCCTGGTTTGATAAAAATGCGTTTCAAGATCATATCACCCTCTTGAAATTTTCGTTCAATTACCTTCTCTTCAAAAGACCTTGAGATTCGCCGTTGATATGATAGCACGTGATCGGCCGCCATTAGTCGCCTTTCATCTAAGAGTTCCAATTGGACTAGCAACGCCTCTCGACGTTCGTCAAGATTAAGTTCCTTATCAAGTTGGACTCTTAGTGAAGGGATTAGGATCTTGTATGGGACTACCGCCTCCATCCCATAAGTGAGAGCATACGGGGTTTGTCCCGTGGGAGTACGGACGGAGGTACGGTAAGCCCATAGAGCTTCTATTAACTTTTTTGGCCAATCAGTGAATTTATGTGATTCACAAGTTTTCGTTAAGATTTTAACTAGGGTTTTATTAGTTGCTTCAGCTTGGCCATTGCCTTGTGGGTAACATGGATATGAATGATGCAGCGTAATGTTGTATTCCTTACGGAGATCCTGAAGTACTTGTGAGATGAATTGCGGACCGTTGTCTGTGACGATGCTGCTTGGCACTCCAAACCACGAGATGATATTCTTCATGATAAAGCGGCACACTGTGGATGCTTTGATTTCTGTGAACACTTCTACTTCTGCCCACTTGGTGTAATACTTAGTTGCTGTTAGGATAAAGGATTTTTGTTTGATTTGAGCATTAGGATCACCAAGAGGGACAACAATATCAAAAGCCTACATTGAGAATGGCCAAGGTGTGGAGAGTGGATGAAGTGAGGATGAAGGAGCATGAATTTTATCAGCATGGAGTTGGCATTTGACAGACCTACAGACATAGATGGCACAGCCTTCTTCTAGGATTGGTCAGTAGTAGCCCTGCCTAATGATCTTCTTAGCAAGCATCTGACTGTTGACATGCCCCCCGCATTCACTAGCATGGGCTCCTTCTACCACTTTCCAAGCTTCGTCATCATTAAGACATCTCAAAAGAACTCCATTAAGAGCCTGCTTGTACAATACTTCTCCGATGACTGTGTACCTTAGGGTGGCTCTTCTTATGGCCTTGCGATCTTCCGAGCTTGCCCCTTCGGGATATGACCCATCCTTATAGTACTGCTTAATCTCAAAGTTCCACGACAATTCCTCTTCATCTAGCATCTCCTCGAGCTCAACTAACATGATCTGTTGCACTCCTCTCTTCCTAGCCCTTTCTTCTAAGGTTGTCCTAAGGTTCTTGAACCAAGGATCTTGGGGAGATTGGACATCGAGCCATTGGACGACAATTGTCTCAGTTCGATGGCTCAGAGGGAAGGATAGAGAAGAGGCTAGCGACGCCAAAGCGTCAGCCATGATATTTTGTGAGTGAGGAGTGTGGACGTAGATAAGCTTATGGAATTGCCTTGCCAATAATGTGACTAAATCTTGATATGGTTTAAGCTTTGGGTCATGAGTGCGGTAAGTTGAGAGCACCTGCCGCAAAACAAGCTGAGAGTCTCCTATGATTCTAAGGTGGGATGCACCCAGAATATAAGCACGTTTAAGACCAGCTAGGATAGCTTCATACTCAGTCATGTTGTTAGTGGCGGAGAAGGTGAGTTGAAAGGCGATGGGGATGGTAATACCCTCTGGGGTAAGCAGCACGACTCCAATTCCCCGTCCCTGAGAGTTGAGCGCACCATCAAAGTGGAGGGACCATAAGGGATCTTTGGAACTAACAGAGAGCTCTTCATCGGGAAAATCCTCTCGGATGGAATCACTGTGAGGCAGTGGAAAAAGGGTAAGGTGCTCTGCGATGGCATATCCTTTGATGGCCTTTTGGACCACAAAAGAGATATCAAATTGGGAGAGGAAGCTCTACCAGTGCGCATGCCGATCAGAGAGGATGGGTTTTTCTAAGAGGTATCTGAGTGGATCCATCCTCAAGATCAGCTTGACCTCGTGGGCAAGAAAGTATAGCTTAAGTTTTTGAACTACCCACATGAGCGCGGCACAAGTTTTGTCCATGGTGGTGTACTTGGATTCTGTGGCGTTGAAAAGTCTAGAAAGATAGTATACTGCCCTTTCTTTTCCTAATTCATCATGTTGTGCAAGGACATCACCTAGGGAATCCTCAATGACTGAGAGATATAGGATTAGTGGTTTCCTGGGTACAGGAGGTTGCAAAACTAGGGGATTCATGAGATACCTCTTCAAACCATCAAAGCTTCTCGGCACTTGTCATTCCATTCAAACTTTGTCCCTCCTTTCGAAAGATCATAGAATGGGCGGCATCTTTGCGAATGCTGTGATATGAATATTCTAATGAATTGCAAACGCCCGATCAAACATCTTAGTTGTGAAATATTCTTTGAAGGTGGCATTTCCGCAATAGCCTTAGGCTTGTTTGGATCGATCTCGATTCTCCGCTTACTGACTATGAAGCCTAGCAACTTTCCTGATGACACGTCGAACACACACTTCTTTGGATTCATTCTCAATTGATATTCCCTTGATCTTTGCAACACCTTAGTGAGGATTTTGGGGTATTCTCTCCTGGTTCTTGACTTCACCAAATGTCATTCACGTACACTTCTACATAGACATGCATCATGTCGTGGAAGATAGCCATCATCGCCCTTTGATAAGTAGCCCCAGCATTCTTCAGCCCAAATGGCATGACTACATAACACTATGTACCCCAGGGCGTGGTGAAGGAGGTTTTCTTTTGATCTTCAAGAGCTAGACGGATTTGGTTATAACCAGAATATCCATCCATGAATGAGAGGGTCTCATACCCAGCAGTGTTATCAATCAAAACATCAATGTGAGGAAGCGGGAAGTCATCCTTTGGGCATGCCTTATTTAAGTCCCAGAAGTCAATACAAATTTAACTTTTCCGTCCTTCTTCATGACTGGGACTATATTTTCTACCCAATTTGGATAAAGCACTACCCTGATGAATCTAGTCTTGTGGAGCCTGTCCACCTCTTCTTTCATTTGCAGGGCCATCAGTGGGTGGAATCTTCTGAGCTTTTGCCTTATGGCCTTTGCCCCTTCTTTCAACACAAGTCGGTGCTCCACTAACGAGGGGTCTAGACCGGGCATGTTCTCATATGACCAAGCTAATGTGTCTTTATACCCCCTCAGGATTTGCACCAATTCCTCTTCTTCATCAGGTGGGAGATTCGCTGCAATCATCACAAGCTTGGGCTCTTCTTCTGTTCCAAGATTGACTTCCTTAGTAGGTTCATCCACCGCCGTTGTAGGCTCATTAAATCTCCTTACACCACTAGCGTACATCTCAGCGGTGTCGTCTACTTCGCTATCCTCTTCATCGATTGGGTCCTCATCATTCATGATTTCATAGACACCAAGCATGTTGTCTACAAACACCCCATCCTGCACAATCTCTTCTTCTAACACCACCGTCTCTTTCGTGAACTCCTCTATTAGCAATAATGCTTGACATTGTCGAGCTAACTCTTGAAGGTATCTTAGGGGGATAGCCTTGCCCCGCTGCTTCCTAGGGCAATGTTTGGACTTAGTGGGCGGTGAGTTGACATGACTCAATACCCTAGACTCGCCTAAACTAAGACTAGACTATCCTAACCTAGACGACTCTACTTGACCGGACGGCTCTACAGGACAAGTTGAGGACATGGGGTCCTCGAAGAGGATGGAGCTTAGTGAAGGAGTGGAAGGGGAAGCCCCAGTTGAGGGGTGCCCCTGATCAGAAAGGTGAAGGAGGTATGCTGGCTCCTCGACCTCAATATGCATTTTAAAATTGCCGTTTTTTTTTTTTTCTGGGGACTAGTGGAAAGCATTCAACACGAGAGAGTGATCCCGTAGTCACTTGGATCAGAATATAGGGTAGTGAGGACTGAGTATGGGAGGCCCGGAGTGAGGACGTTGCGCGCAGCTGCCAAGACTTGGGGAGATAAGTGAATGATTATGGGAGGGGATGGAGGAATAAGACTTTGATGGAGAGAGCATAGGAGTGATGGATGGATAGCTAGGCATGTGCCCCTCCATATCTCGTCCACCGTCTTCCCTTCTTTGTAAGGAATATGTGGCTCTCCCACTTCCGTGGCATCATTCATCAATTGCCGCTTAGACGTAATGGATGTGGGAGGCTTTAACAGTTCGGCTGCAGCTGGTGGCCATGTTCTTTCTTCCTCCCAGAATAGTCGGTTGAAGGCTATAGTGATGTCCTCCATGTCGAACCAGTGATACCATTCAGCCTCTGGGTCTCCTGTCTTCCTTATTTTCCCAAGGCGGAGTGTTTCCAGTGCCTTATATGTAAGCATAGGGGCCCTGTGCCGGGAGAAATTTTTACTGTGTATATCATGTTGTGACAGCTCTGCCTCGACCACCACAGTGTTATACCGGGGTTGGGTTGGGCCTTTTATGAAATGACACCACAGTGTCCATGTGAGTGGTTGGTGGTCAGCCTTAAGAGTGGATGTGCTGGATGACCATGGCTTGGACTTCTCCCTGTACCCAAGTCCCCATCGGCTTTTCATATAATGTCTGGGATAGGCTTGGTGATTCCTTGCATCTCTGCCCCTAGGCCTTTCCTTCCTCATAGCCTAGCTTCATCATGATCTGCCACCCTTTAGTGTTTAATGGTGTTGGGTTGAATGCAAATGCATATCATTTCCCTCCTATTTTGATGATGACAAGAGGTGTTCTTAAAGTAATTTAATTGAAACTGTCAAAACATCATACCTGAAATTCATGTTCAAAAAGTATTTTTCAAACCACATTTATCATTTATGGTCATGACAAATCATTTAACTAATGATATATGTGTTTATTTTCAGGTACAAACATTTTTATGCAAAAGATGAGTCGACACACCCATCAATGGTGTCGACACATCAACACAAATTCAAAGGCAAAATGTGTAAAATGTTGAGACTGTGTCGACACATGTCAAGAGTGTGTCGACACGAGTGGCAGTTTTTCATAAATCAAGCCTACCCAGGTCGACACACTCTCAGAGCAGGTCGACACTGGATCCCGTTCACAGAACAGACTATCTGCAGAATTGGGAAAGCAGGTCGACACACTCCAGAGCAGGTCGACACGGGACCTTCTTCCCAGAATAGCCTTCTACATATTCTGGACAGTGTGTCGACACTACCACCAGGGCAGGTCGACACACTACGGAAAATTTTCATCCTAAAAGTTGATGGCTGCCACGTGTCCTTCTAGGGCGATCTGAATCTTCCTAGGAATGCGTGCCCTTGTACCCCAAAAGTGTATCTTTGGAATCCTAAGGATATAAGTGTCTTTTCGGCCAGCCTTCACAAGAGAGAAGGACCCAACTCTCTCAGAGCCTCCAAGAAGCTCCTGGCGGCAAGAAGAGCTCGTGTCTCCTTCCCCTGCTCTCCAAGTGCTTCCAGAAGACCAATTCCCACCAATTCAAGGTGTGGGAATTGGAATTTGATTCCTGAAGACTTCTCTGAAGCATTCCAAGGAGGCAGATCCTGTAGAAGACTTCTTTGGTGAAGAATTCGAGGAAGATCCAACTTCTCAGATTGCAGAGCATCGACTTGGACTTCAAGCTTCACAAGTTCTTTCCCAATTCAAGCTTCTACAAGGGAGTACATTGAAGAACGAAGCCTTTCAATACAATTACCTTTTCTTCTGTTCTTCTGAGATATCTTTTGAGATTATGCAAGTGCTTCTGCATAACTCTCTTAGAGTTCTCAAATTTCGACTAGATCTGTTGCTAGAGGATCTTAGTCTTAAGTTGGTGTCTAGCAGTTTCAGTGTGAGCATTGTGCTCAGTTTGTTGTGAGCCGTCAAGCTCAGTTGAGTTGTCAAGCTCAAGGGTGGTTTGAGCAGTCTTGCTCAGTGTTTCTAGAGTAGTCTTGCTCTAGAGGTGTGTGAGTTGTATGCTCTGAAGTGTTGGAGTTGTTAGGCTCCTTGGGTGTGTAGCCCAGTTGTGTTAGTGAAGCCTCACGGGTTGTGAGGGGTGGATGTAGGAATCACTTGGGTGATTTCCGAACCACCTAAAAAATCCTTGTGCATTTGTCTTCTGTGGTTTGATTGATTCATTCGTTAGATGCTTGCATAGGATACGGTTTAATTCACTTAATCAACTTGCTTCTCATCTAAGTTTTTCAACTCACTCAAATCTAATCAGATCTGTATTTTTCACTGATAGCATTGCCTCTGATTCTAAATAGTTTTCAAATTACTTAAGCTTCCGCAAAAGTGGCTAAGATCTATTCATCCCCCCCCCCTTCTAGATCTTTTCCACACATTCATTTCGATCCTTCAATTGGTATCAGAGCGGGTTTACATCGATCTGATTTGAACTGAGCAGTTTTTTTCTGAGTATTGAGTGTTTGATTATGCTTGTTTGTTTGCTTGATTGTTTAACTCTTTCTCTGTGCATTTACTTAAGTGTCATGGACTCAAAGGGTTTCATAGCTGAGGGCCATTCCATAAATAGGCCACCATTCTTTAATGGTTTGGACTATTCTTATTGGAAGAACAGAATGCAAGTGTTTTTAAGGGCCCAGAACTATGAGATCTGGAAAGTAGTTGAGGTGGGTCCCTATGAGAACCAGGGAGAAGAAGATACCTGGACAAGGGAACAGATAAGGAAAGCTACACTGAATTATAGTGCCATGAACATGATTCAGTGTGCTGTCATCCCAAGGAGTATTCGAGAATCTCTATGTGCAAATCTACCAAAGAGATGTGGATAAACTCGAATTACTCTATGAGGGAACATCTCAGGTCAAGGAGACCAAGGCAAACATTTTAGTTTCAGAATATGAACTCTTTATGATGAAATCTAATGAATCTATTTCTGAAATGTTTGCCAGATTCATGGTGATAGTCAATGGACTCAAGGCTTTGGGTAAGGAGTATACTGATGCAGACTTGCTAAGAAAATTTTGCATTCACTTTCTTCAGTTTGGCATACCAAGGCCACTGTTATTGAAGATTCAAAAGATTTGTCCAAAATTTCTTTGGATGAATTGATTGGATTTTTAATGACATATGAAATAAACTTAAAAAGAAATGAAGAACACATCATTAAGACCAAGCCTATGGCACTCAAAGCCTCTTCAAGCACAAAGATAAAAATCAGGATAAGACTAGTTCTGAGAATCTGAGTCGAATGAGGATGAGATTGCCCTCATGACCAGACAATTCAGGAAATTTTTGAAATATAGGAAAGGGAAAATGACTGGGAAAAAGAAATTTCCCTCAGGTAAGAAGAACACTTCCTCTTCCAATTTCAATAAGAATCATAAACCTGATAAAAATGTTATCTGTTACAGGTGCAACAAGCCAGGACACATGAAGGGAGAGTGTCCTGAGAACAAGAAGGAAAAGCACAAGAGATTCCATAATATAAGAAGCCAAAGGCCATGGTAGCCACTTGGTCTAATGAAGATACAAGTGAGGAAGAAGAAGAGAATAAGTCCTCAAGCTCAGAGAGTGAGGGAGTTTGCTTCATGGCCAACAGCACAGATGGAAAGGTAATACTTCCTTTGAAGATTATAGTGTTGAAGATTGGCAGGATGTGTATGCAGAATTAGTTGAAAGATATTCTGAAATGAGAAAAGAAGATAAACACATCAAAAAGAAAATTGAAAATCTCTACCATAATCAATCTTCAAACAATAGAATCTGTGAACTGGAATCTGAAGTAACAGACTTGCTTGAAGAAAAAGAGAATCTCCTAAACCTAATTGATGAACTGAAACTTGCCTCTCAAAAGGCCTCCCAAGAATTCAGAAACTTAAATGAAAAGCTGGAAATTGAAAAACAAGAAAAATAACAGAAAATTGAAGAATTGAAGTTCTTAAAAACAGCTAAAGGAAAGGGAGGAGGTTATCCAAACATTCACAAAAGGCCAAGATAACCTAGAGGCATTGCTAGGATCCAACATGACAACCACATCTCATGGATTAGGATTCAACAAGAAGAAACCACAAAAAGACAAATCTGGTGAGAAAAAGGGAAAAGCACCACTAATTAATTTTGTCAAGGGTTAATCTGGAAAACACTGAAATCCAACAAACAGCAAACAAAATCCCAACAAAACTCAAAACAAATCAAAAATTCAAAAACAAAAGAAGACTATCAGGTCGACACAGTCCCCTGACAGGTCGACACCAGTCCACAAGAAGAAGACTTCTGTGGCTGTTGTGTCGACACCAATTCAGGAGAGGTCGACCTGCTCAACACCAAAAACCATAAACAACTCAACCAAAAATTCAAACAAAAATCTGAAAAACAAGAAAAAGGGAAAAGAAATAATCCATGAAAGACCTTGGACCTCCAAGACAACACATCAAGAAAATTGGACTAATCCTTGGAACCAATGGTATGAAAATCCCTGTTGGTATTATCCTCAATACTTATCCAAACTTCTGGATGTATCAACACAATCCATGGATTCCACCTCCTCCTCTGAATTCAAATTTTCAAATGAAAAACTCCCTCCTCCCAAAAACAAAGATCTTGGTGCTTTCATTCCTAAAAAGAAAGAACAAACAGAAAAAGGTTGAAAAACACCAAAGTACCAAAACAAAAGTCTCAAAAACAAATCATATTTGGGTGAGAAAGGATTTGATATTTGTGCTCAATCATACTGATGGTCCCAACTCTGTTTGGGTACCAAAATCTTCTCTCCATTGATCTTTGTGCAGGAAGGTTGTGCACCCAACACCAATGTTTGGTTTCTTGATAGTGGGTGTTCACGACACATGACTAGAGATAGAGCCAAATTTTCCTGTCTAATTGAAAAGGAGGGAGGGTCAGTCACCTTTGGAGGTAAAAATAAAGGAAAGATCGTGGATCTGGTAAGGTTGGTCAAACTTCTTCAAACTCAGTAGATAATGTTTTGTTAGTTGATGGACTTGATTATAATTTGCTCAGTATCAGCCAACTATGTGACAAAGGTCACAAAGTTGTGTTTTGAATATGATTTTGCAAAATAATTGATTCATCAACTGACAAAATCAAATTCTTTGGAAAAAGAGGAAAACAATGTCTACATGATCAACTTAATAAAAACTTTTCTGAAAATCTTTGTTTTGTTGCAAATAAAGATGAAATTGCATGGACTTGCACAAAAGACTTGGCCATGCAAGTTTCAGAACTTTGAATAAGTTGTTAAGATTGAATCTGGTTAAAGGTCTTCCTGAATCTTTTTCTAGTGTTGAAGGTCAAATTTGTGGGATCTGTGCTAAAGGAAAACAAACTAGGAAATCATTTAAGTCTTCAATGAAGTACTCACATCTAAGCCACTAGAACTCTTCACATGGACCTCTTTGGGCCAACAAGAGTTCTAAGCTTAAGTGGCAAAAGATATGGGTTTGTAATCATTGATGACTTTACTAGATTTACCTGGGTTATTTTTCTATCCCACAAAAGTGATGCATGCCTTGAATTCAGGAATTTCTGTACCACTATCTTAACAACTTATCCATTTAAAATAAAAACATTTTAACTGATCATGGGGGTGAATTTGATAACACATCTTTTTCTGATCTATGTGCTGAATTTCAAATATTTCACAAGTTTCTTCACCTAGAACTCCAGAACAAAATGGAGTTGTGGAAAGAAAGAATAGAACTCTTAGGAAATGGCTAGATCCATGCTCTTAGGGAGTAATCTGCCCAAATCTTTGGGCTGAAGCTGTTAACACAGCCAATCACATCCTAAACAGAGCTTTGGTCAGACCAAAGATCATAAAAACCCCCTATGAATTGTTGAAAAACAAAAAGCAACTGTCTCTTATTCAAAACCTTTGGGTGCAAGTGTTTTGTACACAATAACACAAGAAAACCTTGACAAGTTTGATGCTAAGAGTCAGAAGCTATCTTCCTTGGCTATTCTGAAGTGTCAAGGGCTTTCAAAGTGTACATATTAAAAACCAAAACTGTTGAAGAATCACCACATGTTATTTTGATGAAAATTCCTTTTCCACTAATGATTCTAAATCTTGCAGGGAAAAAATAAGACATGAAGGATGACCTCATTGTGGATTCTTCGCCAACCGTTGAGGAGATTAACAACATGAAGAGAACCTGAACAACAACTTACCATCTTCAAGTGGTTTAGGTAATATTGCTCCAGAGAGGGGCATCTCAACAGGTAATTCTGAACCTCGTTTCTAAGAGATCACCCATTAGACAGTGTAGTTGGCAACTTAAATGATAGAGTTAGGACCAGATCATCCTTTTGCAAAACATTGAAGAAGACTCACTAGCTCTAATTTCCCAATTGAACCCAAGTCAATTGATGAAGCTTATCCAGTTCTGATTGGATAAATGCTATGCATGATGAACTTCATCAATTGAAAGAAATCAAGTGTGGAATTAGTGCCTAGACCTAGTGACCAAACTGTGATTGGACACTAGATGGGTTTTCAGAAATAAATTGAATGAAGCTGGTCAAGTAATAAGAAACAAAGCTAGGCTAGTTGCAAAGGGGTATAACCAAGAATGGAATTGACTTTGAAGAATCTTATGCCCCTGTAGCTAGACTAGAAGCTGTGAGAATTTTCCTTGCTTTTGCATCCTCCATGAAATTCAAAGTCTAAATGGATATATAAAGGAAAATGTTTTGTTGAACAACCTCCTGGATTTGAAATGAAAATATCATAATCATGTTTTCAAGCTTAATAAGGCACTCTATGGTCTTAACAAGCTCCAAGAGCTTGGTATGATCGTTAAGTTCCTTTTTACTTGAAAAAGGATATTCTAGAGGTAATGTTGATCAAACATTGTTCACAAAAACAGTAAAAAATCAAATAATTGTTGTCCAAATTTATGTTGATGACATAATATTTGGATCAACTAATAAAGGCCTTTGCACTGAATTTTCAAATCAAATGAAGAATGAATTTGAAATGAGCTTAATGGGAGATTAACATTCTTTTTGGGATTGCAAGTGAACCAAACAATGAAGGAATCTTCATCAGTCAAACCAAATATGTCAAGGAGCTACTGAAAATGTTGACTTTCAGAACCTTAAACACTCAAGCACACCCATTGCAATAAATGCTAAGCTAGAAGAAGACCCATCTGGTAAGTCAGTAGATCCAAAGACCTACAGAGGTATGATTGGCTCTCTGCTCTACCTTACTACTTCTAGACTTGACATTCAGTTTTGTGTGTGCTTATGTGCTAGATTCCAATCTAATCCTAAAGAAAGTCATATGCTTGCTGTGAAAAGAATTTTAAATATCTTGTTGGAACATGTGACTTAGGAATTTGGTATCCTGCTGGTTGCAAGTTAGAATTGTTTGCCTATTGTGATGCTGATTATGGGGGTGTAAGTTAGATAGAAAAAGCACTAGTGGCTTGTGTTTATTTCTAGGTGGGTGCCTTATCTCTTGGCTTCTAAGAAACAACATTCAGTTGCTCTGTCAACCGCAGAGG
>CM024766.1:28141213-28227850 GCA_014218235.1 Colocasia esculenta
AGCAGGTGGTGCACTTGGAGGATAAGTGAAGAGGTGCCGTCGACCTTGAACTGGTGGAGATGACGACTGCCTTGATGCTTGTGTTGGTTGTCTAATTCGTTGCGCTGCTGGTTGCTTGGGCTGCTGTTCCGCTGCCTGTGGTGGAGAGGATTGCTGCCCCTGGCCTTGTGCTCTGCTCTTATCTTGACAATGCAGGATGAGTCTGTGCATTTCAGCCCAATCTATCTTGTGCTCTAGACTATAGATCACATCCCGGAATTCGCAGCAGCTTGCGACTGTATGCCCCGGATGACGATGATACGAGCAATATTCTGATTGGTCCACTGTCATGTCCCAGCTTGGCTTTTCTGGAGGGAGTTGCAATGCATTGATGGACATCAGGGCTGTGAAGACATCAGAGAGGGACTCAGGCACGGATGATAATGGGCTCGCTTTGGCCAAGTGGATGTTGGGTTAGATGAGTAGTGGATGGTGTGGTGCGGTGGCACGGACGAGGTGGTTGTTCTTGTGGAAGCGGGGCGAGTTGGCTATATGAAGGTGGAGGTGCATGGTGGTTAGTGGAGTGGGTAGGCGTGGGTGGTGGATGGTATCGACTTGGGCATGGGTTTGGATTCCCTCATAAGTGGGCCCTTGAAATGAAGAATTCGGTTGTTGGGCCTCAAACATGGATGGCATGGGGGAGTCAAAGAGTTGGGTTTTAATAAAGCTAGCACGGCTGTATAATTGTTGCATGGATGTGATATTGTTCATAGCCAGGATGTGGCGGTACATGGGAGTTGCATTAGCAATAATAAGCTTGATTTTCTCCTCTTCTGGGATGTGCATCTGGACATGCGCGGACATCTGACGCCACCGGTCAGCATAAGTTGCGAATTCTTCATCAGGCTTCATCTGCTCAGCCACTAGATCAGCCATTGAATACGCGGGCTCGGCCCGGTCTTGATATTGCTGCACGAATCTGGCCTTGACAATTTCAAAATCCTCGGCTTCATTGAGAGGCAGGGAGTAAAACCACTCCAGAGCGGGCCCGTCTAATGACCGCCTAAAAAGATATGCCAGTAAGCGGCGATCATGTTGATAGGACACCGACTCATAGAGAAAATCCTTCAGATGGATGTAAGGGTCTCCAGCCCCTTGAATTTGCGATAAACAGGGAGCTGAGAAGGTGGAGGGATCCGGAGACCATAGAAATCAGGAAGAGTATCGTTGAAGGAAGGTTTTGGCTTTAACTGCCTCCGCAGGTCACTGAGCTCTCGCTTCATGGATTCGAACTCGGATTGGAAGTCCTGAGCCGAAGTGGATAGTGGATAGCGAGGGCCCGTTTGGGAATGAGAGCGGAGTCGAGAGTCAAGGTCCGGGCCAGATTTAGCATAATGGGCCGGCTGCAATGATGTGGGCTGAGCAAAAAGATGTCCCGATCCAGGAGTGACAATGTGAGATGATCTAAAATGAGCAGGATGACGTGGGCCTGTTGGGCCCATCTTGGAAGAAGACCGTAAAGCAAAGGTGGACAACAATTCGCGGGCCTGGTTAGGGCCCATTTCAAGCAGGAGGCGCTCCAATTCAGCGGCCTCAATAGAAGAGGATGGTGACGGATTAGGTTGGGAATGGGCACTCTCATCGGCCCGATGGGCCCTGGACTGGGCCGAACTTGGAATAGACTCATGAGACAAGAGGTCTACATGAGGAGGAGAGGTTAGAGATAGGTGAAGTGAAAGGAGCCATGAGAGGATGATAAAATGGGGGGAATTAAAAAGGATACACTAAAATACAAATAAGGATACAACAACAATTACAATCACATAAGAAAGGACGAGAAAGGAGTTTTCAAGCAAACACCCAAGTTGATATGATAAGCGTTAGGATTTTAGGGTTATCACTTAGCCTTTTAATGGATTGATTTAATTGAATTGCACTCGGCTAAAGAGGAACCCTAATGGGTATGTACTCAAGTACTCCGGGGTGACTAAGGGGGAACACACAATTCACACGGGGAGATGGCTCGAACTAGGGGTGCAACGGGTACAACCGGCCCGGTGAACCGCAATGTGCGTACGGTCATGAGGACTTACGGAGGTCCTCGGAAGGTGGGCCCGAGTCAGCTTACCAGTGCTCCTAGGTGAGAGGGCTCACTCAACCAAGGGGGAACCTGAGCAACTGGGATGAATAGCGTATGCAAGGGCTTAAGTCCAAAATGTATGCAAGAGTGGGATAAGGAGCAAACAGTGTGAAAAAAATAGCCCTCGGGGGGAGTCGCGACGGCCGGGTACGCCGCGACACGATCGCGATAGCGCGAGCTGCCGCGATACAAATAGAGACCCGAGGATACCGTGGGTCACCAACCCAATACAAACAGACTACCCTACTAAGATAAGAACACAAAGAAATACTAATCAGGTACAACATGGATCGAAAAGCAGAAAGAAACCGATTCATGGATGAAAGCAGTAACATACAAAGCAAACCTGTTAACGCGTCATCTGTCCCAACACGACCTGGTCGCGTCCAATCCTCCGACCGCGATAGGAACTGGAAACTTACAGATGAAACTAAACGAAAATCCAAACCCTAACAGGATACTATCGGACAGAAACACGAGCAAACATGATCTAAGCAATATAAGAAAGATGCATGCTCTCATGGTCATTGAACAGAGAGGACAAAGGGATAGCAAACACTAACCTGATGACGCGTCCCCCTGGTGCGACGCGAACTTGTCGCGACAATGACAGAGCGGGAAAAATGCAGGGAATAAAGAACAAAACCCTAACAAGACACTATAATGACAAACAACAAGGAAACATGGCAAGCAGACAATCAAAACCTACGAGGGTGGCAATGAAGGTCCCACCGTGATCGCCAAAAGGTGTAATCACATGGATTGTACCCCCCTCACACAAACATGAATACCAAATTGATAGCATGAAAAATAGGATGTGATCGCCACCTAGAGCATTGCCAAATAAAGATAATAATGCGGGCTAACTACTCTAGGAAAGGGAGAGAGAGAATGGAGGAGTACTTGATGTCGTGGCAGGGTTACCTGTCGCGATGATGCTGAGAACGCGTCACTATGGCCAGCCGTGTCTCTTTGTCGCGTCCCTCTCCTCCGTCGCGTTCTCTTCTTGTGCGGGAGATGATGGATGAGACCTTCTTCCCATCCTCCAGACGGCCAGAGGATGAGAGCTCCTCGTGGATCTTCGCTTGGGTGCCTGCCAAAACAACGAAAACAAGAAATAAAACCCTGTCAGACTATGTTAAGTGTAGTAGCTATTCTTAAATGAAAGAAAGATGTGGAGCATGGAGGAACGGACCTGGGGGTGTTTTTAAACCCTTGGGTAGTAGGAAAACGTGGGGAGGAATATGCATGGGGAGAAATCATGGAAGAGGAGAAAGAGGAATCCTAACTCATGTATACATGTGTAAAACGTGGAAAAGAAAGTAAAAATCAAAACTAAACAATACTGCCCCGTTTGATGTGATTCTAGTTGGAGGTCGTAGAGGAGGACGTCTTGAACAACTTTCATGAAGACATCTTGAAGAGATCTGGCCTGGTTTGGGCTGTGGAAGAGACGATAATCACGCATGTGCAGATCTCGATATGAGAGAGAAAGTGAAGAATAATCTGTTGTAACTTTTCGCACAAGCCACCAATCAACGTGATTCCGCTTCGAGGTTGAAGAGGGCTCTGTGGGGAGAAACGTTGATGAAGAATCCTCGAAGAGATCTGGCCTGGTTCGATCTCCACAAGCCGTGCAAGCACTGCTGGTCCTGGAGGCGATATGAGAGAGAAAGAGGAGAGAGAAAGAAGGAAAACGGGAAGAACAACTTCTCCTCTGCCTTGGGGACGATGGGACCTCGTGAGCAGAACCTCCAGGGACCTCTCCTCGTGGTGGTAGCCTTCCTCTATCCCTTAGAGAGTCCCAAGATGTGTTCAAGTGAGAGATAGAGTCCAATCCCGAGTTAGAGAGAGAGTCCAAGTTGTGGGAGAGTTTAAGAGTTTATCTAGAGTTTAGATGGGCTTGGGGGCTCCCTAGGGATGAGGATAGGAGGTTTAGGTCGTAATCCAACTCATAGGGACTTTAGATAGGCTCTAGGATGGAGAGAGAGGCCGAAAATCACGTAAAAACGTGTTTACGTGCATGGAGCTGTTGTGTCGGATCGTGGGGCCGCGTTCTTGTCGCGTCCATGCACCAGGCCGCGTCACTAGGGGCAGTGCGCGTAGGTCCCACGAAAAGGGCTATAACTCTCTCCACAGATATCGGATTGATGCCCTTTGTTGCGTTGGATTCTAGACTCAGAGGGCTACAAAATGATAGTATGATATGCCTAATTTGGATTATAAATAAGGATGTTATGAGCTTTCAAAGTGAAGGCATATTCAGAAGATTGGGCAGATTGCACAGTTTTGATGTTTCAAGTGGTGTTTGGCCATGGGCTTGAGAATGGGCTTGACATTGAGGTGAATGGGCTCATGATGGGCCAGAGAAGGACTCCAAAGTGATGATCAATTTGGGACATCAATGATATGAAAAAGAAAAAGTGCTCAACTTATAGGCCGAAAACGGGTGTCTACAGATGGGTCTATCTGTCGACAGGGAACTTCCTAGCTGTCGACACATGACCACTTGAGTGTTTTTATTGTTCTTTTGCACTTGGATTTTGTTACTTGTCTTGTGTGTCTTCACACCTAAATCAAAAGACATTATAAGTGAGATACAATGAATACATAAGTGTTCATCAAAGCATTTGTGCACTTGATCATTTCATTCATGTCTTTGTCATATTTATCATGTTTCCAACATTAAGACAACATCAATTATGTCACACATCATCAAAAACATTTATGCACATGTTATCATACACATTATAACCCAACATTAGAAACAGTACACATCCCTGTCCATTTCATCCTCTCAAGCGCTTCAATCACACTGACCATTCCATGCTTCTCTAAGTCTGCCAAATCAACTACCTTGTTGCCACAAACCTTGATCTTGACTGCCTGAAACCTCTCGAGCTGTTCGGCCGTGAGGAACACCGCACTGTAGCCACCCAAACTACTAGAACTCCTAGAAGTGGCCATGGAAATCAATAAGAGAAAATTCTAAATGATCGTAGGAGAAAGAGGAGTAAAACCCCTCAAGAAATTTAGCGGGAAGAATCAAAAGTCTCTTGAAAAGGGAAGAGGGCTCTGTGGAGTCGATGGAGGGTTTCACCGATCTCGGAGTTGAAAGGGCGCAAAGAGAGAGAGAGAGTGAATCGGTAAGGGATGTGTTACCAGCGGTATAAAATAAAGAAAGGTAAAGTGAAAAAAGGCGGAGCATTAATTGCACAAGATGACAAAAAAATGTAACAGATAGCGCAAAAGTGAAAAGAATATAGGAGAGAATAGAATTGATTATTATAGAGGAGAGGGGGTTAAATCTTGTTCTAAAATAGATTTATTTATTTCAGTTATATGCAGATAAATCTATTACAAATTGCACATGCCTAATTCTCGTCTCAGAGAGGTAAATCTCTCTTCAGGTTAGGCTTTTGTAAAGATGTTTGCTAACTGATTTAGAGTATCTATAAAAGAAATAATAATATTACCATTTGCTACATGATCTCTAATAAAATGATACCTAACCTCAATATGCTTGGTCCTCGAGTGCTATACAGGATTCTTGGTGAGATTTATGGCACTGGTATTGTCACATAACAGTGGAATGGTTTTGATGTGCAGTCCATAGTCTTCAAGCTGTTGTTTGATCCAAAGGAGTTGTGTACAGCAGCTCCCAGCAGCCACGTATTCAGCTTCAGAAGTTGATAAGGCTACTGAGTTTTGTTTCTTTGAAGACCATGTTATTAAACATCCTGCAAGAAATTGACAACAAGCACTGGTGCTTTTTCTATCCACTTTGCATCTAGCATAGTCAGCATCCGAGTATCCATTCAAATTTGTTTCACAGGTTTTAGGATACCATAGACCTAAGTTGTGAGTATGAGCTAAATATCTAAAATTCCTTTTTATTGAAATTAGGTGTGATTCCTTAGGATCAGATTGATACCTAGCACACATGCATACACTAAATAAAATATCAGGTCTACTTGCAGTTAAGTAAAGCAGTGAACCAATCATACCTCTGTAAAGTTTCTAGTCCACCTTCTTACCTTCTGGATCACTATCTAACCTTGTTGATGTGCTCATGGGAGTAGATAGTGGCTTGGAATTTTCAAATCCAAATTTCTTTAATAATTCCTTGGTGTATTTGATTTGACTGATGTGAGTTCCTTCCTTGCCTTGCTTGATTTGTAGTCCAAGGAAATAGTTGAGTTATCCCATCATGCTCATTTCAAATTCTCCCTGCATTAACTTTTCAAAATACTTGCACAAAGATTTATTAGTAGATCCGAAGATAATGTCATCAACATAAATTTGCACAATTAATATATCTTTAGCACATGATTTAATGAATAGAGTGCTATCTACTTTGCCTCTACTAAACTCATGATCCAATATAAATGCACTGAGTCTTTCATACCAAGCTCTAGGTGCTTGTTTCAGACCATATAAAGCTTTATGTAATTTAAAAACATGATTAGGATAATCTAAGTCATCGAAACCATGAGGTTGTTCTACATATACTTCCTCCTTTATAAAACCATTCAAAAAAGTTGATTTTACATCCATTTGAAAAAGTTTTAAGTCCAATACAGATGCATAAGCTAGTAAAATCCGAATAGCCTCAAGTCTAGCAACTGGTGCATATGTTTCATCAAAATCTATGCCTTCTTCTTGAGAATAGCCTTGAGCAACCAATCTAGCCTTATTTCTAATAATAACACTAGCTTCATCCAATTTGTTTCTGAACATCCATTTGGTGCCAATAACAGGATGATTTGATGGTCTAGGAACAAGGGACCAGACCCGGTTTCTTTTGAACTGATTTAGTTCATCTTGCATGGCTAAAATCTAAGTTTCATTGGTCAGTGCTTCATTGGCTGTCTTCGGCTCTATTTGAGAAACAAAAGCTAGATAATCACAAGGAATAATATTACCTCTAGTTCTTACCCCAGCATTTGGATCTCCAAATATGTTTTCTACTGGATGGTTCTTTTTGTAACTTCATTCCCTAGGAAGATCTTTATGGATTAGATCTTTCTATCGTAATTCTTCCAAGGGTGGATCTTCATTGTCCTTGACAGATATTTGCTTCGTTTTCTCGGATAGATTCTCTATGCCTTCATCATCACTAATAATTTCCTTTCTCAAAAAGGGATTAGATTCATCAAAAATAATATGCAGATTTTGTTTAATTAATAGACATCTCTTATTGAAAACTCTATAACATTTGGGTTTTGAAGTGTAACCCATAAAAATACCTTCATCGGATTTAGGATCCAACTTACCAATATTTGACTTACCATTATTGTGAATGAAGCAAGGACATCCAAATGTTTTGAGATGACTAATCTTGGGTTTCTTCTGCTTGTACAGTTCATATGATGTTTTCTTTAATATAGGCCTAATCATAGCTCTATTGATTATGTAGCAAGTTGTATTAACTGCTTTTGCCTGAAAATATCTTGGAAGGTTGTACTTAGATAACATTGTTCTTGCCATGTCCAATAAAGTTCTATTTTTCCTTTCAGCTACTCCATTATGTTGTGGTGTTCTTGGTGCTGAGAAGTTGTGTTCAATACCTAGATCATCACAGAATTCTGCAAACCTGTCATTTTGAAATTCTCCTCCATGATCTGATTGAATACTTATAATGCTGAACTTCTTATCTTTCTGAACTAGCTTGCTGAACTTGAAAAATGCTTCAAATGTGTCATCTTTGTGTTCAAGAAAAGAGACCCATGTGTATCTTGAGAAATCATCAATAATAATGAATCTAAAATTCTTCCCACCTAGACTTGTAGTTCGCATAGGTCCAAATAAGTCCATATGAAGCAGCTCTAAAGGCTTGGAGGTGGTGACAATTGTCTTGGATTTGAAAGAGGATTCGGCATGTTTTCTCTTTGCGCATGGTTCATAGATCTTCATAGATCGTATCCAGTCTTGAATTTATCTTAGGTAAGCTTTCCACTAGGTCATGCTTAATGAGTTTTCTGATTCCATCCAAGCTGGCATGTCCTAGTCTTCTGTGCCATAGTTCGGCATTTTGCTCATTGTTAGCAGCCATGCATATATCTTGACCTTTCAGATCTTCCAAATGTAGTACATAGAGATTTCTTTCCATGTAGGCTTCGAAAAATTGTTGTCCCTTCCTTGATGAATAAGCACTTGGATTCTTGAAACTTTATTTGACCCTTGTCGCATAGCTGACTTATGCTAATCAAATTGTGTTTGAGACCTTCAACGCAGAGAACTTCTTCTATCAGTATTTTGTCTTTGCTTCTAACTGATCCACAACCAATGACTGTACCTTTACCATTGTCTCCATATGTGACTGTTCCTTCTTCAGTTTTGATAAATGAAAACCACTTTTTATTTCCTGTCATATGCCTTGAGCACCTGCTGTCCAGGTACCACTTTGATTCTCTAAGGCTTTCCTGCAACAAATTAATGAGATTTAGGTACCCAAGTTCTTTTGGGTCCTGATTGGTTAGCTTCTACAGAATCCCTTTTTGGAATCCACTTTAGGTGTTTAGTTGTACAAGTATTTTTCATATGACCCAATTTATTACAATGAGTGCAACATAAAATATCATTTGTTGTTTTGCTTGGTTTACTGTGTTTATTCACCTTTGTTTTATAACCAGGTTCCTGTTTAGCTACAAATCTTGGCAACAGATATATTTTAGGATATACAATTGTTTCTTCATTTTGTGGTGGAGTATACCCAATTCTATATTTCTTCCTACCTGATCTTCTTGCTTCCTTTTAATATTAATGAAGATCTTCCATTGGTCAATTTTTCAATTATGGTTGTTAAAGACTCGTTGTCTTTTGTTAATACTTCAATTTCCTTTATAAATTTGCTTATAGTTTCCTAAATTTCTAGACTTAATATCTTTTCATTTTTATTTTTTACATCTTCACATAACAACTCATTTCTCCTTTTTAGTTCTAGAATTTGCTTTTCTAATTGTTCTGTTTCTGACTTTAAATCTGAGTTAGTTATTTCAAGACATGCATAATTTTTCTTGATTAATTTTAATTGTTTACATACATATTTATATTTACTATATAATTTGTTGAATGCTTCTTCCAGACTATCAGAGTCAGAATCAGAATCATTACATAAAGTAAAGGAAGAGTCTATGGTTACCTTATCGTCAATGTTTGCCATAAAGGCTAGGTTGGCCTTTTCTTCTTCTTCTTCACTGGAACTTGACTCACTGCTTGATTCTCCTTCATTGTTCCATGCAACAGCCATTGCCTTCTTCTTGTATCTTTTGAATTTCTTGGTATTATCTTTCTTTTTAAATTCTCCCTTCTTAAGTTTCGGACAGTCAGCCTTAAGGTGTCCAGGCTTCTTGCATTCATAGCAGATAGGCTCAGGTCTTTTGAATTCTTTGCCTTTCTTGAAGTTTCTCCTTCCTGACTGATACTTCTTTTTGGCCAGAATTCTTTGCAGTCGTTTGGAGAGGAAAGCTTCTTCATCTTCACTGTTCTCTTCACTTCTTTCACTTTCTGATTCGCTTTCAGATGTATTTTCTACTGCCTTGAGGGCATTGTTATACATTTTCTTGCTGGAGGATTCTTCCAGTCTTTCCATGTTTATCTCATGAGACATTAGAGACCCAATGAGTTTTTCGAGAGACATTGCCATGAGATCATTTGCTTCTTCTATGGTTGTCACCTTTGGAGTCCATGAAGTTGGCAAGGATCTTAGTATTTTCCTCATCATATCTCCTGTCTCATATCTTTTGCCTAGCCCAGCTAGGCCATTTGTGATATCTGTAAAGTGACTATACATCTGGGAGATAGATTCTTCTGAATGCATTTGAAACCTTTCATATTGTGCTACCAATATATCAATTCTAGTTTCTTTTACCGTATATGTTCCTTCGTGGGTCAGTTTTAGCTTATCCCACATTTCGTTAGCTGACTTGCACGTAGATATTATGTTGAATTCCTTCTTGCTTAGAGAATAGCACAATATACTCTTGGCCTTGCTGTTCTAAGATAGTTTTTTCTTGTCATCATCTGTCCACTTATCTTTGGTGTTGGTGACTGCCAGATCTCCATCTTCTATTATCGTTCATATTTGAAAATCAAGACCTTGAAGAAAGAACTCCATTCTTGTCTTCCAGTAGTTGTAATCTTCTCCATCGAACAGTGGAGGCCTATTGACAGATTATCCCTCTGCATGACCTTGGGCTGCCATTTATCTTTGCTCTTCAGATCGTGAGATCTACTTACTCGAAGAGACACGGCTCTGATACCACTTGTTGACCAGGTTGCAAGCCTAGAGGGGGGGGGGGTGAATAGATTGCTAAAAATTTGTCTTAGAAATATTCTGAGACAAAATAACTTTAGAAACACTAAACGAAACAATTAGATTTAATGAGCAGCAAATAAGGAGAGAAAACCAATCACATGAACAATAGAAATTTTATCTTGGTTCAGATCTCCTATCACAAGGAGTCCTACATCCAGTCCCCAAGCAACAACTTGGGATTCCACTAACCAAGGGTACAGTCTCCCTCAAGGACACTTACACATCCAGCACCAGCTGGCCTTCTCTTCACTCCACGAAGAGGCAATACACAACCTGTTACAACAGGTCTTCCTGGCTCCAAAGCAGACTCCCAGGAGAGGGGCAAAGACCAGGGCGGCTGCAAAGGGCATCGTCATCGAAGAGCCTCAACCTGAGAGGAGAAGCAAATTCTGCCATGATCCATCCAAGAGAAAGGGTGAGAGTACTCCCTCTGAAACTCCATCTAAGCGGCGAAGGGCATCATCTCTAAGTAAAGGCAAGTCTCCCATGCCCTCTCGTTACCCTAGAAGGAAGCTTCTACCAGATTCGAGTGACTCTTCTGACGAATCATCTTCGGAGTCTTCTGACTCTCCTGAAGCACAAGTAGTCACCCCATCACAAACTGCATTTGAAGGATGCTCTATTCTCAAGCCTAGGGCTGTGAATATTAATGATGAATCTTTGGCAAATGCATTTCCAGAACTCATACCCTTCTTTCAATTTCAAGGGTGGTTGAAGTTCATATCAGAATTCAGAACATTCTATCCTCATTTGGTTCAAGAATTCTATTTGAATTTGATAGATGTTCCAGAAGGTTTCAAATCCGAAGTCAAGGATGTTTCCATCCTTTTCACACCTGAATTGGGTTCAGAACTTTTTGACTTTCCTGATGATGGTGAAGATTGGAGTGAATTTGATTTTGATCTTCATGAAGCTTACACTATTCTTACTGGTCTTCCACATAATCCAAATGATTCTAGACAAACACTTTTTACAACATTCAACACAAATACTTTTCCTCCAATTCTTCGTGTGATTCATCATATTCTCACCACCATCATCACACTACAGGGTGGTGGCAGAAACAGGTTGACAGACATTCAAAGATTTGTGTTGTATAGCATGAAGAAGAATGTGAAAATCAATTTGAACTTGATCATGACTCAGATCTTATCTGAAACCAACAGAAAAGATTTACACAGATCTCTGCCTTATGCTGCTCATCTCACAGCAGTGTTCAAGCATTTTGGAGTATCATTTGAGAATGAAAAGGTTCAGAAAATCTCTCAAAGCAACATTTATTGCTTACATCATGTGCAGAAATTTATGAGATTCAGAGTTGAGGGAGCTCAAGTCCTAAAAGGTCTAGTTATAGAGCCAGAACCTCCAGTTGAACATATTCAAGATGATATTGCTCCAGAAGGTGATGCACCTCAAGTTGATCCCGTTGACCAGCCACAAATTGAGTTTGAGATTCCCTTTGAACCACAAGCAGTGCATACACCTCATGGATCTCCACCTCCATCACATATACCTATTCCTCCAACCCTACTTACACAACCCCATAGCTCTGCATCCACTTCATCTGGTGGACCTACTGTTCCACCTGAGCTATATACATTTCTGCAAAATCAATTTGACACTCAATTCTACCATGACAGAAATGTCTAACAGATTTGAACTTCGAATTCAGAGATTAGAGAATTCTGTGAATGGTCAGTTTGTGTGACAGCATGAAGTAGCTGACCATGCCACTAGGAGATTCAATAGGCTGATTGGTACTTTAGGTGACGCCTGTACCCAACTAAAGATCTTTAGATCAAGACTCAAGCAGTTCTGGAAGGAATTTTGCTCAATACTCAACAAGGACTCTTCAACAGTCAAGAAGCTGTATCTCAAATTTCCAAAACTCGATTGTCCTTTGCTCATTTGGTTGAAGAGATGGACATGATGAAGACTCTCATTGCCAACATTGATCAGGAAATGGCTAGTCTCAGGTCTGTTGTTAGTCACTTTACGGAACATGGCACAGTTCCTAGCACCTCTACTGCATCTCAACATACTACTCACAGTCTTGGTGTATTTCAAGAGAACATGTATGAAAATCATCAATGAATGGAAGACCTTCTGCACACCAGACTCTCTACCATGCAAACTCAAATGAGAACAAGTTTGAATGCTATGGAAGCAAGAATGAAAACCATGGAGTCAATCTTACTCCCAATTCCTCCTCCTCCTCCACCTCCTTCTGCATGATGTCTCTTTTTTTTTTATGATGTCAAAGGGGGAGAAAGGATTCATTTCATTTTGGCCTACAGAAGTGAATGAGTCGAAGACTTCAAGGAAGTCGACTTCAGTAGTCGACTTCAGTATTCAACTGCAGCAGTCGAATACTGAAGTCAAATTTAGCAGTTGAATTTAGCATTTGACTGAAGTCAAAGAAGAATTTCGAGCCATTAGAGTCTTCTTCCTGGAGCTGAAGCAGAAGAACTTGTCTCCTTCTCTGAAGCAGAAACAGGGATCTACAAACCAGTCCTTCTCAATTTGGGATCTAATTGCTATGACTGGTTCCTCATCTTAAACTCATTATATATTGTGTGCTTTGTGAAATTGGTGCAATCCTTGTGCCCAATTTCGTGTGTGTGTGATTGGATCTGAGATTTCTGTATCTCAGAGTGTGTGTTCTCATGAGACTTTTCTGAACTGGCAAGATAAGCCACATTTGTGTGTGTGTGTGGATGGTGGATGTAGGATACACTGTTGTGTAATCCGAACCACCCTAAATCTGCTTGTTATTGTGGTTTGCTTGTCTCTTGCGTTAGATGCTTGATAGACTCGTTGCTAATTCAACATATAATCTATCCGGATTGTTCAGATTTATGAATAAGCTATAGATTCTAGTTTAATCTCCATCTCTCAAAGAATCTAATCAAGTGAATTTCAAAATTCTGTGAAATCTATTCAACCCCCCCCCCTTCTAGATTTCCTATAGTAGTTTTTCCGCAACATTTCAAGATGGAGTAGGAGTTTCTCTCCTTGACTCAAGGCTCCATGACCGTACTGGAGTACGAGGCCAGGTTTGCCGAGCTATCAAAGTATGCCCCTCATATCATTGCTGATGAGAGCAGGAAGGTGAAGAAGTTTGTGATGGGTCTGAGGCCATCACTGAGGATGAGGTTGGTGGCATTTGACCATCGTAGCCTCGATGAGGCTCTTAGCGTGGCTTGTCGGCAGGAAGGAGAGATGGAGCAGTATCTTGAGAAGAAGAAGGCTTTGCAGAAGAGGCCTGCAGCTCCATTCCAGAGGCAGGAGAAGAAGAAGAAGGCGGCGTATCAGTCACCGCAGTGTTCCGTAGTATCCGGCAGTCGTCAGGTATCTTCTCAGCATTTCCCCAGTGGCAAGAAGGAGTGTCCTCATTGCAGAAGGGCACATGGTGGTATGGAGTGTTGGAAGATGGCGGGGAAGTGCTTGAAGTGTGGGAGTAGTGAGCATAAGATAAAGGATTGTCCCGGACTTCAGTAGGGAGTCCAGCGCGGACCAGCTCCAGCAGCGGCAGCAGCAGCAGTGCCAGCGACAGGAAGACCAGGAAGGCCTCGAGCCCAAGCTCAAGTGTTTGCGTTAGATCGTGAGGACGCCGAGCAGGCGGAGCATGTTACCAAAGGTATGGTTCTTTTCATGGGTGTGCACGCTCGAGTTTTATTTGATACGGGTGCCACTCACTCGTTCATTTCGGAGCATGAGGAGTAGCACCTTTGTGGAGATTGCCTTATTGTATTTCCATTTTTTTTCATAGTATGTAATTGAGAGCACTTTGAAATTTAGTTGTGGACATTGTACTTGATTTAAATTTCAATTATGAGAACTTTAGCTCTTTCTTGTACTATATAGACTGTGGATAAATGTGGATGATGGAATAATAAATTACATTCAGTTCTTTTATTCCGCTCTTATGTGTTCATATTTGTGTACGTCTCAGCCTATTGAATGTGTTGGGTAAATGTCCCACTGTGGCAATGCTCTCTATATCGATGTGGGTTGGTATAACCGTACCGGTATAAGGAGGGCCGTCACAGAGATTGGTATCAGAGCATTTTGCTAGGTAGTTAACTTTAGAGTTAGGATTAGAGTCTGAGGAGTTAGAGGTCCCTTTGTCTGTGCACACACCTGCAGGAATGGTATCGACTAGGAAGTGTATTCCGTCCTTACCGGTGTGTATTGAGGATAGAGTTTTAGAAGGATGTTTCTTCTTGCTAAAGATGAAGGACTACGATGCTATTCTTGGTCTGGATTGGTTAGAGGAGCACTATGTGTTGGTAGATTGTCGTGGAAAGAAGATTGTCTTTCGCATTCCTGGTGAGGATGAATTCTCACATCCCTTGCCAAGGAACTTAGCAGGAAAGTTTGTCATCTCCGCCATGAAGGCGATGAGAATGGTGATCAAGGGTTGTGACGCTTTTCTTGCTAGCGTGGTATTAGTACCAAAGGCTGATGAGTCACCTACTCTTGAGGAGATAGACGTAGTCCAAGATTTTCCAGATGTCTTTCCCGATGATTTATCTGGATTGCCACCGGCTAGAGAGATAGAGTTTACTCTAGAGTTGCTTCCAGGCACCTCTCCTATCTCAAAGGCCCCTTATCGAATGGCACCTGCGGAGTTAGCAGAGCTAAGGAAGCAGTTGCAAGATTTGTTAGATAAGGGATTTATTTGCCCTAGTGCTTCTCCTTGAGGTGCACCTATATTGTTTATGAAGAAGAAGGATGGGTCACTTAGGTTATGCATCGATTATAGAAAGCTAAACCAAGTGACGGTGAAGAACAGCTATCCCTTACCTCGGATTGATGATTTGTTTGACCAGCTGCAAAATGCATCAGTCTTCTCTAAGATTGATTTGTGGTCTGGTTATCATCAGCTGAGGATTAGGAGTGAGGATGTGTCCAAGACGGCTTTTAGAACCCGTTATGAACATTATGAGTTCTTGGTCCTTCCATTTGGTCTGACCAATGCCCCTGCAGCGTTCATGGATCTCATGAGCAAGGTGTTTAGACCTTATCTAGATAGTTTTGTCGTGGCTTTCATCGATGATGTGTTGGTCTATTCTCCGGATGAGGCTACACACCGTCAGCATTTGAGGGTAGTGTTGGAAGTTCTCAGAGAGCACAAGCTATATGCAAAGTTCAGCAAGTGTGATTTTTGGATGTGCGAGGTTCATTTCCTTGGGCATGTTATCTCCAGTGTTGGTGTAGCAGTAGATCCAGCGAAGGTCCAGGCTGTATTGGATTAGGAGATTTCCAGGACCCCTTCGGAGATTCGTAGTTTCTGGGTTTGGCGGGTTATTATCGGCGATTTATTGAGGGATTTTCATCTCTCGCCACCCCATTGACCAAGCTAACCAGGAAGGGTGAGAAGTTTGTTTGGTCCGAGGAATGTGAGAGTAGCTTTCAATTATTGAAGGCTAAGCTTACTTCCGCTCTGGTATTGGTACTACCTAGTGGTGATGAAGGTTTTGCCATCTATATGGATGCATCTCGGATTGGCCTTGGCTGTGTAGTGATGTAGCAAGGAAGGGTAGTAGCATATGCTTCTCGGTAATTGAAGGAGCATGAGCGTAACTATCCGACTCATGATTTAGAGCTTGCGGCAGTGGTTCATGCACTGAAGATCTGGAGGCACTATCTTTATAGTGTCAGATTTGAGGTATTCACTGACCACAAGAGCTGAAGTATCTTTTCTCCCAAAAGGAATTAAACCTTAGGCAGAGAAGATGGATTGAGTTCCTGAAGGACTATGACTTCGACCTCCAATATCATCCTGGAAAGGCGAATGTCATAGCGGATGCCCTTAGTAGGAAGAGGTCATCACTCCAGCAGGATTGGAAGATGTTGGAGGATGCAGCATGTGCGATGACAGAGTTAGAGCCATCATTGTTTCAGGCATTTGTAGCTCAGATGTCCATTAGGTCTTCGGTGTTGGATGAGGTGATCGAGCAGCAGAAAGCCGACCCTAGACTTCAAGAATTGGTGGGCAAGGTAGGCATTGCTCGTAATGAGGATGGTGTGATTAGATTTCATCATCGTGTTTGTGTTCCCGACATTATAGATGTTCGTGAAGCAGAGGCTCATAGATAGAGATTCTCTATTCATCCGGGTAACAATAAGATGTACCAGGATTTGAAGAGGTCTTTTGGTGGTCTGGTATGAAGAAGGATGTAGCGGAGTTTGTGTCTAGATGTCTTGTATGCCAGCAAGTGAAGGCCGAGCAGCAGCGACCATCTGGTCTTATGCAGAAGATGGAAATCCCAGTATGGAAGTGGGAAGCTGTCACTATGGATTTGTTACAGGTTTGCCTCGATCTAGACGGGGTAATGACTCGATTTGGGTAGTAGTAGATAGATTCTCGAAAACTGCACATTCCTGCAAATGAAGAAGAAGCAGTCAGTAGAGAGTTTAACTAGATTGTATATTAGTAGTATTATTAGATTGCATGGTGTGCCGAAGTCGATCATTCGATCGAGATCAGAGATTTACTTCGAGGCTATGGAAGGGTCTTCAGGATGCGTTAGGTTTGGAGTTGAAGCTCAATTCAGCGTTCCATCCCAGACCGATGGATAGTCCGAGAGGACTATCCAGACGCTCAAGGATATGTTGAGGGCGTGTGTTCTGGATTGGAAGGAGATTGGGAGCGCCATTACCTCTTGGGAGTTCGCATACAACAACAGTTTTGATGCGAGTGGTGCCCAGTTGACAAGCCCAGAGGGGGGGTGAATGGGTCTTTAAAAAATCTATCTAAGTGACACCTGTAAGTAAAAATATACACAAAAAAAGTCTTCGAAGTTGGTTAGTAACGGTTAGTATGAACAACAAACCCACAAGGAATCAATCACACAACGCAAGGAATTATCCTGGTTCAGACCTCCTTTCCTTAGGAGTCCTACATCCAGTCCCTGAGCAATAACTCAGGATTTCACTAACTAGGGTACAGTCCCCCTATGGACACTACAACACCTAGCTCAGCTGGTCTTCCTTCACACGAAGGGAATTACACCACCCTGGATTCCCCACCAGGTCTTCCTTCACAACAGAAGGGAACAACACCCTGGATAACCCACCAGGTCTTCCTTCACAGCTGAAGGGAAACAGCACCCTGGATCCACCAGGTCTTCCTTCACACACGAAGGAAAAAACACCACAAAGATAAGCAATAAGAGCAAGCCCCTAGATTAAGATTTACAAGCCACGATCTGAAGCAGCAAGAACTGAGAGCAAGAGATCTAAGCAAGGCACACTCTCAGAACTACACGGGCTCTCTTAGAAATTCTATTACAGCACAGAGAGCAAAGAGCTAAAGATGATGGGGAACGAGATTCTTGGCTCTAGACTTCTTGAAGAAGAATTTGAACACTTGTAAAATGTGAGATGCTTGTTCTCCACTTTTGTTGCATTTATTCTTCTCTTCTGTCTTGTATTTATATCTTCTTTTGAAATCCGGCCATTGAAGTAACCGTTGTCTCTTAGATTGGTAGACGTTAGACTGCTTGACATTTGGAAGCTTCAACAATCTTTTATCCATTTGAGCACGCAAAGAGATAAGTTCTTCTGGCGTCTATATGGTCCAACGTTGTATGACAGAAAGTCTTTAGGACCCTGCACAATTAAATGCTAGAACAGTAGACAGCTAGGTGTCTTTCGTTGTCAGTAAAGTTGATATGAGTATTCACCAAAATAGCAATGCCAAATAGTTTGTTCTAAAAGATGTTGACAGAATATGCACGATAATGAAAAGATATCATCTGCATGCATGCAGAGATACGTTCTGTCTTCATTAAATGCACAGTAGTCAGACAGATAAGTAAGTCTTTGACTATTCAATGCCTTAAGAGATAAGATAAATATTAAGTCGATATAAACTATAAAGTTGTTGTCTATATGACTTATGAAATCGTTATGAGCATTAAACAAATCATTGCGCGAAGCAAATCGTTATGAGCGCTAAAGAAATCGTTGCGCAAAGCAAATCGTTATGAGCGCTAAGGAAATCGTTGTGCGAAGCAAATCGTTATGAGCTCTAAGGAAATCGTTGTGCGAACCAAATCGTTATGAGCTCTATAGAAATTGTTGCGCTAAGCAAATCGTTATGAGCTCTAAGAAAATCGTTGTGCGAAGTAAATCGTTATGAGCTCTAGAGAAATTGTTGCGCTAAGCAAATCGTTATGAGCTCTAAGGAAATCGTTGCGCGAAGCAAATCATTACGATGAGAAAGTCATGCGAATTCTAAAGAAATCGTTATGATAACTTAAGAAATCGTTACGGCGAGCAAGTCGTTACGAATTCTAAAAAATCGTTATGATAACTTAAGAAATCGTTACGGCGAGCAAGTCGTTGCGAATTCTAAAGAAATCGTTATGATAACTTAAGAAATCATTACGGCGAGCAAGTCATTGCGAATTCTAAAGAAATCGTTATGATAACTTAAGAAATCGTTACGGCGAGCAAGTCGTTACTAATTCTAAAGAAATCGTTATGATACTTAAGAAATCGTTACGGCGAGCAAGTCGTTGCGAATTCTAAAGAAATCGTTATGATAAATTAAGAAATCGTTACGGCGAGCAAGTCATGCGAATTCTAAAGAAATCATTATGATAACTTAAGAAATCGTTACGGTGAGCAAGTCATTGCGAATTCTAAAGAAATCGTTATGATAACTTAAGAAATCGTTACGGCGAGCAAGTCGTTGCGAATTCTAAAAGAAACGTTATGATACTTAAGAAATCGTTATGGCGAGCAAGTCGTTATGAGTTCTGAAGAAATCGTTGCGATGAATGATAGATGTTGTGAGAATGATTTGATTGTAATCAAACGATGTCACAGGTAAAGAAGTCGTTCAGACACTTAAGAAATCGTTATGAATTCAAATCGTTATAGCACTAAAGGAAGTCGTTGTGACTTTCGACAGAAATCGATGTGGACTTAGAGAAATATGACCTTGACAAGATAAAAACTTCAGAGAGGTAATACTTACCAACATTGGTTTGTGTGACCTTGGTATATTTCCTGTACTTAAGACTTATGAAATATATGTTAGAAATTATTGAAGAAATTTGTTAATTACCAAAAATAATAAAAATAAATAGGTAAAGAATTACATGGGACAGACTGATCATCAATCTCCCCCTTTTGGTGATGACAAAATTTAACAATAAGCATGGATAAAGAATCTGAATGTAGACATGCTAAGTATTTTTCTCCCCCTTTTTGTCATTAAGCAAAAAAATAATCGAGACAAAGAATGAAGAGAAAAGATAAGCAGAGACAGGCAAATGTAGTTTATTCATTTGAGGAGGTACAGGTAAGTAATAAGCAGGAGATAAAAGAGAAGCAAAATGAGAAATAGTCTTCCAGGCTGCTCTTCCTGCCTTTCAAAGTAAGTCTTGAAGGGTCCAGGACAACAAATAATTTGGTCCCATAGAGGGAGCCATTTTTTAGGTGAAGGACCAACTGAGCGTCAAGGAAATCACTGTATGGATCTCTGTCCAAGGATGCCTGTAGTAGGTGACTTTTCCAAAACTAGCACAAGCAAGAAACTGATTAGGGAGAGAAGGATAAAAGATGCCTGTGCTTTAATTCCTGGCGTATGGCGACATAGACTTTGTACCTTTCACCCAAATTTGAAGAGGATCATTTACAAGGTGGAGAGAATTCATATCCAGAAAAGTTGCAGCTGAGATTGGAGGGCGGCCTTCCCTGGCTAAGGTTACATTTGTATCTGACAATGCTGAGCAGAATAAGGGATAGAACTTGGCCCACCCTGCAGGTGTCAGTCTTTCACATTCTGACAAGGCAGGGGCTAGAATCTCAACACGGATGTGGCCTAGGTGGTACTCCCTAAAGAGAAATCTGGGGAAAGCTACCACACTGCCCTTCTGAACTTAATTCTGCCCATCACTCGCGCAAAACGATCAAAAATAACTGAGCCCACTGGTGTATCCATGAGCAAGGAGTGAAGAGGAGAGGAGATATGTAGCCTCTGGCAGCTGAAGAGTAGCAAAGTCTACTTGAATTGCTGCAGTGCCAAGCTCAGGTCCAAGATTCGAATGGCTTGCTGAACTGACTGAGCTGGACTTCAGCTAAACGATGAAGATACCTATAAAATAATAAACATTGAATTGCCTGATCATCTTGATCTCTTTCTGGATGAAGGGAGCCCAGGAATGTTATGGTGGAGCAGAGAAACCATTCAGACAGGGTGAGAGAGTGATCCCTGGGAGGAAACACTTCAGATCTGGCAGAGAGAAACTTGTTGTAGAGGACCTTATTTGAGCATGCCCATTCTTCTTCAGATAGGGATGAGCAGAAGAAGAGAAATCTTGGCCTTGACAACCTTGGTAAGAGAGCTGTAAGGTAGGATGATTTGAAGATGGTCAGAAAGGTTAGGAAAGGTAGATTGAAGAGGGTGGCAAAGGCAACCTTGGTGAGGTATCCCTGTAAAGAGGCCTGTTTTTAGTGACCTCTGTGAGAGAAAACCACAAGGGAGGATACAACGGATTAAAAGATGAAGAGGTATTGTTTCTTAGAAGGAGGACAGGAAGGATCAGAGATATGAATATGCTGGCCAACTTTGAGAATAGATCCAAGAATGGTGTCCTCAAATTCGTCTTTGATGGGACTCAGATAGGGACCATCAATTTGAGTTCCTTCAGGAATGATGGTGATGAAGGAGGGAGGAGGATGAGGATGAAGAAGGGATGGTGGAGGAGAAGAGGTGTGAGGAGATGGTCCAGCTGATGAAGAGGGACCAGAGGAGGAGGCTCCAGCTGATGATGAGGCTAGAGGAATCTCAAAGATAGATGGAGGTGGAGGAATATGAGTGGAAGAGGCAGGAGAAAAGGTAGATTGAGAGGGAATGGTGTTGGAGAGGAAATGGGTCGGTTGAGGCTTTTTGAAGGTCTGGGAGCAGGAGGTGCTGTAGAAGCTGAGGGTGGAGAAGGAGGAACAGGTGTGAGAGAGAAGAAGGAGAAGCTGGGCTTAGGTGCCAAGACTTCTTCTTCTACCACTGTCTGCACAGGTTCAGACTCCAATGGCTCTGATGGCCCTGACTCTTTCTCAGCTTACCCTGGTGGCCCTTCTGCCTGCTCAGCTAGTGCTGGCCCTGATGGCCCTGACTCTGGAATAGATGGTCCTGATTGCCTGGAAGTACCAGCATCCAGGTTCTATTCTGCAGGAGGTGCAGGAGGAGGAGGAGCTTGAGCTCCAACTGCCTTCAGAATCTCAGCCAGCATAGACTTCATACTACCCATCTCTTTGTCGAACCATTTCAATGCATTTCTTATTTGAGAAACTTCCTTAGTGGTGGATGCTTGTCTCATAAAAATAGAGTTCACATCACATTGAAGAGAGCACAAGATCTCACCTTGAGATCTAATCTTTCAACGACAGGTTTCAAATTAATGACAATTTTCTGTCTCATCTGTCTCTCGAAAGGAGAATCTGCTAGGAGAGGAACTCCGGATGCCAGTTCCTTTCCATTCTTCCTAACCTCTGTTGCCTGAGGCTGCTGACTTTCATCATCAGAATTTGAGGAGCTAGCAGTCTCCCCATATCTAGCATCACAATCTGGAGGGTTGTCATGAACCTCCCCCTGAGTACCATCATCCTGAACATCTGGCAAAACTTCATCATCAGGCACACTACCCATAGGCTCATCATATTGTGCTGCTTCTGCTGGTCCACCCTTTAATTGCTCCCCCTCAGTAGGAGCATCTTCTTCCATTGACTCTTGCTCCCCCTGAATGGGAGCATCTTCCATAACCATGTCTTCAGGAGCAAGTTTGCTCTCCTGAGTGGCTTCTACTGCAACTGATTCTCAATGTGGCCTGATGCCACAAACTCTTCCTCGAATTTCCACCAGCCTCTGGAGTGACTGGGGTGGAATGAATAGAGTCCAACACTTCTCTAAGGATAGAGGCAACAATGGAGGTGGGCAAAGGATCTGCTGCACCTACCACTGCTTCTTCTACTGAGCTTCTGGAGGTTGAGATTCAACTGCCACTACAGGTGACTCTGCTAGCGCTGCTGTTTCTGCTTCTTGAGCTACCAGTCAGATGGTCCTGCTGGCTATCCGCTTCTGAAGCTACTACGGCTGGTTCTGCAAAGGCTTCTGGTACTTCTTCCTGAATATCTGGGATATCCCTATAATGGCCTCTCCCTCTGCCACAGAGGTCTTAGACCAAACTCCACCAACAACTGAGAACCCACTCTCCTCAGATTCTTGGACCTAATTGCTTGGCCCATCTTCTCAACTACTGCCCCAGATAGATCAACACCAGAGTGTTTGAAGATCTTGGTAAGCAAATGGGCATAGGGCAGAGAGACATAAGCTTGCTCTTTGTATCCCAATTGATCACGGGCGAACCTCATCCTCTCTATCATTACTTCGGCCATGTTGATCTCCTTGTTCTGTATGGCCCAGAACGTTATATCGGAATCTGCCTTGGTACATGTTGAAAAAGTTGCACTTCTAGGAACTAGAATTTGACAAACCATAAAGTGTAGAAGACGGTTGAATGCATTGAATTGATTGATATCTATTTTCCCATCTCTCAGTTTGAATCTGGTCCTATAATGCAAGATCTTTAGCTTGGGCGTCCACAGTGTGAAACCCCACTGTGCCCGGATGTCTTCACTCCAAACAGCAAATGCAATAACTCATGATCTATTTAATCTTGGTTCCCTTAACAGATGAAACCAGGGACCCGTCTTCCTCTGTTCTTAAACATACATAAAAGGCCTTCACGAGGCTGGATAGCTTACCCTGAGAGAGGTGGTGATTCCCATCCATTGCATCATGCTCATTACTCCACTATAATGTGCATGTCGTTGTTCCCACAAACCTTGGTCTTTACAAACGTGAACCTCTCCTACTGCTCAGGAGTGAGGAACTCAGCGCCGTAGCCCACTAGACTTCCGGTGATGACGGATGTGGCCATGGAAGCAGGTGAACAGGGTTTCTGGAGGGTTGAGAAGGAAGGAGTGAAATCCCTCAAGAAATTGTCGCGGGAAGGAGAGAGAGAGCTTCAAACTTGCAGAGAGTCGATGTCCGAATCGTTAGGGCATCGGCTTTGGCAACCAGACGAAAGAGGGAAGAAGATAGAAGATGGGAGATGAAACATTCCCACATCGATTTTGTATTAATAAAATGTTGTGTGGAAAGTGAGGCGCCAAAAGGCGGTAGAAAGCGACAAAAGAGTTGACTATTCAAACAAACTTTAATAAAAGAGTGGCCAGGAAAGATAATTTGAATTTCTTTTGCTTAAATCCATAGAGGGAAAAATTTACTTAATTCTGAAAATTTATATGCCAGTTTTAAACAGAAATCTTTTCACAAATTACACATGCCCAATTCTTCTAAGAGATGTGAATCTCTCTTCAGGTAAGGCTTTTGTGAAAATGTCTGCTAACTGACCGATGTCTCAATAAAGGATATTTCAATATTACCATTTGCAAATGATCACGAATGAAATGATATCTGACCTCATATGCTTGGTCCTTGAATGTGGACTGGATTTTTGGTGAGATTGATAGCACTGGTGTTGTCACACAATAGTGGAATCGATTTGATATTTAATCCAAATCTTCAAGTTGTTGCTTTATCCATAGAGTGTGTACAGCAACTTCCTGCAGCCACGTACTCAGCTTCAGCTGTAGACAGTGCACTGAATTTTGTTTCTTTGAAGACCAGGATATCAAACCCTGCAAGAAATTGACAACAACCACTGGTGCTTTTTTATCTACTTTGCATCTAGCATAGTCAGCATCAGAGTAACCTACTAAATTAATTTCATAAGATTTTGGATACCACAGACCTAAATCATGAGTTCTAGCTAAATATCTAAATATTCTTTTTACAGAGATTAAATGTGATTCTCTAGGATCTGCTTGATACCTAGCACACATGCATACACTAAATAGAATATCAGGTCTACTAGCTGTTAAATAAAGTAGTGAACCTATCATACCTCTGTAGACCTTTTGATCTACTCTTACCATCTTTGTCACTATCCATCTTATTGATGTACTCATTGGGTGTTGACAGTGGCTTGGCATTATCGAATCCAAATTTCTTCAAGAGTTCTTTTGTGTACTTTGCTCGGCAGATGTAAGTTCCTTCTTTCCTTGCTTGATTTGTAGTCCAAGGAAATAATTGAGCTCTCCCATCATGCTCATCTCAAATTCTCCCTGCATCAACTTTTCAAAATACTTGCAAAGGGATTCATCAGTAGATCCAAAGATAATATCATCTACATAAATCTGTACAAGTAGTATGCTTTTAACTTTTGATTTTACAAATAGAGTGCTATCTACTTGACCTCTACTGAAACCATGGTTTAGAAGAAAAGAACTAAGCCTTTCATACCAGGCCTAGGTGCTTTCTTTAATCCATATAAAGCTTTATGAAGTTTGAAAACATGATTAGGAATTCTGTGTCATCAAAACCGGGGTTGTTCCACATAAACTTCCTCTTTTATAAAACCATTTAAGAATGCAGATTTGACATCCATTTGAAATAGTTTTAAGTCTAATGCTGATGCATATGCAAGTAATATTCTAATAGCCTCAAGTCTAGCTATAGGTGCATAGGTTTCATCAAATCTATGCCTTCTTCTTGGGAATAGCCTTGAGCCACCAATCTGGCCTTGTTTCTTAAGATTACACCAGTCTCATCCAATTGTTTCTGAACACCCATTGGTGCCAATAACTGGATGGTCTGATGGTCTAGGAACAAGTGACATACTTGGTTTCTCTTGAACTGATTTAATTCATCTTGCATGGCCAAGATCTAAGATTCATCACCAAGAGCTTCATTGACTGTCCTTGGCTCTATTTGAGAAACAAATGCTAAATAATCACAAGGTATCATGTTACCTCTTGTCTTACCCCTATAGACGGATCACCAATGATATTCTCAGGTGGATGATCTTTCTTGTATCTCCACTCCTTGGAAGTTTTCATGTGTAATTTCCTTTGTTGCATGTCTTCCAAAGGTGGATCATCCTTATTCTCAATTGATGTATTCTTTAGTTTCTTGGACAGTTCATCTGTATCATCATTGTCACTATCTTCTTCCCCATGGAGACGCCTTCATCTGATTTGGCATCCAACTTACCAATGTCCCTTTTTCCATTGTTGTGGATGAAGTAGGGACATCCAAACGTCCTGAAGTGACTGATCTTTGGTTTCTTTCCTTTGAACATTTCATATGCAGTCTTCTTTAGGATTGGCCTGATCATTACTCTGTTGATAATGTAGCTTGCTGAGTTGACTGCTTCAGCCCAAAAATACCTTAGCAGATCATATTCCGAAAGCATTGTTCTTGCCATATCCAATAGAGTTCTATTCTTTCTCTCAGAAATTCCATTTTGCTGTGGTGTCCTTGGTGCTGAGAAATTATGCTCAATTCCCTGATCATCACAGAACTTAGCAAATTTTTCATTCTGAAATTCACCACCATGATCTGATCGGATAGAAATAATGCTGAACTTCTAATCCTTTTGGACTTTCTTGCTGAAACTGACAAAGTTTTCAAATGTGTCATCTTTGTGCTCTAGGAATGATATCCATGTGAATCTTGAGTAATCATCGACTATGAAAAATCCAAAGTTCTTTCCTCCAAGACTGGTAGTCCTCATTGGCCCAATAGATCCATATGCAGGAGCTCTAAGGGTTTTGAGGTTGTTACCACATTCTTTGATTTGAAGGTACTTTTGACATGCTTTCCTTTTGCACACGGTCTGCAGACACCATCCATTTTTGTGCTGACCTTCCATAAGATTTTCTTTAACAGTTTTCTTATGTCATCTATGCTGCAATGTCCTAGTCTTCTGTGCCATAATTCAGTAGATTGATCCTTGCTTGCTGTCAAACAGACGTCCTGATCCTGAGTTCTTCAAGATGGGGTGCGTACAGGTTCTTCTCTCTATTAGCTTCAAAAATTACTGCTCCATCCTTCAATATGCTGCACTTGACTCTTGAAAATGAATTTGATGACCTCTGTCACAAAGCTGGCTGATGCTGATGAGATTGTGCTTCAGTCCTTTGACAAGCAATACATCTTCAATGACTATCTTTCCTTTGTTGCTCACAGAACCACTGCCAGTGACTGCAGCAATTTTGTTATTTTTTCTATATATTTGAAATCTGCCTTGTATGCAAGTCTTGTTCAGGTACAAATTTAGGCGTTGGATATATTTTAGGATAAACTATGATTTCTTCATTGTCTGGGGGTGTATATCCTAATCCATTTTTCTTCTTACATGATCTTCTGGCACCTTTTAATATTAGGGAGTTTTTAACATTAGTGAATTTTCTAATGTGCTAGATAACTGTATAATTCATTTGTTAATGATTTTATTTCTGTTTTTAGTTCATATGTGTCTGCCTGTTTTTCCAACTCAATTATTTGTTCATCTTATCCTTTAGATCTTCACATAATAACTCATTTCTTCTTTTGAGTTCAGTTAACTATTTTTCTAGTTGCTCATTTTCAGATTTTAGATCTGAGTTTGTATTTTCTAAACAAGTAATGTTTGCTTACTAACTTTCAATAATTTAGATACATCTCTATATTTATCATATAGTTCATTGAATGCATCCTCTAAATTATCAGAATCAGAATCATTGCAGGAATCAAAGGAGGAATCAGATGTTACCTTGTCATCTATTTGCCATGAAAGCCAAGTTGGCTTCTTCTTCATCACTGGTTGAGCTTGACCCACTGTCTGAGTCGCTGTTGTTTTCCCATGCGGCTGCCATTGCCTTCTTCTTGTATTTCTTGAATCGTCTGAAGTTATCTTTCTTCTTGTGTCCATCTTTCTTGAGCTTTGGACAATTTGCCTTGATATGTCCAGGCTTCTTGCACTCATAACATGTAAGTTCTCCTTTCTTCAGATCTTTTCTTCTGGCTTCTTAAACTCTTTATTTCTCTTGAAGAATCTTCTGCCAGATTGAAATTTTTCTTTTTGGCTAGAATTTGTTGTAGTCTTCTGCACAGCATAGCTTCTTCATCATCACTGTCCTTGCTATTCTCACTATTTTCAGTGATTCTTCTGACAATTCTTCATCAGCCTTGAGCGCATTTGACTGCTTCTTTCTGCTGGAGGATTCTCCTAATCTTTCCATGTTTATCTCATGGGCCATAAGGGACCCAATGAGCTTTTCCAAGGACATTCTCTTTAGATCATTAGCTTCTTCAATGGCTGTAACTTTGGGAGTCCATGAGGATGGTAGGGATCTAAGAATTTTCCTCACCCCGGCCAATCTATTTGTAATATCTGTGAATCGACTGAACATTTGAGTTATGGACTCACCTGATTGCATTTGAAGTCTTTCATATTGAGTAACAAGAATATCAATTCTTGTCTCCTTCACCTTGTCTGTGCCTTCATAGGTAATTCTAAGCTTTTCCCACATTTCCATTGCGGATTTGTAGGCTGAAACTCTGTTGAATTCCTTTTTGCTTAGTGCACAACACAGAATACTCTTAGCCTTACAGTTTAAGGAGATCTTTTTCCTGTCATCATCTGTCCACTGAGCTTTCTCATTTGTGACCAGGAGATCACCTTCTTCTACTATTGACCATATCTGATAGTCGTGACCTTGGAGAAAGTACTCCATTCTAGTCTTCCAATAAGCATAATCTTCACCATCAAAAGAGGGGGGGTCGGTTGACAGACTGACCTTCAATGTTACCTTGGGCTGCCATGGATCTTTACTCTTCAGATCATTGGATCTTTTCTTTGTCGAAGAGACTCGATCTGATACCACTTGTTGACCAGTTTACAAGCCCAGAGGAGGGGTGAATGGGTCTTTAAAAAATCTATCTAAGTGACACCTGTACGTAAAAATATACACAAAAAATAGTCTTTGAAGTTGGTTAGTAACGGTTAGTATGAACAACAAACCCACAAGGAATCAATCACAAAACACAAGGAATTATCCTGGTTCGACCTCCTTTCCTTAGGAGTCCTACGTCCAGTCCCTGAGCAACAATCAGGATTTCACTAACTAGGGTACAGTCCCCCTATGGACACTACAACACCCAGCTCAGCTGGTCTTCCTTCACACGAAGGGAATTACACCACCCTGGATGCCCCACCAGGTCTTCCTTCACAACAGAAGGAACAACACCCTGGATAACCCACCAGGCTTCCTTCACAACTGAAGGGAAATAGCACCCTGGATCCCACCAGGTCTTCCTTCACACACGAAAGGAAAAAACACCACAAAGATAAGCAATAAGAGAAAGCCCCTAGATCAAGCTTTTACAAGCCACGATCTGAAGCAGCAAGCACTGAGAGCAAGAGATCTAAGCAAGGCACACTCTCAGAACTACACGGGCTCTCTTAGAAATTCTATTACAGCACAGAGAGCAAAGAGCTAAAGATGATAGGGAACGAGATTCTTGGCTCTAGACTTCTGCAGAAGAATTTGAACACTTGTAAAATGTGAGATGCTTGTTCTCCACTTTTGTTGCATTTATTCTTCTCTTTTGTCTTGTATTTATCTTCTTTTGAAATCGGCCATTGAAGTAACCGTTGTCTCTTAGATTGGTAGACGTTAGACTACTTGACATTTGGAAGCTTCAACAATCTTTTATCCATTTGAGCACGCAAAGAGATAAGTTCTTCTGGCGTCTATATGGTCCAACGTTGTATGGCAGAAAGTCTTTAGGACCCTGCACAAATTAAATGCTAGAACAGTAGACAACTAGGTTGTCTTTGTTGTTGTAAATGTTGATATGAGTATTCACCAAAATAGCAATGCCAAATAGTTGTTCTAAAAGATGTTGACAGAATATGCACGATAATGAAAAGATATCATCTGCATGCATGCAGAGATACGTTCTGTCTTCATTAAATGCACAGCAGTCAGACAGATAAGTAAGTCTTTGACTATTCAACGCCTTAAGAGATAAGATAAATATCAAGTCGATATAAACTATAAAGTTGTTGTCTATATGACTTATGAAATCGTTATGAGCATTAAAGAAATCATTGCGCGAAGCAAATCGTTATGAGCGCTAAAGAAATCGTTGCGCAAAAAAATCGTTATGAGCGCTAAAGAAATCGTTGCGCAAAGCAAATCGTTATGAGCGCTAAGGAAATAGTTGTGCTAAGCAAATCATTATGAGCTCTAAGGAAATCGTTGTGTGAAGCAAATCGTTATGAGCTCTAGAGAAATTGTTGCGCTAAGCAAATCGTTATGAGCTCTAAGGAAATCGTTGTGCGAAGCAAATCGTTATGAGGTCTGGAGAAATTGTTGTGCTAAGCAAATCGTTATGAGCTCTAAGGAAATCGTTGCGCGAAGCAAATCGTTATGATGAGCAAGTCGTTGCGAATTCTAAAGAAATCATTATGATAACTTAAGAAATCGTTACGGCGAGCAAGTCGTTACGAATTCTAAAGAAATTGTTATGATAACTTAAGAAATCGTTACGGCGAGCAAGTCGTTGCGAATTCTAAAGAAATCGTTATGATAACTTAAGAAATCGTTACGGTGAGCAAGTCGTTGCGAATTCTAAAGAAATTGTTATGATAACTTAAGAAATCGTTACGGCGAGCAAGTCGTTGCGAATTCTAAAGAAATCGTTATGATAACTTAAGAAATCGTTACGGCGAGCAAGCCGTTGTGAATTCTAAAGAAATCGTATGATAACTTAAGAAATCGTTACGGCGAGCAAGTCGTTATGAGTTCTGAAGAAATTGTTGCGATGACTTATAGAATCGTTGTGAGAACGATTTGATTGTATTCAAACGATGACACAGTAAAGAAGTCATTCAGACATAAGAAATCGTTATGAATTCAATTGTTATAGCACTAAAGGAAGTCGTTGTTCACTTTCGACAGAAGTCGATGTGGACTTAGAGAAATATGACCTTGACAAGATAAAAACTTCAGAGAGGTAATACTTACCAACATTGGTTTGTGTGACCTTGGTATATTTCCTGTACTTAAGACTTATGAAATATATGTTAGAAATTATTGAAGAAATTTTGTTAATTACCAAAAATAATAAAAATAAATAGGTAATTAGAATTACATGGGATAGACTGATCATCAGCGAGTATTGGTATGGCTTCATTTGAGGCGTTGTATGGTAGGCCTTGTAGATCTCCTTTATGTTGGGCGGAGACCGGTGATAGGTAGTTGATCGGTCCGGAGCTAGTTCAAGAGACTTCGGATAAGGTCCAACTCATCATGAAGAGGCTTGTTGCGGCACAGGATTGGCAGAAGAGCTATGCCGACAACAGGAGAAAGGATTTGGAGTTCGAGGTCGGTGAGCATGTCTTCTTGAAGATTTCGCCTACTCGTGGTGTAGTTAGATTTGGAAGGCATGGTAAGTTAAGCCCTAGATTCATTGGCCCGTATGAGATTCTTAGACGATTGGGCAACGTGGCATATGAGCTAGCTTTACCCCCAATGTTAGCTAGTGTCATCCTGTTTTCCACGTATCTATGCTCAGGAGGTATGTCAGAGATCCATCTCATGTTATTAGCCACGAGCCAGTGGAGATCCAGCCAGATCTATCCTATGTGGAGCAACCGGTAGCTATTCTTGACCGGAAGGTTCAGCATCTCCGGAACAAGAGCATTGCGTCAGTGAAGGTGCTATGGTGCAACTTCTCACGAGAGGAGGCTACTTGGGAGCTTGAGGAAGCAATGAAGAAGAAGTATCCTCAATTGTTTGAGTAGTATCAGTCTAACTTCGAGGACGAAGTTTCTTTAAGGGGGAGAGGGTGTAAGGCCCTTGAATTTTACCCTCTTATAGGTGTTGATTGTGTGAAGAACTTATGCTTGTGTGTGTGTAGATATGCATATATATAACTAATTGATGTATTGTTGTAAATATATGTATATATATATTATATTATTTACTTACATTGCATGAGTAGTAGTAATTTTCTAAAGTATACACTGTGTAGTTCATGTACATGCATTGCGTAAGTGTAGTTTATGTAGTTTTTAAGTTCTCGCCAAACGACCTATTGGCGTCAACATGTGTGGAGGCCAACCCAAAGTCAGCGGCCACATCGATGGATGCTAACCCCAGATCGGCGACCAGTGATGTTGATGTTAACATCCCAGATCTGTTGCGTCTTCAGATCCGAAAACGCCTCCAGAAATGACGCCTCTTGTTTTGGTAACCGACCCCCAACGGTCAGGAAACCTTACCTAAGCGTGTCTCAGACCCCTAACCCTATAAAATACCAAATCTCCGCCGAAATATCCCTTATGACATTTGTCAAAAACCCTAGTTCTCTTCTATGCGAAACCTAAACTTTGGACCCTTTGATCTGGCGATTGGTGACTCCTTCCAGCGATCTTCTGCCACTAGAGGGGAGTCTAAGCATTGGGGAAAGCTTCTTCGACATTGGGTGGCTGTCTACATCGACACAGAAGCCGGATCGGGGGGGGGGTGAGATTAGAGGACTCTTTGGCTCAGGCCGAGGAGGGCTTCTCTGACTTAATCCTTCATTTGTAGATTTTTCTGAAGGCAAGTAACCCATACATGTTATCCCTACATGCGTCTAGTAGATCTTTGGCAATTTTCCGAATTTTAATCGAGTCCTGGAACCCCCCTTTCTATCGGATTTTGATGTTCAGTCTGTGTTCTGCACAGACAGGAACTTAACGGCAAGCTTTGCTGCCGTTAAGATCTGAGATTAGCGGCCACCTTTGTTGTCGTTAACCAGGTAAGCGGCCACCGCCTTGCCGTTGAGTTCTTCAGGCAGGAACAGTTTGTGTGTCTACCTTTTATAAATTATTTTCCAGATTTCTGCGTATGAGGATATACTGTAAAAATTATATGATATGTAATACCTCTAGTGGATCATGTTGAGCAATTTTATGAATTTTTTGTTGAATGGGTTATTTATTAAAATCCTTGAATTCTCTGTCAGATAGGTTTAAATCTTGTAAAAATACTATTGATATGGATTCATGTTGAATTTGGATATTGTGAAATTTCTGTGATATGTGCACCAGTATCAGGTCATGCTATGGAAATTGGGTACATTTTTGATGTTGTGTAAATAGTTATATTTTCTGAAATGTAAAATAGTGAGCAAGCAATATCAGTTAAATTCGCAAATAAATTGTGTGGAACTAGTTAAATTCCTAGAAATTTTATGTAAAATCATAACTGTTAGATGCATGTTGTAGGATGGATAATATGCTTGTAACACTGTGAACCATGCAAGTTTGATTGTTGACAATTTTGTAAAATAACTTTTCTAAATTTTTATAATTAGTGTGTAGTTCCGAAAAAAATATGAATTTTGGTATGCATGATGTATAACCTATAAATAGTCCGTGGTAAAAATTTCATGTGAATTGGATAACAGTAGGTACTGATTTGCTTATTACATGATGAAATGGCCAATTAAAGCATGTTTAGTGTAATTAGTGATAAATTAGATAATTGCAACATGATTAGAATAAATTTGTAACTATTTAACGTTGTAACCAGTACTACCATGTTAGGAAATCTGAACCATATACATGTATGTGAAAATGAAATTAGTGTGTTAAACGGTGTGCAAATAGTGTGTGTTTAAAAAAATGGAAAATGTGTATATGTGCCATGGGTGACATTGCTACCTTAGAGGGCTGAGGAACTGTACCGTAGTAAAGTCCCTACGTGAAGGTTCATATGAGTATGAGATCCCATGGGCATTGGGATAAAATCCTGGAGGTGGACAAGTACCACTGGTTATGGTGGAGAGTGTTTCTCCCGGTTCTGCGCAGTAACTAAGATCTATCATTATATTGCCTAGGTGATAGGTATATGTGTGATTGAGATAAGTGTGTGTCCTTCTAGAGGTGGTTTGGACTATGTGTCACGGCACGTAATGGGAATAATGTGATTTTTGTATATATGTGAAATGTGCATGTGTAAAATGTGTAAATGATCATGTGGAAATGTGAACTAATATGATAATATATGAAATTGTGAACCAATTTATGAATGTGTTATATCCATGTCAAAACAGCAAGCTATTGTGTTTATAAATGTGTTATGCATGTGAAAATATTCATAGAATCCATGCTAGGAATATCTCTTCCATTGTGTATAAACTCCGTGCTTTATTTGCTATTGTATAATGACATGAATGTAAGGAATTGTGTCTTGAGTCAGCATGTTAAAGAATATGTAGAAAGCATGTGATAGGTTTACTTTATTGTGAAATAAACATAAACTATGAAAACATGAATCATAAGTTGTAGAAATATCATGTTTAGGCTTTCTTTTAAAGGTTGTCCAATCCATGTTATGTGTATTAGTTATTTTGTTTAAAAGGGTAAAAATGCCTATGCGATGTATGTAAGCTTAATGTGAATGGAATTACTTGCTGAGTCGTTTAGACTCACTTTTGCTTCGGCGTACAGGTGCATGTGTTTCTACTTCCTGGAGGAGACAGTTAGGAGTGACTCCGAGCATGAGGAGTAGCACCTTCGTGGAGATTGCCTTATTGTATTTCTTTTTTTTTCATAGTATGTAATTGAGAGCACTTTGAAATTCAGTTGTGGACATTGTATTTGATTTAAATTTCAGTTATGAGAACTTTAGCTCTTTCTTGTACTATATAGACTGTGGATAAATGTGGATGATGGAATAATAAATTACATTCAGTTCTTTTATTCCGCTGTTATGTGTTCATATTTGTGTACGTCTTAGCCTATTGAATGTGTTGGGTAAATGTCCCACTGTGGCAATGCTCTCTATATCGATGTGGGTTGGTATAACCGTACCGGTATAAGGAGGGTCGACACAGACTCCCTTATAGGTTGGCTCTTGAAATGTGCAACTAGGTTGTTGGGCCTCAAACAAGGATGGCATGGGGGAGTCAATGAGTTTGGTTTTAACAAAGCGAACTTGACTGTATAGCTGTTGCAAGGAAATGATGTTGTTCATAGCCAACATGTGGCGGTACATGGGTGTTGCATTGGCAATGATGAGCCTGATCTTCTCTTCCTCTGGGATATGCATCTGGACACGCGTGGATATCTGATGCCATCGGTCGACATAAGTCGCAAACTCTTCATCAGGCTTCATCTACTTAGCCACCAGATCGGCCATTGAATACTCAGGCCCGACCCAATCTTGGTATTGCTGTATGAATATGATATTCACGACTTCAAAGTCCTCGACTTCATTGAGAGGCAGTGAATAGAACCACTCCAAAGCGGGCCCATCCAATGACACCTAAAAAGATAAGTCAACAAGCAACGATCATGTGGATAGGACACCGACTCATAGATAAACTCCTTCAGATGGATGTAAGGGTCTTCGAATCCACTATATTTGCAATAATGGGGAGCTGAGAGAGTGGAGGGATCTGGAGACCATGGAAATCAGGGAGTGTATCATTAAATTATGGTTTAGGATTTAGTTCTCGCTTCATGGTCTCAAACTCGGATTGAAAGTCCTGAGCTGAGGTGGATTGTGGATAGCGAGGGCCAGCTTGGGCATGGGAATGAAGTCGAGAATCAAGGTCCAGCTTAGATTGAGGGTAATGGGCCGGTTGCAATGAGGTGGGATGAATAGAAAGGTAGCTCGATCCAGGAGTGGTGGCACAAGAGGGAATAGATCAAGTAGAGTGTTGTGGTCCTGTTGGGCTTGACATAGGGGATGACTGTGGATCACAGACAAATGGCAGCTTGTGGGCCTGGTCGGGGCCCATTTTGGAGGGGAGGCGTTCTGATTGGACAGCTTGATAAGAAGAGAGGGGTGATAAAGCAAGGCGAGAAAGGGTGCCCTCCTCAGCCTGATGGGCCCTGAGTCGAGTTGGATTTTGACGAGTCCCACAGGGGAAGGAGTCCTCGCAAGATGAAGAGGTAGGTAGATACGTGAAATGGTAAGGTGCCATGAGAGGATAAAAAGACCTAATTGTTGTCTCCCTGCGTCATATGATGTTTTGAAGTTGACAAAAATAGTTTGTGAAGTATATGGCTATGAGGATTGTATGTGGATTTATGTGAGATGTTCATAATCATTTTTACCTTGGTTTAATTACATGTGCAAATGAGCTCTATAGGGCTTACATGGTGTTTAGAGTTCACAAATAAGAGGCCAAGGTGAGTGTTTAATATTTTCAAGTGTTAGATTTTGAGCTAACTTGATTTCTGCACTTATCGGTCGACGGATCTAGGGGAATCGAATGATCGACCTAGCCAGCACAGCCTTGCACTGCAGCAGTAAGTAAGTCGGTCGACTGACCCTGTGAAATTGGTCGATCGATAATGAAAGGCCAATCGATTGAAGGACAACTCAATCGATGCCCAATGGATTGTGGTACAAGGGCAATCGATGGACAATCTATTGATGACCAAGAAAAAGTTGGACGACCGACTTGAAGAAATTGGTCGACCAATAATGAAAGGCCAATCGATTGAAGGTCAGCTCAATCGATGCCCAATCGATCATGGTACAAGGGCAATTGATTGACGACCAAGCAAAAGTCGGACGACCGATTTGGTATGTTCAGTCAGCCGACCTAGCCAAAAGGTTTGGCAGTGGGACAGTCAAAACATTGGTCGACCGATTCGCCAGTCAAAGCAAGTTAACTTTGGATATTCACATTGTATCTTCACCAGCCGAAGCGCCTGTCGAAGTAGAGACAGAAGTCGGACGACTGAATTTCCAAAATCGGTTGACCAAGCATCCATATGATTAGTCAGTCGAAGTCCCAGTCGATATTGAGTCCAAAATTAGATGACCGATCTTGGGAAATTGGTCGACCGACTACGGAAAACCTAGTTTCTAGTTTAGATAGGACTCTTTCCTGTATCGGATTTGCACGAGTCTATCTTCTAATCTACGGCCAAGAAGGAGTCTTTTGGTCATGGGTCTTAAGGTAGAAATCTATCCTTGTGAGTAGTATAAATATACATCCTTGGAGAAGAAGTCTTTGGCATCCAGTGAGGTCAAGAATGCAAAGGTGAACCAGAGCTTCTTCCAGGCTTTCCTCTTCAAGGGTTGCTGGTACAAATTGAAGCTTTGGACGTCAAGTGTGATCTACATTCATAGAGCCACGTCCAAGAAAGCTAGTTCAATATGTTTGGCTTCTACTCCAGTGTTTCTCAATGACTCAAATGGGAGATTTCTGAACTGTCTTTTTAATTTTCTCTCTTGTTCTTTGCGTTGAGAAACTTCTCACAACATTTACTTTACATATCTTTGTGTGTGTGAGAGTTGTGCTCGTGGTCAATGAGTAGGTGTGTGTGGGTTTTGACAACGAGGTCTTGTCGCTGTTGAGACGTATGTGTGTGTGTCTCTATGTGTGTGTGTGGAGGGGTTGTACTTTGTATCTCCTGACAAGTTTAGAGCAATGTGTTGCCACCTCACGTGTGTGAGAGGTGGAGGTAGGCGCACAATTCTTATGTGACCGAACCAGCTAAATAACTATGTACTGTGTGGTTTGTTCATTTTCTTCTACCTCTTCTACGTATGTGGTTAGTTTGTGGTAATGTGTCTGCTGCGATAGTTTTTGTTTGTCATATCAAATTAGATTAAATTTTAATTTTGTAGTCAACCAATTCACCATTGGCATTTCACTAATAAAATACAAATAGAGCACAACAAGAGTCCTAATGACACAAGAAGTGAGGAGATAAGGTGGGAAGTCTCAAGCAGTCACACAATTTAACATGATGCACATTGCTTTTAGGATTTCTCTTCGCCTTTTAATGAATGAATTAATTAGAGTTCACTCGTCAAGAGGATTCTTATTGGGTATGGACTCCAGTACTTCCGGGTGACTAGGGGTATGATACAACTCACAAGGATGATCCTATGCTAGGGGGCACCAGGTACAACTAGCCCGGCAGCCGCAACGTGTGTACGACAACGGGGACTTATGGAGGCCCTTGATAGCAGGCCCTGGTCAGCCCATGAATACTTGCAGATGAGAGGGTCTCCACTACGAAGGAGGAGTCCTATCTATACGAAAAGTGTGTGCATGGACCTAATTGCACTAGGGTGCATGCAAATACTAACCTAGACTAACAAAAGTAGCCTAGGGATCATTGCTGATGTCATGTCAACCATATTCGATGCGACAATATCACGACTGCCAAGTCGGTTGCGATAGTCATAGAAACCCTAAACAACACACCAACAGAGTTCATACATACTATCCTATAGACAACAGAACGCAGAAAACAACTAGAACAAGATACATAAACATCTAAGACCTTTAATTAGAAGCAATATATGGAAAGTAGTGCCAACCAAATTGTACCTTTTATCGCAACCGCTTTGTTCGTCGCAATGGCTTTGTGTCCCCACGATTCGGCGCGATAAGGAATAGGAAACAACAAGAGAAATAAAATGGGAAATCTAATCCTACGAGGATTCTAACACATAAAATAACAAAGAAAAAGTAGGTAGATGGCAGAGCAGACTAAGATTAGCACTGGAGGTCCCACCGTGATTGCCGAAAGGTGTAATCACGGGGTTGTGCGTCCCTCTAAGACACAAAAGAGTATGCAATATATATAGAATGAAAGAATGTAATCACCACCAAGATGATTGCCTAAATAAATACTCCTAAAGCATGGGCTAATGAACTTGGAAAAGGAAAGAGAAGTCCACTTACTTGTTAACACGTCGCCGAGGTGCGACGCGACATCAATCTTGTCGCGACCGCACGATCATTCACGACATGGATGTCACGACCGGGTCCTTCAAAGCCTTCTCAGCAGTGCGGGAGATGAATGATGGACCTCCTTCCCTTCCTTTGGCCGGCCAGAGGAGGAGAGCTCTTCATCTACTCTTCTTAGGGTAGCTGCCAAAACAAAGAAACAAGAAAAGAAAACCATATTAGACAACTTTTAAGTGAGGTATCTACACAACATAAAAGGAAGAAGAAAAGCATTGAGGGAACAAACCTGGGGTGTTTAGGAAACCCCTTTTAGGTATAGGAAACAAGGAGGGGAAGTGCATGGAGATAAATCATGGAAGAGGAGAGGGAGAAAGTTTAACTAGCATGTCTGTATGTACAAAATGTAGAAAAGAAATTAAAAATCAAAACTAAATCAATACTGCCCTGCTTGATGTGAATCTAGTTGGATCTCATAGAGGAGGTCATGAGGAACAACTTTCATGAAGAAGCCTCGAGGAGATATGCCCTCATTTGGGCAGTGGAAGGCACGATAATCTCGAATGTGTAGATCTAGATATGGGAGAGAAGGTGAAGAATAATCTACTATAACTTTGAGCACAGACCACCCATCAAGGTGGTTCAACTTTGAGGATGAATCTGATGTTGAGAGGAACAACTTTAATGAAGACACCTTGGGCTGAAGACGTCTGGTTTGGGCTGTGGATGGCGAAATATCTATTCTTATCTTGAAGAATATGAGAGGGAAATGGGAGAGAGAAAGATAAAACACCAAAAACACCTTCTCCTCGGTGTTGGGTACGATGGGCTCTTGATGAGAAAAGTCTCCAGAGGTCTCTTTCATGGTGATATCCTTTGTCTATCCTATAGAGTCCTAGGATGTGTTTAAGAGAGAGAGAGAGTCCAATCTCGAGTTAGAGAGAGAGTCCAAGTTGTGGGAGAGTTGGAGAGTCTATCTTGAGTTTGGATGGACTTGGGGGCTCCCTAGGGATAAGGATAGGAGGTTTGGGTCATAATCAACCTCAAAGGGACTTTGGATAGGCTCCAGGATGGAAGGGGAGGCTGAAAATCACATAAAAATGTATTTATGTGTATGGCTTTGTCGCGACGGGTCGTGAGGTCATGTTCTTATCGCGATCATGCACCTGGTCGCGATAGCAAGACAATGTGCATAGGGTCCACGAAATAGGCCATAGCTCTCTCTACAGACATCATATTGATGTGCCATTTGTTGCATTGGAGTTTAGACTCAGAGAGATACAAAATGATAGTATGATATGCCATATTTGGATTGGAAATGAGGAAGTTATGAGCTCTCAAAGTGAAGACATGTTTAGAAGATAGGGCAGATTGCACAGTTTTGATGTTTCAAGTGGATCTTAGCGATGGACTTAAGATTGGGCTTGAAATTAAGGGTGAATGGGATCATGATGGGCCAAAGAAGGACTCAAAAGTGATGACCAATTTTGGACATCAATGATAAGAACAATAAATGTGCTCAACTTATAGGCCAAAAACAGGTGTCTACAAGCAGCAGACCATGCCGTCAAGTTCATCGGCTTTAAGCAGCTGATATGGCCCTAAGCCACTCCCCAAGGCAATCCAAGCCCAGAAAACATGATGTGATGATGGGAAACACTATTCCACATTGAATAACACCCTAATGATATCGAAAAACACCGATCCAACACTTGGATCGAGCAACACACCCTCAAATTCCTAGCATGGAAAAACCCTCCCCAAAACTCAATTTTCACACAAATCACATGCATTTCTTGTAGAAGGATCAAGGGGGGTTTAGGGGTAGGATCCTTACCTCAAGATGCCAAAAACTCCAAGGAAAACCCCAAAATCGTGCTGTTTGTCCAAGCACACCACGTGAGGCCAAACCCCCAAATCCGCCGTCTCCTTGCCCAATCTTGACATCAATCAACCTTGATGTCAACTAAAACTATTCCATAAAGGTCCATTAAGGATCCAATAAGGCCCAAGGCCTTACATCCCGCCTTTAGGACATGCCCTATCGTCCGCCCGCATTTTGTCTCTTTCAGTTTTTGGGTTCGTTTCTTTCATATTACCTAAGTAGTTAGCCTCTATTTCATCTTTACATCTTTAGGCAATTACTTCAGTGGCGATCACAGTCACTTTTCATACTTTTTTAATTTTTACATCATTCTTATTGAGGAATATTTCTGTGACTACACCCCAGTTTACTTGTACTTGTCGCGTGGTTATGACTTGTACCTAGATTCATACTTCCTATTCTTGCTCTTCTTTTCTACTTCTGCATATAGTTCTAGTTTAGTAGTTAACATTTACTTCCTTTACATATCCTGTATGGTCAACCTAGACATTTCAGGAGGGAGTGCTGATGGGGAGAGGACAGTAGCAACAACAACATCCAGTTCAGACATAGTTCACTCAGTAGGCACCACATTTTTTGTATCCTCCTCAACAGTAGGCACCACGACTGTAGTAGTAGTAGGGATAGTACCCACTGATCCAGCAATACCCGCAACACCAATAGTACTAGTAGCAATAGTACCAGTAGCCACAACAGTCGTAGTAGCGTGGGCAGCGTAGATATGGGCACATGTTGGCTATCACAAGGGAGAAGGCTAAGGCGTTGAACTTGGTTATAGGTACAGTACCTATCCTTGGTAGAGCTACTTTTGTTTTGGTAGATCCAAGTGCTTCACATTGTTTTGCTTCCAAGGAGTCTTACGAGTCACTTGTTTGTTCCACTCTCGAGAGGCAGTGTGATGTGCTAGTCAAGCTTCTGTCAGATGATTTTAAGCATTCTCTTGGTTACCTTGAGGGTGTCACAGTTGAGGTCTAGGGCTACCAGTTGCTAGCCAGATTGTATGCTTTGCAACTTCGTGACTTCGATGTCATCCTCAGCATGGATTACTTGGAGGCTCACTCGGCTGTGATGGATTGTCAATGGAATACTGTGCGGTTTGAGATACCTGGAGCACCTGATCTTTGATTTCGAGGTATCTAGTCTACACGTTGACTATTTATTTCCTTTTTTAGAGCTCGATGTTTGATTCAAGATGGTTGTGTGGCTTTGACTAAGTTGTGAGAGTTGAAACGCCAGTCGAGGAGTTGCTTCAGAAGGATTTTATTCATCCGAGCCATTCACCGTGGGGTGCACCTATGTTGTTCATGAGGAAGAAGGATGACATCTTGAGGTTGTGTATCGACTACATGCAGTTGAATTAGGTAACAATGAAGAATATGTATCTGTTGCTTAGGATATACGATCTGTTCTATCAGTTGCATTCAGCTATAGTATTTTCGAAGATTAACTTGAGATTCAAGTACTACCATTTGAGGATCAGGGAGTCAGATATTGGCAAGACAGCTTTCCGCACGTAGTATGATTACTTTGAGTTTGTCGTGATATCTTTTGGGCTCACAAATGCACCAGCAACTTTCATGGACCTAATGCACAGAGTGTTCCATGTGTACTTGGATAGTTTCATGGTCATGTTTGTGGACGACATTTTGGCTCACTTGGCTTCAAAGGCAGAGTATGAGGAGCACTTGAGGATCATGTTGGAGAAGTTGCAGAGTCACCAACTTATGCCAAGTTCGACAAGTGTGAATTTTGACCGATGGAGGGACACTTCCATGAGCATGTGATCTCAGGTGCCGATGTGGCAGTGGACCTTGCCAAGGTAGAGGTAGTGTTATCTTGGGAACAACCCGCTACAGTGTCTGAGTTTCACAATTTTCTCGGACTAGTAGGTTATTACAAGAGGTTCATTTAGGATTTCTGCAAGATAGCAGAGCCATTGACGAGTTTGACTAGGCACGAGGCTAGGTTTGTTTGGATAGAGGAGTGTAAGTAGTGCTTCTAGGAGCTGAAGAGGAGGTTGACTTCAACACAAATGTTGGTTTTATTGTCAGGCAGTGGAGGTTTCGTGGTGTACATTGATGCTTCGAGGATAGGTTTGGGTGTAGTGCTGATGCAACATGGTAGGGTAGTTGCCTATGCTTCTAGACAGTTGAAGAAGCATGATGAGAACTATTATGCACTACATCTTTTGTACATATTCTCATTTTTAGAAGATCGGATGACATTATGAACCCCGGACGACACATTTTCGGCTGGAGGTTGGATATGATGAAGGGGACGTAGAGTAGGATGGACGTCAAGTAGGGTGGATGTCAAGTAGGGTGATGTCAACCCCTGTTGATGTCACACCTTGATGACTTCAATTTGGAGTTGATGTCAACCTAGGTTGACATCAGCCCTAGTTGACGTCACCATATGATGACGTCAACCAGGTTGACGTCCAACCCATTGACATCAACTCTGGTCAAGGTTTTTTCATCGGTTTTTCTATTTGATGGCGATATAGATTGCTGTCTAGGTTTTGTTGATGTCCATTATTGTTGACGTCAACTTCTACGTGTTCTAGTACAAGTTTTACTCCAAATCTAGCCAGTTTCTTTCGATATGTTTTGTCACGTCCCGATATTAATATATATAAATGCCGGAACGTGAACGAATAAGAAATCAAGAGTAAATTTTGAACTAATTGAGAAGAAATTGCTCAGGGCTTCACTAATAAAAATAATTAACTGTCATTCTACAAGTATTACATGATTCTCAATTTACAACTCAAAGATAGACACCGCAAAGATTGATCTCTCAGAACACAAATCCGATGTCCCGCCTTCTAGAACTATAGATTACCTAAGAAAAAGTAGGTATGAGCACTCTTGCCCAGTAGGATTTATCCTGCAAAATCAAGGAATATAAAGGTTTACATGAATCAAGGATATTTAGGGTACAAGAAGGTAATAAGGACTGAGTACAAGTAATAGAAAAATGATACAGCCAGATCATAGATGAAGTGAACCATGATTATCAAATAGTAACAAGCAGGAAGTAACATGCCAATGAACTGACATAAGGTGTCCATCAATGAAATAGCAAAGCACGAGTGTATATATAATCAATAATTCAGAAGGAAATAAAGAAAGTGTATGTGTAGAGATGCCCTGTCCACTCCTCAAGCAAGCAATAAACAAACTTGTTTCAACATATTTCATGGAAATGTCGACCAATCTAGCTTGTAGTGGTGTCATACCAAACACCCTGGAGATCTATACCACTCTGCGCAGATTAAACGTATTCGGGTGCTCCTCCCGGGACTGGTTCTACCCCATTTGCACTGGCATTAAATCAAGAGAGAGTCCGAAGACCCAAAAATACATCATCCCATTTCCATTTCTGATATGCATACATTGTACTTGGGCACTCCTGAAGAGTCAAGCATTTTTACAGGAAGTGGGGTTTTGGAAGTTAATGCTCAAAGATATTCAGAAGGTATAAGAATCAAGATAATTTAGGATGTTCAAGAATAATCCAAAGATGGATGTAAATGATGATTAAATGATTCATCTCAGTGGTATAATAGTTTAGAATCCAAGAAAATGGGAAAGTCAACTTGTTTGGACAATATAAGAGTGTGTCAACTTTGATTGGGGAAGAAGTGGTCCTATTTGTCAACATAAACTGGTGGTTTTACCGGAACTTGGATTCTACAAGGTTTATTTGAATTATGAGACTTTCAGGTAGGCTAATTTATGAGAGATTAGAAAGACGTTATTTTGATGGAATCGCCAAAATCACGTTTTTCTTCTTCGGTGGGAGAGTTGACTTTTTATTGGTAAGAGATATAATTTTTCTGGTATTTTTATTGGATTCAAATGGGGAGTACTTCCTTAATCACATGTAATATCTTAATTAAATGTTATATCAAATTATAACATTTACTTAAATGATATGGAATGTAAATAAGGTATGCGTTTCAATTTTATAGGGTTCCTGTTGACACCTTTGGCTGGACATGAAACAGATCAAGTTAAACACCTCAGACAGATGTATGTCGACAGTCAGGAAGTGGCTGTCGATAGCTACTGTCCTCCCAGAACCAATTCTTGGATCTGAACACTATCTGTCGACAGGTGAGGAACATCTGTCGACATATACTGCTGGTTTTTGCATTGTCTGGGTTCTGGAAGCAGGACCCTATCGCCATGTAGTGCTGGCTGTCGACAAGTGTGATCTAAACTTCCAGGAATGTGGTAAAACTACCACAGGAAGTTCTACCAAGTGTTTCTAAGAATCCTTAGATGTTTGACAACATTAAAAGGGTCTGTTTCTAGTTCTAAACACTACTTTACATGAGGGAAACACATAGAACAACAGGAATATATTGTGGCATGGACACCTACAATGATATACTGGAAACATAACTCTTCCAAACCACATTCTCTTGTAACTAATAGGAAGATTTATACAAAGATGCTTGGACCTAACATGAATATTAGCTAAACATGATTACAAGAATAAAGAACAATTCTAAAGATGTTTCCAGAATCAAAGGCAAGTATGGACATGGTCAAACACTTAAACATGGAGTTCTTCAGTATGAAAGGAAGGCTAGAACAAAAAGAGGAGGTCTTTATGGTATGGATAGCATGGAAAGACTTTTGGAAGAAAGAAAATTTCTTACACAAATCCTTCATGAGAATCTTTCTCAAGTTTGGAAGGAAATCATATTAAATATGTATCAATAACCAAGACATGAACTTCACTAAAGGCATGAACACAGTGAGAGAGAAAGACACTCCTATTAGCTTTACTGAACTCAAATCAAGATAATACTGAATAGATGGTCTCAAGGATTTTAATAGAAGAAGGAACCAAAGGAAGTGAGTTCTACAGAACATGGAACAAATAGTAAATATGGGTTTATACAAATGGAGAGACCACAATCATGAACAAGAAATGAAGAAGAGTCGTAGGGAGGAACCTACCTGACTGGGAGAGAGTGAAGTTCCTTATTCTCCTCAATTAGGAGTCCACAATAGCAAGGAGAGGGTAACCTGTAGAGGCAGCCACAACAGCTATAGAAGAAGCAGTAGCAGCACAGGCAAAGCAGCAGCTACAGCTCCTCAGAGTAGTGATATCAACAACAGCTTCAATAGCAGCAGGAGTAGGAAAGAAGCAGTAGCAAGGAGTGGAAACTCCCACGAGGGTGAGGGGAGGCTTATTAAGCCCTCAACCCCATGCATTGCATGGCACGTCGATTACACAGGTGTTGAGGTAAAAAGCCTCTTAACCACCCTAGGCCACGTTTACCATGCAAGATCCCCCACTTACACGTATGGTAACATGCATAGGTATCTTATCCTAGGTGAAATAAGCCTTACGTAGCCCACCTTACGTAAGTAAGAATTATTCCAGAAAATGGTTACCGTAATTAAGCCATAATTCAGTTGGCCTAAACATTCCTATATTTTTATACGCAAATGGTGTCCATTCGTTGAAACTTCAACATAAGCTAATTAAAAGGTTTTACAAATTATTATGATTTTAGTTTAATTTTTAGAATTTATTTTTCACCCAACAAAAATTACCAATAATAGTTGCGTCGGCTAAATCTCGAAATCCGCACGTCAACAATTCCGGATATTGACATTTCTGATATCAGCAATTTTTTTAGAAATTATGGTGTTCTCAGATTTTATTTTTGTTACAGAATTCCGGTGTCGCACAGTCGGAGCGCGCACCTCTGAGTACGACACTGGAATAACATTTGTTAGTACAAATTAATCATAAATTAGAGTTAATTACATCTCATGATAGTAGTTATGTTTAACAATCAAACCTTCACATTTTTCTAGTTTTTAAATAAATAAATTTTTTGGGGTGTTACAACTCTCCCCCACTAAGAAAAGAGTTTGGTCCTCTAAACTCCATGACTAGTTTGGATGATCCTAAAGATTAAGTTTTCATTCTTTTAATTTTATTTAGTCTAGATTAGTCTTACCAATCTTGTCATGATTATTATGTCATACGATGTATACACCCTCTATATAACTTGTTATCATGACATCGTCAGTTGTTGGGGATCTGAATATTAGCATTTTTAGATATTAAAGAGCCATGTTGTGATCATAGTTCCATTAGATGCAACCTTCACTTGTTCTTTATTTCTGGTAGTAATTTATTAAGTATTGAGCAGATCCTTGTTAATAGCATATCCTACTTAAGGTCTCCCCCACTATGGAATAGCTTTAATCCTCAAAGAGTTATATGAATACTATTTCCTTGGAAAGGGTAATAAAGCATGATGAGAATGATGAGTATTGAGATATGAATATAAACAGCAAGATTATATTTATCACATAAGGTTTCTAGTACAGAACTCCATAATCAGCCTTACAAAATTACATTGGGTGGCAAGACTTACTAAACTTTGACATACTATAACATTAAACTCAAGCATCTCTCACTATACTCTAGTCCTACTGACTGATACATAAAAATTACTGCTAATAGCCTCAGTCAATTCTCCTAATGGCTTAAAGTCTTCCTGAACTCTTGTCATTCTCCTGAGATAGTACAGGACATTTTGAGATCCGGTGATTTAGACTCCCGCACTTCAAACATGCTCCTTGTTTCCACCAACAGTTTTCTTTGACATGGCCCGGTTTGTGACAACATGCACAAGCTTCCTTAGGTTGTGCCTTAGCATTCTCTTGCCCATTAGCCTTCTTGATCTTTTTGCTCTTCTTGTTCCGCTTCACCATCTTTTTGCCAGTTGTTTCTCTATTATTGGAGGGAACTGTTCTCTTCCGCATGGATACTGTAATACTCACTATTTCTTGGGGATTTGTACTTCTAATATTCTTACAGTTCCATTTTCCCCGTATCACCAACTAGAACTACTCACTCCAAGGACTGAGCAAGGTTGTTCATTGCATATTGAACCTCTCTCCAATGTGTTTTCTTCTCCCATATCGTTGGCTGAGCAAACATATTAAGTTTAGTTAATCAGTCATGCAGTTTAAAACTCAGCTTTTCTAACTAATTCTATTAATACAACGGTTACTGTGTGCATCTAGTTACTTGATAGATTAATCTTCGTGATTAAATGATGTCTTTTCCTTATAGGATTTTAAGATATGACATATGATTTATGTTGTGTCCCTGGTTTTGATATGTCAAGCAAAATTTAATAACTATCTAACCACAAGTCCTTTATATCATAAGAAAATTTATAAAGTCAAAAGCTCTTTTTGGTGTGTTATTCTGGTTACTTCATAGGTCGACATACAAGTAATACTGAGTGAGCTACTGAATTTGGTGATGCATATGAGTCAACTCTATTCAAGGATAGGTCGATGCTACATGGAGATCAGTCGACACTAATCAAGTTTCAATCAATGCTTAGAGAAAAATACAGCTTGAGGTCGACTCTACCAGTATGTGAGGTTGACACTACGATGCTACAAAGTCAATTCTACATGATGGACAGCTAGTCAAAACTGCAATTACTTGGATGAGGTCGACTCTAGAAAGTAGGAAGTTGATTCTACTGAAACTTTCTCTACTGATCCAAGTCAAGTTGTTAGAGGAACTTCACTTGGTTTAGTGAGGGGTGGATGTAGGTCTCCACACAGGAATTGAACTACCTTAAAAGTTTTGCTTGCTTTATGTGGTTTCATGTGCACTGACTACATTGTTTCATCTGATTTGATCATAATCTTGACCACTTAAATTTTAATTGATCAATATCTATTCATCCACCTCTCTATATTCCATTTCATACATAACATAATCTATGTCCACATTACTTATCTAGATTAACCTCAGGCTTTCTACCCTCCTCATAGGTCCTACAGGATGTTGAGACCAATAACTCTAAAGTATTGGATCCTCATCCATGCTCTGATACCATTCTGTCACGTCTCGACATTTAATATATCTATAAATGTCGGAATGTGAGAATAAGAAATCAGAGTATATTTTGAACTAATTGAGCAGAAAATTGCTCGGGGCTTCACTAAATAAAAACAATTAACTATCATTCCCAAGTATTACATGATTCTCAATTTACAACTCAAAGGTAGACGCCGCAAAGGTTGATCTCTCAGCACACAAATCCCGATGTCCCGCCTTCTAGAACTATAGATTACTTGAGAAAAAGTAGGTATGAGCACTCTTGCCCAGTAGGATTTATCCTCCAAAATCAAGGAATATAAAAGTTTACATGGATCAAGGATATTTGGGGTACAAGAAGGTAATAAGGACAGAGTACAAGTATAGAAAATGATACAATCAGATCATAGATGAAGTGAACCATGATTATCAAATAGTAACAAGCAGGAAGTAACATGCCAATGAACTGACATAAGGTGTCCATCAATGAAATAGCAAAGCACGAGTGTATATATAATCATAATTCAGAAGTAAATAAGAAAGTGTATGTGTAGAGATTCCCTGTCCACTCCTCAAGCAAGCAATAAAAACATGTTTCATCATAATTCATGGAAATGTCGACCAGTCTAGCTTGTAGTGGTGTCATGCCAAACACCCTGGAGATCCATACCGCTCTGCGCAGATTAAACGTATTCGGGTGCTCCTCCCGGGACTGGATCTGCCCCATTTGCACTGGCATTAAATCAGAGAGAGTCCAATGACCTAAAATACATCATCCCATTTCCATTTCTGATATACATACATGTACTTGGGCACTCCTCAAGAGTCAAGCATTTTTAAAGGAAGTGGGGTTCTGGAAGTTAATGCTTAAAGATATTCAGAAGGTATAAGAATCAAGATAATTTAGGATGTCCAAGAATAATCCAAGATGGATGTAAATGATGATTAAATGATTCATCTCAGTGGTATAATTGTTTAGAATCCAGAAATGGGAAAGTCAACTTGTTTGCACAATACAAGATTGTGTCAACTTTGATTGGGGAAGAAGTGGTCCTATTTGTCAACATAAACTGGTGTTTCACTGAACTTGGATTCTACAAGGTTTATTTGAATTTGAGACTTTTAGGTAGGCCACTTTGTGAGAGATTATAAAGACGCTATTTGATGGAATCACCAAAATCACATTTTTCTTCTTCGGTGGGAGAGTTGACTTTTTATTGGTAAGAGATATAATTTTTCTGGTATTTTTATTGGATTCAAATGGGGAGTACTTCCTTATTACATGTAATATCTAAGTAAATGACATTTACTTAAATGATATGGATGTAAATAAGGTATGAGTTTCAATTTTACAGGGTTCCTGTTGGACCCTTTGGTTGGACATAAACAGATCAGGTTAAACACCTCAGACAGATGTATGTCGACAACCAGGAAGTGGCTGTCGACAGCTATTGTCCTCCCAGAACCAATTCTTGGGATCTGAACACTATCTGTCGACAGGTGAGGAACATCTGTCGACATATACTGCTGGTTTTTGCATTGTCTGGGTTCTGGAAGCAGGAACCCTATCGCCATGTAAGTGCTGGCTGTCGACAAGTGTGATCTAAACTTCCAGGAATGTGGTAAAACTACCACAGGAAGTTCTACCAAGTGTTTCTAAGAATCCTTAGATGTTTGACAACATTAAAAGGGTCTTGTTTCTAGTTCTAAACACTACTTTACATGAGGGAAACACATAGAACAACAGGAATATATTGTGGCATGGACACCTATGACAAGATGATATACTGGAAACATAACTCTTCCAAACCACATTCTCTTGTAACTAATAGGAAGATTTATACAAAGATGCTTGGACCTAACATGAATATTAGCTAAACATGATTACAAGGAATAAAAGAACAATTCTAAAGATGTTTCCAGAATCAAAGGCAAGTATGGACATGGTCAAACACTTAAACATGGAGTTCTTCAGTATGAAAGGAAGGCTAGAACAAAAAGAGGAGGTCTTTATGGTATGGATAGCATGGAAAGACTTTTGGAAGAAAGAAAATTTCTTACACAAATCCTTCATGAGAATCTTTCTCAAGTTTGGAAGGAAAGTCATATTAAATACATGTATCAAAACCAAAGACATGAACTTCACTAAAGGCATGAACACAGTGAGAGAGAAAGACACTCCTATTAGCTTTACTGAACTCAAATCAAGATAATACTGAAATAGATGGTCTCAAGGATTTTAATAGAAGAAGGAAACCAAAGGAAGGTGAGTTCTACAGAACATGGAACAAATAGTAAATATGGGTTTATACAAATGGAGAGACCACAAGCATGAAACAAGAAATGGAAGAAGAGTCGTAGGGAGGAACCTACCTGACTGGGAGAGAGTGAAGTTCCTTATTCTCCTCAATGTAGGAGTCCACAATAGCAAGGAGAGGGTAACCTGTAGAGGCAGCCACAACAGCTATAGAAGAAGCAGTAGCAGCAGCAGGCCAAAGCAGCAGCTACAGCTCCTCAGAGTAGTGATATCAACAACAGCTTCAATAGCAGCAGGAGTAGGAAAGAAGCAGTAGCAAGGAGTGGAAAAACTCCCACGAAGGGTGAGGGGAGGCTTATATAAGCCCTCAACCCCATGCATTGCATGGCACGTCGGTTACACAGGTGTTGAGGTAAAAAGCCTCTTTAACCACCCTAGGCCACATTTACCATGCAAGATCTCCCACTTACACGTATGGTAACATGCATAGGTATCTTATCCTAGGTGAAATAAGCCTTACGTAGCCCACCTTACGTAAGTAAGAATTATTCCAGAAAATGGTTACCGTAATTAAGCCATAATTCAGTTGGCCTAAACATTCCTATATTTTTATACGCAAATGGTGTCCATTCAAGTTGAAACTTCAACCATAAGCTAATTAAAAGGTTTTACAAATTATTATGATTTTAGTTTAATTTTTAGAATTTATTTTTCACCCAACAAAAATTACCCGAATAATAGTTGCGTCGGCTAAATCTCGAAATCCGCACGTCAACAATTCCGGATATTGACATTTCTGATATCAGCACATTTTTTTAGAAATTATGGTGTTCTCAGATTTTATTTTTGTTACAGAATTCCGGTGTCGCACAGTCGGAGCGCGCACCTCTGAGTACGACACTGGAATAACATTTGTTAGTACAAATTAATCATAAATTAGAGTTAATTACATCTCATGATAGTAGTTATGTTTAACAATCAAAACCTTCACATTTTTTCTAGTTTTTAAATAAATAAATTTTTTGGGGTGTTACAACTCTCCCCCACTAAGAAAAGAGTTTGGTCCTCTAAACTCCATGACTAGTTTGGATGGATCCTAAAGATTAAGTTTTCATTCTTTTAAATTTTATTTAGTCTAGATTAGTCTTACCAATCTTGTCATGATTATTATGTCATACGATGTATACACTCTCTATATAACTTGTTATCATGACATAGTCAGTTGTTGGGGATCTGAATATTAGCATTTTAGATATTAAAGAGACATGTTGTGATCATAGGTTCAATTAGATGCAACCTTCACTATGTTCTTTATTTCTGGTAGTAGTTTATTAAGTATTGAGCAGATCCTTGTTAATAGCATATCCTACTTAAGGTCTCCCCCACTATGGAATAGCTTTAATCCTCAAAGAGTTATATGAATACATATTTCCTTGGAAAGGGTAATAAAGCATGATGAGAATGATGAGTATTGAGAATATGAATATAAACAGCAAGATTATATTTATCACATAAGGTTTCTAGTACAGAACTCCATAATCAGCCTTACAAAATTACATTGGGTGGCAAGACTTACTAAACTTTGACATACTATAACAATTAAACTCAAGCATCTCTCACTATACTCTAGTCCTACTGACTGATACATAAAAATTACTGCTAATAGCCTCAGTCAATTCTCCTAATGGCTTAAAGTCTTCCTGAACTTTGTCATTCTCCTGAGATAGTACAGGACATTTTGAGATCCGGTGATTTAGACTCCCGCACTTCAAACATGCTCCTTGTTTCCACCAACAGTTTTCTTTGACATGGCCCGGTTTGTGACAACATGCACAAGCTTCCTTAGGTTGTGCCTTAGCATTCCCTTGCCCATTAGCCTTCTTGATCTTTTTGCTCTTCTTGTTCCGCTTCACCATCTTTTTGCCAGTTGTTTCTCTATTATTGGAGGGAACTGTTCTCTTCCGCATGGATACTGTAATACTCACTATTTCTTGGGGATTTGTACTTCTAATATTCTTATACAGTTCCATTTTCCCGTGATCACCAACTAGAACTACTCACTCCAAGGACTGAGCAAGGTTGTTCATTGCATATTGAACCTCTCTCCAATGTGTTTCTTCTCCCATATCGTTGGCTGAGCAAACATATTTAAGTTTAGTTAATCAGTCATGCAGTTTAAAACTCAGCTTTTCTAACTAATTCTATTAATACAACGGTTACTGTGTGCATCTAGTTACTTGATAGATTAATCTTCGTGATTAAATGATGTCTTTTCCTTATAGGATTTTAAGATATGACATATGATTTATGTTGTGTCCCTGGTTTTGATATGTCAAGCAAAATTTAATAACTATCTAACACAAGTCCTTTATATCATAAGAAAATTTATAAAGTCAAAAGCTCTTTTTGGTGTGTTAATTCTGGTTACTTCATAGGTCGACATACAAGTAATACTGAGTGAGCTACTGAAATTTGGTGATGCATATGAGTCAACTCTATTCAAGGATAGGTCGATGCTACATGGAGATCAAGTCGACACTAATCAAGTTTCCAATCAATGCTTAGAGAAAAATACAGCTTGAGGTCGACTCTACCAGTATGTGAGGTTGACACTACGATGCTACAAAGTCAATTCTACATGATGGACAGCTAGTCAAAACTGCAATTACTTGGATGAGGTCGACTCTAGAAAGTAGGAAGTTGATTCTACTGAAACTTTCTCTACTGATCCAAGTCAAGTTGTTAGAGGAACTTCACTTGTTTAGTGAGGGGTGGATGTAGGTCTCCACACAGGAATTGAACTACCTTAAAAGTTTTGCTTGCTTTATGTGGTTTCATGTGCACTGACTACATTGTTTCATCTGATTTGATCATAATCTTGACCACTTAAATTTTAATTGATCAATATCTATTCATCCACCTCTAGATATTCATTTCATACATAACATAATCTATGTCCAACATTACTTATCTAGATTAACCTCAGGCTTTCTACCCATCCTCATAGGTCACTACAGGATGTTGAAGACCAATAACTCTAAAGTATTTGGATCCTCATCCAATGCTCTGATACCATTCTGTCACGTCTCGACATTTAATATATCTATAAATGTCGGAATGTGAACGAATAAGAAATCAAGAGTATATTTTGAACTAATTGAGCAGAAAATTGCTCGGGGCTTCACTAAATAAAAACAATTAACTATCATTCTCCAAGTATTACATGATTCTCAATTTACAACTCAAAGGTAGACGCCGCAAAGGTTGATCTCTCAGCACACAAATCCCGATGTCCCGCCTTCTAGAACTATAGATTACTTGAGAAAAAGTAGGTATGAGCACTCTTGCCCAGTAGGATTTATCCTCCAAAATCAAGGAATATAAAAGTTTACATGGATCAAGGATATTGGGGGTACAAGAAGGTAATAAGGACAGAGTACAAGTAATAGAAAAATGATACAATCAGATCATAGATGAAGTGAACCATGATTATCAAATAGTAACAAGCAGGAAGTAACATGCCAATGAACTGACATAAGGTGTCCATCAATGAAATAGCAAAGCACGAGTGTATATATAATCAATAATTCAGAAGTAATAAAGAAAGTGTATGTGTAGAGATTCCCTGTCCACTCCTCAAGCAAGCAATAAACAAACATGTTTCATCATAATTCATGGAAATGTCGACCAGTCTAGCTTGTAGTGGTGTCATGCCAAACACCCTGGAGATCCATACCGCTCTGCGCAGATTAAACGTATTCGGGTGCTCCTCCCGGGACTGGATCTGCCCCATTTGCACTGGCATTAAATCAAGAGAGAGTCCAATGACCTAAAAATACATCATCCCATTTCCATTTCTGATATACATACATGGTACTTGGGCACTCCTCAAGAGTCAAGCATTTTTAAAGGAAGTGGGGTTCTGGAAGTTATGCTTAAAGATATTCAGAAGGTATAAGAATCAAGATAATTTAGGATGTCCAAGAATAATCCAAGGATGGATGTAAATGATGATTAAATGATTCATCTCAGTGGTATAATTGTTTAGAATCCAAGAAAATGGGAAAGTCAACTTGTTTGCACAATACAAGATTGTGTCAACTTTGATTGGGGAAGAAGTGGTCCTATTTGTCAACATAAACTGGTGGTTTCACTGGAACTTGGATTCTACAAGGTTTATTTGAATTTGAGACTTTTAGGTAGGCCAATTTGTGAGAGATTATAAAGACGCTATTTTGATGGAATCACCAAAATCACATTTTTCTTCTTCGGTGGGAGAGTTGACTTTTTATTGGTAAGAGATATAATTTTTCTGGTATTTTTATTGGATTCAAATGGGGAGTACTTCCTTATTTACATGTAATATCTTAAGTAAATGACATTTACTTAAATGATATGGAATGTAAATAAGGTATGAGTTTCAATTTTACAGGGTTCCTGTTGACACCTTTGGTTGGACATGAAACAGATCAGGTTAAACACCTCAGACAGATGTATGTCGACAACCAGGAAGTGGCTGTCGACAGCTATTGTCCTCCCGAACCAATTCTTGGATCTGAACACTATGTGTCGATAGACCAGAGTCGGCTGTCGACAGGTGAGGAATATCTGTCGACATATATGCTGGTTTTTGCGGTTTTCTGGGTTCTGGAAGCAGAAACCCTGTCGACAGGCAAGTGCTGGCTGTCGACAGGTGTGATCTAAACTTCCAGGAATGTGGTAAAACTACCACAGGAAGTTCTACCAAGTGTTTCTATGAATCCTTACATGATTGACAACATCAGAAGGGTCTTGTTTCCAGTTCTAAACACTACTTTACATGAGGGAAACAAGTGAACAACATGAATATATTGTGTCATGGACACCTATGACAAGATGATATACTGGAAACATAACTCTTCCAAACCACATTCTCTTTTAACTAATAGGAAGATTTCTACAAACATGCTGGACCTAACACAAATATTAGCTAAACATGATTACAAGGAATAGAAGACAATTCTAAAGATGTTTCCAGAATCAGAGGCAAGTATGGACATGGTCAAACACTTAAACATGGAGTTCTTCAGTATAGAGAAGGAAGGATAAAACAAAAAGATGAGGTCTTTATGTATGGATAGCATGGAAAGACTTCTGGAAGAAAGAAAATTGCTTACACAAATTCTTCATGAGAATCTTTCTCGAATTTGGAAGGAAAGTCATATCAAATACATGTTTGAATAACCAAAGACATGAACTTCACTAAGGCATGAACACAGTGAGAGAGAAAGACACTCCTATTAGCTTTACTCAACTCAAATCAAGATAATACTGAAAGATGGTCTCAAGGATTTTAATAGAAGAAGGAAACTAAAGGAAGGTGAGTTCTACAGAACATGGAACAAATAGTAAATTGGGTTTATACAAATGAGAGAGACCACAAGCATGAAACAAGAATGGAAGAAGAGTCATAGGGAGGAACCTACCTGACTGGGAGAGAGTGAAGTTCCTTCTTCTCCTCAACGTAGGAGCCCACAATAGCAAGGAGAGGGTAACCTGTAGAGGCAGCCACAACAGCTATAGAAGATGCAGCAGCAGCAACAGCAGCAGGCCAAAGCAGCAGCTACAGCTCCTCAGAGTAGTGATAGCAGCAACAACTTCAACAGCAGCAGGAGTAGGAAAGAAGCAGTAGTAAGGAGTGGAAAAACTCCCACGAAGGGTGAGGGGAGGCTTATATAAGCCCTCAACCCCATGCATTGCATGGCACATCAACTACACAGGTGTTGAGGTAAAAAGTCTCTTTAACCACCCAAGGCCACATTTACCATGCAAGATCCCCACTTACACATATGGTAACATGTGTAGGCATCTTATCCTAGGTGAAATAAGCCTTACGTAGCTCCCACCTTACTAAGTAAGAATTATTCCAGAAAATGGTTACCGTAATTAAGCCATATTCAGCTGGCCCAAACATCCTATATTTTTATACTCAAATGGGGTCCATTCAAGTTGAAACTGCAACCATAAGCTAATTAAAAGGTTTTACAAATTATGGTGATTTTAGTTTAATTTTTAAAATTTATTTTTAACCAGCAAAAATTACCCAAAAAATAGTTGCATCGGGATATCTCGAAATCCGCACGTGAACAATTCAGATATTTACATTTATGATATAGGACATTTTTCTGGAAATTATGGGGTTCTCGAATTTTATTTTTGTTACAAAATTTCGGTGTCGCCCTGTTGGAGCGTGCACCTCTGAGTACAACACTGGAAAAACATTTATTAGTACAAATTAATCTTAAATTATAGTTAATTACATCTCATGATAGTAGTTATGTTTAACAATCAAAATCTTCACATTTTTTTCTAGTTTTCAAATAAAATAAATTTTTGGGGTGTTACATGTTTGGCAAGTTAGATTCGTGTTAGGGCAAAGATGCTACGCCAATCGCATCCTATGGCTCTATATATAAAGAGAGACATCATGGGGGAAAGAGCTTTGCTCTCTTGGCTACGGTTTATGGTTGTGAGAGGAGAGAGAAGAGGGCTATTTCATGGTAGACCGATCATGTTACTTCTTGTTCGAGGTGTGTTGAAGAGGAGAAGACCCACATGACATGAGAGGAAGGCTTTGGACATGGAGATCGTGGCCGGTTCGTGTGCAAGAAGGAGGATTTAATCGTGCTTGAAGGATACCTCTTGGGGTGCTAGGGAGGCTTCATGGCTTAATTCTCATTTTGTGGGAGGTTTAGAGGCAAGTAACTTAGGGTTTCTCTAGTGTACTTGCTTCCTAGGGTTTTCTATTTTTATAGATTTTTAGAAAAAAAATTTAATGATCGATTTCAATATTTTATGCTTCGAGATTGCACTGTGTGCAATCGGAAACTTGACAGCAAGGGGTACGCCGTTAACCTGAAGTTAACGACAACCTATTTTGACGTCAAGTTCATCTGCTCAAAAATAGTTTTATTACTCCAAAAATTCTAAAAACAATACAGATGTGTTCTATATTGCATACTTATTCTCGTGGTTAAATTTAGCATGATCTCATTATTGTATAATTAGTTATGAATTTTTGAATCATTTAGTATCATGTTTTAATAATAAGTCTCAAATTTGCTTAAAAATGAGATTGGCATCATGATTAGGTTATGTTTCATTTGTTGGATAGTAATCTAAGTTATGAAAGTTATTAAAGTATTTTATGTAATGTGAGTGCATGTGCATGGAGAGAGAGAGAGAACTGTTGTGACATATGTGCATGGAATTATGTGATAGCATCATAATGAAAGATAAAAATTGTGCCAATGAGACACTGCCACCATAGATTACGAGGAGCCGTACTGTAGTGTTGTGCCTACGGGAAGTCTCAAATGTGTTATGTGATACCGAGGCAATGGGTCATGTGAAATCCTGGAGGTGGATAGGTTCCACTAGTAATGGTGGGGAGGGCTTCCCCGATCTGTGCAGTAACCAAGGCTTGATCATTTTGCCTGGTGGTTAAGTATGTATATATGATTGTGTGATCTTTTTAGTAGTGGTTGGGCTAGTCTTGACTTGTGTAGAAGTAAACGTAAAATTGTGAACGTGTAAGTGAAAAGTGATATGTGAACATGGCACGTGGTATGTGCAAAGTGAAAGTGTTATGTGATCGTGAATGTGAAACGAGAAAGCCATATGTGAAAGCCATGAATTAGTGAATGTGATAGGTGTAAGAATAAGTGCATGTGAAAGCAAAGGTAAGAGTGACTGTGAATGTGCCATGAAAAAGTAAGTGCATGTGATCCACGTTAAATGATAATCATGATATCCTATTAGTACTATGTGTTCTATGTATTCATGTTTAGTTATATTAAGCATGTTCCATATTATCCATGTTTAGTTCATTATGTTAAGCATGACCATGTGATATTAAAGTGTTAATGTAAGCCATATGTTAGAGTAATATGAAAGTAAAAATTATAAGCATGTGATACATGAATGCTCTCATGTTAGTGAAGTCATGTTCAAAAGTTAACATGTTAGTGATCTTGTTATCCATGAATTAGTAGAATCCATATTTCAGTTATGCATGTTTAATGTTATAAAATGAGCTTGACTATGTGTTAAAGTTAATCTGTTAGTTGTTAGTAAGTTAATGTGAATGCGATAGTAAGTAAAGTGTTTGACTTGTTAGAAAGCATGTGTGGTAAGTGCGTGGTTTGCAATTCTAAGTTGCTTGCTGAGTCTATTGCGTAGACTCACCCTGCCAACATTCCAAGAAGAGTTGGAGATTTAAAAGCTGATGAGTTAGCAAGATCCAACACGAAACGCAATATTAAAGTTGTAAAGACTTCTAGCTTAGTATTTAGTATGTAGAATTGGTTGTAATATGGACTTTTAGCTTATTGTACTTGGAGACTGGCTATATGATGAGTTATGTTATATTATTTATTTTGCTTGGACTATATAGACAGTGATATGTGGATTATAAAGTTGATGAGATAAGAGTTGTTTATTTTCCACCTACGTGACTATTGTTGAGCTCTTCTCCCGTGTGACTTTGTTCTTGTCCGACTTGGGCGGGTATACCTGTACTGGGCATGAGCAGGACGTTACAAAACTATCTGTTGTGTATGGAATGATATCTAGAGGGGCGGGGGTGAATAGATATTGACCAATTTAAAAATTAAAATTCTCGAGATTAGGATCAGATCAGATGACACAATCTAATCAGTGAACATCAACCACACAAGTGCAAGCGATATTTTTAAGGTGGTTCGGCTCCAATGGAGACCTACGTTGTAAGGTCTCGGGTCTTTAATGGATCCTTATTGGTCTGTAGTGGTTCTGTGTGGTCGACGACAGACCATTGTCGTTGACTTGCTGTTGACGGCAGGCTTGCCGTGAGTCTGAGTCAGTGTCCAGCGATGTGGACGTCTGAGGTTGAACTCAGCGGCAGGGGATTATGGACGTCAATCTGTTGGCGGTTCAGTTGGCGACCACAGATGTGGACGTCGACTAACCAGTCCTGTTGAAATAGGACAGCCCGAGAGCAGAGCTTCTTCTTCTCCTTTCCTCTCCTTCCTTCCACCTTAGCCTTTCTTGATTCCTGTAGCTTCTGTTGAGTGATTTGAGCTCGTGGGAAGCCCCTGATCGTGTGGCGTTGCTAGATCGGGGGCGAATAGTGAGGTTTTGGCGTGATTCGCGCGGAGTCTTCGGGGGATCCGACGCGATTGGTGGACTGTTTGGGGATTAATAAGCGTTTCTGAGGTAGGGACTTAACTCCTATAACCCTCCCCAGCAAACCAGCATGTCCATTAACTGAAATGATTGCAAATCATGGTTAGGGTTTGGGTTATATTATGCCGGAATTGAGGGTAGTTTTGGATAATCTAGGTGTTAGATTTCTATTTATCAATGTTCTGGTTTCATTGTGAGAGGAAGTGTTTCCCTCCCTCCAGTTCAGATTTTAGTTAAGTGTTCTGCCCATTGGGACTGATTCGTTTCATTCTTGTTATGGGGGACTGGAAGATATCAACGGCCCATCTGTTCCGTTGAGATCTTCCAGGTCTAGTTAGACGACAAGGTCTATTGCCGTTTAGTTATTGTTGCGGCATAGGGTGCCGATCCTATCTCTGATGGCGGCACTCGATGTGGCCGTTTTATATCCTGTGCCCAGCAGACTTAAGTTTTGTGTTTTTAGAGTCGATTGACCATGTGATGTCCGCCCTATAGCACATTCGTCCAGGCTTAGAGTGTGACTCCGCCTTGCAAAGATAGTTGTTGTGTCGCGAGGTGTTTACTAACTGTACGGTGTTCAGACGTTGAGTGTGTTCCGTCTTTTGTACTCTGCGTTGCGTTACCGTGTACCCCATTTCTGTTGTGTACCTAGGCGGGTGCGCTCGTCTAGCACGACTATCGTGTGTTTGTCCCTTGTTGCCCGTTGGCTAACCCAGAGGGGGGGGTGAATGGGTCTTTAATAAATTTATCTGATAAAAACCTGAGCTCAAACAAACATAAAGAGTTCTTGGAAGGGATTAGTAATGGTTAGTAAAACACAACATCACAATAAAGACAATCACACACACACAGATTTATCCTGGTTCAGATCTCCTCTCCTTAGGAGTCCTACGTCCAGTCCCTGAGCAACCCTCAGGATTTCACTAACTAGGGTACAGTCCCCCTATGGACAAAAACAACCACCCAGCTCAGCTGGTCTTCCTTCACTCCTGAAGGGAACACAACACCCTGGTACCACCAGGTCTTCCTTCACACACGAAGGAAGAACACAAGAAAATCTTGAAGGAAATGACTAGCCCCTAGATCAAGCTTTTACAAAACTCAATCTGAAGCTACAAGCACTGAGAGTCAAAGATCTACACAGTGGACTCTCTCAGAACTAATCTAGCTCTTCCTTGATTTTTCTTTCACAGTACAAGGAGCTAGGAGCCAAGATCGAAAGGAGAATTTCTGGCTCTAGAGATTTTCTGAAGACTTGAAAGTAGCAGAGTTCTAGACTCTCTTGAATGACAATATTGCTTCCTTCCTTGATCGTATCTGTCTTCAGAACTTCGTCTTGTATTTATATCTCCAATTTGAATAAGGATGAAGAGATGACCGTTGTCTCACAGCTTTAGTGAACGTTAGACTGAAGGATTTGTGGAAGCTTCCTGTCGACAGTCTTTTGTTCTTTGGAGCACGCAAAGTGATGAGATCTTCTGAGTTGGCTTGTAGTTCTTTCTGTGTCAGATGTTGTAGGATAGTATATCCTTAAGGTTCTGCAAGGTTGAGCTTTAATGGTAGACAGCTATACTATCTCCAGATGTCAATCAACGTTAGAGCAGATAGACACACAATGGTAGTGACAGTTTATCGTGCTAGAAGATGCATGCAGAGGATACACGAGAATGGAAGATATGTTCTGTATCCGTGCAGAGATACGTTCAGTCTTTATTAAATGCATGGCAGTCAAACAGACGTGATGCGACTTTGACTATTCAACGTAGCTTAAATCAAGAAAACTTTATTAATGGAAACATGACTTATGCAGTCGTTATGAAAGTCTGATAGAATCGTTATGATCAAGTTGCTGTAGACTCATAAGAAGTTTATGATACTTATGAAATCGTTACCACAACCAAGTCGTTCTATAACAGATGATATAAGAATCGTTATGAAACATGGCAAGTCGTTCTGATCTGAGAAATCGATATGAACACTTATCAAATCGTTATGAGATGCAAGTCGTTGTATTCTCTAAAGAAATCGTTATGACGAGCAAGTCGTTATACTCTCTAAAGAAATCGTTACGATGACTTACAGAATCGTTATGACGAGCAAGTCGTTATAACTCTCTAAAGAAATCGTTACGATGACTTACAGTCGTTATGACGAGCAAGTCGTTATAACTCTCTAAAGAAATCGTTACGAACTTACAGAGTCGTTATAATGAGCAAGTCGTTATAACTTCTGAAGAAGTCGTTACGATAACTTACAGAGTCGTTATAATGAGCAAGTCGTTATAACTTCTGAAGGAGTCGTTACGATAACTTACAGAGTCGTTATAATGAGCAAGTCGTTATAACTTCTGAAGGAGTCGTTACGATAACTTACAGAGTCGTTATAATGAGCAAGTCGTTATAACTTCTGAAGGAGTCGTTACGATAACTTACAGAGTCGTTATAATGAGCAATTCGTTAGACATCGACTTGTTTTACACAGCAAGATTATTCAATCTTTCAAGTAAATCGTTACAGCTATAAGGAATCGTTATGGCTCTTCTGAGAAATGATGTATATAAGTACTTACCACAAATGCTTGACTTTCTTTGTGCTTAGGCTAAATAAAACAAGGTTAGAAAACTTTTGACAGTTTTGTTTATCACCAAAATAAGCATGTAATTAATTTAAAAGTATATGGGGATGGACTGTTCATCAATCTCCCCCTTTTTGGTGATGACAAAACTATGATCATTATTTGAGTAGAACTTAACTAAAGAGAATTAAAGTACTTCATGATTCAAGAATGTGTCGGACACATGTAGGTTAAACATTCTCCCCCTTTTTGTCATTAAGCAAAAAGCAATAGGAAGAGACAAAGAAGAAGAGACAATGAGGAGAAAGAGCACAATCCATTCATTAAGGTTGAGGAGGTACAGGCAAATAAAAAGCAGGAGAGAGAAGGGATGCATAATGAGAAATAGCTTCCCAGGCCTGCTCTTCCTGACGCTTGAAGAATTGCCTAAAGGCACCACTCTCAATGGAGAAGGTTGGTCCCATGGTGGGAGCCATCTTGGATAGATAGATGCTGCGCTGCTTGGTAAGAAACAGGTCATACTCATCGGATCCATGGAGGAGCAGAGGATGAGTGTTTTACCAAAACTTGCACAGGCAAGAAATTGATCCATGGTGACAGGGTAGAATATCTGTTTCTCCTTGAGTTCCTGGCGAAGAGCTAAAAACACCTTGTACCTTTCAGCCCAAACTTTGTAGGGATCAAGGACCAGATGGATTGAGTTCATATCCAAGAAGGTGGCAGAGAGACAGGAGCTTTTCCTTCCCTGGCCTGAGCAGCATTCAGATGAGTAAGCTGTTGTGCTGACAGGGAGTAAGCTTGGACCAATCGGAGGCATTCAGCCTTTCACATTCTGAGAGGAGGGGCAAGAACATCAGATTTGACAAACCCTCTATGATATTCCCGGAAGAGAAATCTAGGAAAACCAACTTGAAGGCCTTTCTGAATCTTGATTCTGCCCATGACTCTAGCAAAGCGCTCAAAAATGATTGAGCCAATTGAAGATTCCATGACCAAGAAATGAATCTGAGGCAGGAAAATTTCTTCAGGTAAATGAAGAGTTGCAAAATCTACTCTGATTTCCTCAGACTGCTCAGAGTGGGTAAGGACCTTGATGGCTCTCTTGAACTGGCTAAGCTGAACTTCAGGCAATCTATTGAGATACCTGTAGTTGTTGAACATTTGGAAATGCCTGACCAGCTTGATGAGCTTCTGAATAGCAGGAGCCCAGGTGTTCTGGTGGTGAAACTGGAACCACTCAGAAAGGGTCAAGGAGTGATCCCTGGGAGGAAACCTTGCTGCCTTAGCCTGAAGAAAGCGATTGTACAAATCTTTATGAGATTTAGCCCATTGCTCCTCAGTTTTGGAGTGGGCTGAGGAGAAGATTTTGGATTTTTCAGCTTTAGACAGAGGAGTATAGGGAAGAATGACATCTAAATGGTCAGAGAGGTTAAGAAAAGGAAGATTGTGAAGAGTGGCAAAAACACCTTTTGAAGGTATTCTTTGTACAGTGAGGTATGCTTGTGGGTTACTGTAAGAGAAAACCACAAGGGAGGGTAAAGAGGAGAGGTGGAGGAAGAAAGCTTTCGTTTCTTGGAGACAGTACTGGAAGAGTCTGTCTTGGAAAGGTGGTCTCCTACCTTTAGCACAGACCTAAGGATGACCTCTTCAAACTCATCCTTAATTTTATCAAGAAAGGGAGAGTCGATTTGGACATCTGTAGGAATAATAGTGATAAAGGAGGGAGGAGCAGGGGGGTTTAGAAAAGCATCAGAATTGAGAGATCCTACTTCTGGAAGTGAAGATGTACCAGAAGAGGATGAGGCTCCAGCTGAGGATGCTGGAGGGGCCTCAAATTCTTGAGCAGAAGAAAGATGAGAAGTAGAAGAAACAGGAGAGGATGTGATGGATGAGGAGGAAAAGGTGTGGGAGAGGAAATGGGCCTGGATCTAGGCTTTTTGAAGGGAGGTGGAGCAGGTGGAGCTGTGGAGTTAGTGGGTGGAGAAGGAGGAATGGGAGTGTTGGTAGAAGTGGGAGCAATGGGTGGAGGATCTGAAACCACTTCTTCAGGCAAGGAGGGCAAGGGATCCAACACTGCCGGCCCTGGTGACCTTGATTCCATTACAACTGGCCCTGATGGCCCTGACTCTTCAGCTGGCCCTGATGGCCCTGACTCTTCAGCTGGCCCTTCTGCTGGGCTTCTGCTGCTGCTGCTGCTGACTGCCCGGAGGGCTCAGGTGCACCTGAGTGAGGCTCCTGAGCTGCTGGAGGAGCAGGAGCTTGAGCTCCAACTGCCTGAAGGATGTCAGATAGCATATTCTTCATGGTCCCCATTTCCTGATGGAACCATGTCATGGCAGAGCGAATCTGAACCAATTCCTTGCGGGCTGAAGCTTGGCTTAGAAAGATGGAATTCACATCAGACTGAAGTGAACAAAGCAGCTCACCCTGAACATCCAACCTCTCAATCACAGGTTTTAAATTGATGACAATCTTTTGCTTGACCTGTCTTTCAAATGGTGCATCAGCTAAAAGGGGTACTTCAGGAGCTATATCTTTCTCTTTGCCCTTTGTAGCTGGAGGAGGTGGATCATTATCCTCATCAGAACTTGATGAACTAGCTGTCTCCCCTTCTCTGGCATCCAAATTTTCAGACTCTCTCTGGTCTTCCTCCTGATCTCTGGTGGCTGGAGGTGCATCATCTGGTTCTCTTGGGATTGCTCCCCCTCAAGTGGAGCATCTTCTGCAACTGCACCAGTCTCCCCCTGACAGGGAGCATCCATTTCCATAGAATCATCTTGAGGATTTTGCTGCTCTTCTTCCACTGGACCTTCTTCAAAGATGTGGCCTGATGCCACAGTCTCCTCCATAACAGGCAAGATGTCTTCTGGGAGAATGTCCTCAATTCTCCTTTCAGCATGAAGCACAACTGGATCTTGCTGCTGGCCTGTCTTCTTCTGCCCTTACTGCTGTGTTGCTGCCTCTGATTGATTTCTGGCCATAGATGGCCCTTCCTGCTCTGTTTCTACAAGGACTGGAACAGAATCTGATTCCAGTGGCAATTCGGGCATCACAGATCTGCCTCCAACTGGGATTGAGCAACTGAAGGCTCACCAATGAGTTCTTCACCTTCTGCAACTGAGGCCTTGAACCAGACCCCATTGACTACTGAAAAACCACTCTTCTTTAAATTTCTGGACCTGATAGCTTGGCCCATCTTCTCCACAACTGCCCCTGAGACATCTACACCGAAGTGTCTGAAGATTCTGGTGAGTAAATGGGCATAGGGCAGGGACACATTCAACTTGCTTTTAGTGTCCCAAATCTGCTCCCTGGCAAATTTCATTCTCTCTATCATCACTGCGGCCATTGATTTCCTCATTTTTAATGGCCCAGTACATCAGGTCGGAGTCAGCCTTAGTGCAAGAGGAGAAGGTTGCACTTCGGGGAACCAAAATCTGACAAACAATAAAGTGAAGGAGGCGGTTGAAGGCACTTAACTGATTGATATCTAGCTTGCCATCCCTCATCTTGAACCCCGGCCCAATAATCCCCAAACCCTTTTCTTGGGTTTCTACTGAATGAATTCCACTGAAACCGGATGTGCTTACTCCAAATAGCATCCTAAGCAATTCCTGGTCGATTCTGATTAGGGTGCCCTTGACTGAAGAAACGAGGGCCCCATCTTCTTCTGTTCTTAAGCACACGAACGCCTTTACCAGGTCCGGATAACTTACTTCTGAGCAAGTGGTAAGCCCTTTCCACTTCATCTGGTTGATCTTCTCAATGATGCTGCTCATTCCATTCTTCTGCAGATCTGAAACATCTACTTCCTTGTGACCACAGAGCTTTGTCTTCACAAAGGTGAAACGCTCCTCCTGCGCTGGGGTGAGGTATTCGGCGCTGTAGCCACCCACACTGCCGGCAATAGCTGGTGCGGCCATGGATTCAGGTAGGAGAAGGTTTGAAGGGTTGAAGAGAAGGGTGACGAGAAGAAACCCTCAAACGATTTCGCGGGAGGAGATGGAAGCTTCAAATTTGCAGAGGATAGAGGCAAGAGTCGCTAGGGCATCGGCTCATGCGTCGGGACGAAAGAGGGGAAAAGGTGAATGAGGAAGAGGAATCGTTAACGCATCGATTTAAAGAATATAAATGCTCCAAAAGGTGAGGCGTCAGAAAACGACAAACGATGTTGACCGCCTTGAAGGACTATGACTTATCGGACGGAACGCTTAAACTGAGACTTTTGAATTGATTTTGCCACAAAAGGAGAGAGAGAGAGAACCTTCTTAAATTCTGAGAATTTTTATACCAGCTTTAATGAAGATCTTTTCACAAAATACACATGCCTAACTCCCTTCTAAGAGATGTAAATCTCTCTTCAGGTAAGGCCTTTGTGAAAATATCTGCTAGCTGATTGTTTGTATCAATAAACGATATTTCAATATTGCCATTTGCTACATGATCACGAATAAAATGGTATCTGACCTCAATATTTTGGTCCTGGAGTGCTGAATTGGATTTTTGGTGAGGTTGATAGCGCTGGTGTTGTCACATAGCAGAGGAATTTTCTTGACTTTGAGTCCAAAATCCTCAAGTTGTTGCTTTATCCATAAGAGTTGTGTACAGCAACTTCCAGCAGCTACGTACTCGGCTTCAGCTGTAGATAGTGCTACTGAATTTTGTTTCCTTGAGGACCATGAGATTAAACACCCTGCAAGAAATTGACACATCCACTGGTGCTTTTTCTATCTACCTTGCATCCAGCATAATCAGCATCAGAATATCCTACTAATTTTACATCACAGGAGTTTGGATACCATAGTCCTAGATCATGAGTCCTGGCTAAGTATCTGAAAATTCTTTTGACAGAAATTAAATGTGATTCTCTAGGGTCGGCTTGATATCTAGCACACATGCATACACTAAATAATATATCAGGTCTACTTGCGGTTAGATAAAGTAATGAACCTATCATACCTCTGTAGATCTTTTGATCTACCTTCTTACCATCCTTGTCACTGTCCATCCTAGTTGATGTACTCATTGGTGTTGACAGTGGCTTGGTGTTTTCAAATCCAAATTTCCTTAGCAGTTCTCTGGTGTACTTTGCTTGACAGATGTGAGTTCCTTCCTTTCCTTGTTTGATTTGAAGTCCAAGGAAGTAGTTAAGCTCTCCCATCATACTCATCTCAAATTCTCCCTGCATTAGCTTTTCAAAATACTTGCACAAGGATTCATCAGTAGATCCAAAGATGATGTCATCCACATAAATTTGAACCAACAGTATATTTTTGACTTTTGTTTTTATAAAAAGAGTGCTATCTACTTGACCTCTACTGAAACCATGTTTTAGGAGAAGGAACTAAGTCTTTCATACCAGGCTCTAGGTGCTTGTTTTAAACCATATAAGCCTTATGCAATTTAAAGACATGATTCGGAAAGTCTGTATCATCAAAACCCGGCGGTTGTTCCACATAAACCTCTTCTTTTATAAAACCATTTAGAAAGGCAGATTTAACATCCATTTGAAATAACTTTAAATCTAATGCAGAAGCATAAGCAAGTAAAATTCTAATAGCCTCAAGTCTAGCCACTGGTGCATAGGTTTCATCAAAATCTATGCCTTCCTCTTGACAATAGCCTTGAGCCACCAGTCTGGCCTTGTTTCTTAGAATTACACCAGATTCATCCAATTTTTTTCTGAACACCCATTTAGTGCCGATCACAGGATGGTCTGATGGTCTAGGAACAAGTGACCATACTTGGTTTCTCTTGAATTGATTTAATTCATCTTGCATTGCTATTATCCAAGATTCATCAGTTAAGGCTTCATTGACTGTCTTAGGCTCTAATTGAGATACAAAAGCAAGGTAATCACAAGGAATCAAGTTACCTCTTGTTCTTACCCCTACCGATGGATCACCAATGATGTTTTCAGGTGGGTGATCTTTCTTGTATCTCCATTCCTTTGGAAGAGTTTCATGAGAAATTTCTTCTTGTTGCATTTCTTCCAGAGGCGGATCATCCTTGTCTTCAAGTGATGAGTCTTTCAGTTTATTGGACAGTTCATCTGCATCATCATTATCACTTTCTACTTCCTTTCTCAGGGGTTAGTTTCATCAAAAATAATGTGTACAGACTGTTCAATCAATAAGGTACGTTTATTAAACACTCTATAGCCTTTGGGTTTAGAGGTGTACCCCATGAAGATGCCTTCATCTGATTTGGCATCCAACTTACCAATGTCCTTTTTCCGTTGTTGTGAATAAAGCAAGGACATCCAAAGGTTCTGAAATGGCTGATCTTTGGCTTCTTCCCTTTAAACAGCTCATATGCAGTCTTCTTCAGGATTGGCCTGATCATGACTCTGTTGACAATGTAGCTGGCTGTGTTGACTGCTTCTGCCCAGAAATATCTTGGTAACTCATATTCACAAAGCATAGTTCTTGCCATATCCAAGAGAGTTCGGTTCTTCCGTTCGGCTATACCATTTTGCTGTGGTGTCCTTGGTGCTGAGAAATTGTGCTGAATTCCTTGATCATCACAGAATCTAGCAAACTTTTCATTTTGGAACTCACCACCATGATCAGATCGAATGGATACTATACTGAACTTCTGATCTTTCTGGACTTTCTTGCTGAAGCTAACAAAATTATCAAAAGTATCATTTTTGTGTTCTAAGAATGATACCCATGTGAATCTTGAGTAGTCATCTACTATAACAAATCCGAAATTCTTTCCTCCAAGACTGGTAGTTCTCATTGGCCCAAATAGATCCATATGTAGGAGCTCTAAGGGTTTTGAGGTGGTCACCACCGTCTTTGACTTGAAGGAACTCTTTGTGTGCTTTCCCTTAGCACAAGGTCTGCAGACACTTTCTAATTTACCATTGATTTTCGGTAGACCTTCCACAAGATTCCTCTTTCTGAGCTTGCTCAAGCCATCCAAGCTGCAGTGGCCTAGCCTTCTGTGCCACCAGATCAGTTGATTTGTCTTTGCTGGCTGCCAGACACACATTTTGCTCTTTGAGTTCTTCAAGGTAGAGCACGTACAGATTCTTCTCTCTATTTGCTTCAAAGATGACTGCACCATCCTTTAGTATGCTGCATTTTGACTCTTGAAATTTGATTTGATGTCCTCTATCACACAGCTGACTGATACTTAGAGGTTGTGCTTTAAACTTTGACTAACAGCACATCTTCTATGACTGTTTTTCCTTTGCTGTTTACTGATCCACTGCCAACTACAGTTCCTTTTCCATTATCTCCATAAGTGACTGTTCCTTCTTCATCTTGGAGATGAGAAAAGCTTCAGGTTTCCTGTCATGTGCCTTGAGCACCCACTATCCAATACCATTTGGATGCTCGAGGATTAACCTGAAAAAAAGACATCAAGATTTAGGTACCCAAGTTCTTTTGGGTCCTGATGGGTCAGTATCATTACTTTTACTTTTTATTATCCACTTCTTATGTCTTGTTGGACAGGTGGATTTTAAATGTCCTAGCTTATTACAGTGACTACAACATGATGTTATTGTTACTCTTTCTATGTACTTAAAATTCGCTTTATATGCTACATCTTGTTCTGGGTGAATTTAGGAGTTGGATATTTTTCAGGATAGATTATTTCTTCTTCATTAATTGGAGGTATGTATCCTAAACCTCGTTTGTTTTTACCAGATCTTCTAGCACCTTTTAATAATAAGAATTCTTCCATTTGTAAACTTTTCTAAGGTGCTTGCTAGTGTATTGTTTTCTTCATTTAATTCATTTACCGTTTTTCTTAAATCATCTGAGCTTTCCTGTTTTTCTAGGTCAATGATTTGTTTGTTCTTGTCTTTTAAGTTTTCACATAATAGTTCATTTCTTCTCTTAAGCTCCATTATCTGTTTTTCTAGTTCTTCATTTTCAGATTTTAAATCTGAGTTGGTATTTTCGAGACAGGTGATATTTTTCTTGCTTAGCTTAAGTAGTTTAGACACTTCTTTGTACTTATCGTAGAGTTCATTAAATGCACTTTCCAAATTATCGGAATCTGAGTCATTACAGGAATCAAAAGAGGAATCAGAAGTTACCTTATCCCCGGTATTTGCCATAAGAGCAGGTTGGCTTCTTCTTCTTCACTGCTGGAGCTTGACTCACTGTCTGAGTCGCTGCTGTTTTCCCATGCAGCTGCCATGGCTTTCTTTTTGTATCTTCTGAACTTCTTGGAGCTGTCCTTCTTCTTGTGATCATTTTTCTTTAGCATTGGACAGTCTGCCTTGATATGTCCAGGCTTCTTGCATTCATAGCAAAGTGGCTCATTCCTCTTCTGATCTTTTCCGTCTGGTCTCTTGAGATCTTTGTTTTTCTTGAAATACCTCCTACCAGACTGGAACTTCTTCTTTTTGGCCAAGATTCTCTGCAATCTTCTTGACAGCATGGCTTCTTCATCATCACTATTTTTGCTATCTTCACTGTTATCCAAGGATTCTTCAGATGAGTCCCCATTAGCTTTAAGCGCATTGGACTGCTTCTTTCTACTGGAGGATTCTCCTAATCTTTCCATATTTATTTCATGGGCCATGAGAGACCCGATGAGTTTTTCTACTGACATTCTCTTAAGGTCATTAGCTTCTTCGATAGCTGTGACCTTTGCCGTCCATGAAGATGGCAAGGATCTGAGAATCTTCCTTACCATATCTGCAATCTCATATGACTTTCCTAGACTGGCTAGACCATTAGTGATGTCAGTAAATCGACTAAACATTTGAGTAATAGACTCACCTGATTGCATTTGAAATCTTTCATACTGAGTGACAAGAATGTCGATTCTTGTCTCCTTTACTTTGTCTGTACCTTCATACGTAATCCTTAGCTTTTCCCACATTTCCATGGAGGATTTGCAAGCTGAGACTCTGTTGAACTCCTTCTTGCTTAGAGCACAACATAGAATGCTTTAGCTTTACAGTTCAAGGAGATTTTCTTTCTATCTTCATCTGTCCATTGTGCTTTCTCATTTGTGACGACCAGATCACCTTCTTCCACTATCGACCAGATTTGATAGTCGTGGCCTTGTAGAAAGTATTCCATCCTGGTCTTCCAATACGTATAATCTTCACCGTCGAACAAAGGAGGTCTGTTGACAGACTGACCTTCGAAGTGACCTTGGGCTGCCATGGATCTTTACTCTTCAGATCGTTGGATCTTGTTCTTTGTCGAAGAGACTCGCTCTGATACCACTTGTTGCCCGGTTGGCTAACCCAGAGGGGGGGGTGAATGGGTCTTTAATAAATTTATCTGATAAAAACCTGAGCTCAAACAAACATAAAGAGTTCTTGGAAGGGATTAGTAATGGTTAGTAAAAACAACAATCACACAATAAAGACAATCACACAACACACAGATTTATCCTGGTTCAGATCTCCTCTCCTTAGGAGTCCTACGTCCAGTCCCTGAGCAACCCTCAGGATTTCACTAACTAGGGTACAGTCCCCCTATGGACAAAAACAACCACCCAGCTCAGCTGGTCTTCCTTCACTCCTGAAGGGAACACAACACCCTGGTACCACCAGGTCTTCCTTCACACACGAAGGGAAACACAAGAAAATCTTGAAGGAAATGACTAGCCCCTAGATCAAGCTTTTACAAAACTCAATCTGAAGCTACAAGCACTGAGAGTCAAAGATCTACACAGTGGACTCTCTCAGAACTAATCTAGCTCTTCCTTGATTTTTCTTTTCGCATACAAGGAGCTAGGAGCCAAGATCGAAAGGAGAGAATTTCTGGCTCTAGAGATTTTCTGAAGACTTGAAAGTAGCAGAGTTCTAGACTCTCTTGAATGACAATATTGCTTCCTTCCTTGATCGATAGTCTGTCTTCAGAACTTCGTCTTGTATTTATATCTCCAATTTGAATAAGGATGAAGAGATGACCGTTGTCTCACAGCTTTAGTGAACGTTAGACTGAAGGATTTGTGGAAGCTTCCTGTCGACAGTCTTTTGTTCTTTGGAGCACGCAAAGTGATGAGATCTTCTGAGTTGGCTTGTAGTTCTTTCTGTGTCAGATGTTGTAGGATAGTATATCCTTAAGGTTCTGCAAGGTTGAGCTTTAATGGTAGACAGCTATACTATCTCCAGATGTCAATCAACGTTAGAGCAGATAGACACAAAATGGTAGTGACAGTTTATCGTGCTAGAAGATGCATGCAGAGGATACACGAGAATGGAAGATATGTTCTGTATCCGTGCAGAGATACGTTCAGTCTTTATTAAATGCATGGCAGTCAAACAGACGTGATGCGACTTTGACTATTCAACGTAGCTTAAATCAAGGAAAACATTTAATTAATGGAAACATGACTTATGCAGTCGTTATGAAATCTGATAGAATCGTTATGATCAAGTTGCTGTAGACTCATAAGTCGTTATGATATTATGAAATCGTTACCACAACCAAGTCGTTCTATAACAGATGATATAAGAAATCGTTATGAAACATGGCAAGTCGTTCTGATTCCGAAGAAATCGATATGAAACACTTATCAAATCGTTATGAGATGCAAGTCGTTGTAATTCTCTAAAGAAATCGTTATGACGAGCAAGTCGTTATAACTCTCTAAAGAAATCGTTACGATGACTTACAGAATCGTTATGACGAGCAAGTCGTTATAACTCTCTAAAGAAATCGTTACGATGACTTACAGAATCGTTATGACGAGCAAGTCGTTATAACTCTCTAAAGAAATCGTTACGATAACTTACAGAGTCGTTATAATGAGCAAGTCGTTATAACTTCTGAAGAAGTCGTTACGATAACTTACAGAGTCGTTATAATGAGCAAGTCGTTATAACTTCTGAAGGAGTCGTTACGATAACTTACAGAGTCGTTATAATGAGCAAGTCGTTATAACTTCTGAAGGAGTCGTTACGATAACTTACAGAGTCGTTATAATGAGCAAGTCGTTATAACTTCTGAAGGAGTCGTTACGATAACTTACAGAGTCGTTATAATGAGCAAGTCGTTATGACATCGACTTGTTTGACACAGCAAGATTATTCACTCTTTCAAGTAAATCGTTACAGCTAATGAAGAAATCGTTATGTCTTCTGAAAATGATGTATATAAGTACTTACCACAAATGCTTGACTTTCTTTATGCTTAAGGCTAAATAAAACAGGTTAGAAAACTTTTAACAGGTTTTTGTTTATCACCAAAATAAGCATGTATTAATTTAAGTATATCGGATGGACTGTTCATCAGTCCTCCGCTAGTGAGCCGGGACATCGAGTGCGACTCTGTCCTGTGCGTACTCCTTTGGTGTTTTGAGCCGTCTCCCGTGGATCCCTTCTCTAACCGCTAGGGTCAAGCGTAGGGGAAAACCGGATGCGGTCCGTGACCAGACCGAGAGAGGAGCTCTGTAGTGTGCACACGTGGCTGGGGTTGAGAGCCTCTTGGTGACGGACGCCGAACCACAGACCCTAGCTGAGTCCTACTTGCTTGTGTGTGTGAGTTGTGTTACTGAGCCGCGTGGTTTACAGTTTATGTTGTGGTGCGATGTGTACTTCTTTCAGTTTTACTTTTCGCACTTTAGTTTAGTTGCCGGTGGGGTTACTTTTCCCTACTGGGTCTCTTTTCTTGAGACTCACTCCCTTCCCTTCAGGTGGGTCTTCGTCGACTCCCGTTCCAGGAGTCTAGCCCTCCGTGTTAGTGCTCCCTAGCTGCAAGTGAGTTGTACCTTTTTGTTGTACTTCTTACTCTGTACTTTGTCTCACACTCTGAGGTTGTATATGATATGTTCATATAGTGGAATTTTACTGCTTTGCGTGATGTGTATCTTCTTACTATAGTCTCCTCGGACTCTTAAATTCCTACCCTTCCGAGCTTGTCTCGTGGGTTAGCGGGTCAGAATTCGGGTTACCGGTTGTTACTGGTAATGCGGGTTCTGGGTCGTTACAGTTTGTATCAGAGCGTGGTCTGATGAGATATATATAAGGAAATACCCATCATGTTAACTCAGAGTCTAAAGAGTACAGTGCAGCTATGTAGCCCGGAGTTAGTTAGTGTATTTATGTGTGTATTTTTGTTCTGTGTGTAGTTCTATGGCGCCTAGGTGATGTCCTAGAGAGGGAGTAGCTGAGCAGGCGCTACTCGTCCGGAGGTTGGAGATGCTCCGCCACTCAGCAGACGCAGCCTTTGCCACACGACGCACATAGTGGTATTGTTCCGCCGCCGCCACCTCCACCTCAGGTAGCTCAGGGATTAGACATGACTCATTTTCTTGAGGGGATGGCTCAGTTTGTTGCTCAGCACCGTGATGCGCCGGTACCCCAGGGTGGTACTGGGAGGGTGTTGAGGGAGTTTTTGCAGTTTCAGCCTCCTCAGTTTTTGGGCCAGCCTGATCCAGATGTAGCGCGAGCTTGGCTAGATGCAGTGGAGCGGACTTTTCATTCCATGGAGTGTGTTCCAGAGGAGCGAGTGCTGCTAGCCAGTTACCAGTTGCAGGCGCAGGCGTTGACTTGGTGGTCCGCTGAGTGGGAGACTACTTTCAGTCTCGCCCACTGAGACAGATTCCGTGGCAGGAGTTTGTTGTTTCTTTTGAGAGAGCCTTCTGTCCTACTTACGCCGTGACGGAGAGGTTGTACCAGTTTCTGGACTTGCAGCAGAGGGACTCTACTGTGGGCAGTACAGGGCTAGATTTAGGGAGTTAGGGCATTATGCTCCGCAGATTATGGGAGATGAGGGTCTGAGGACTCAGCAGTTGTGAGAGGCTTGAGGCCAGAGCTCAGGCAGGCGCTGATAGTTGCTCGTGTCACAGACTTGGATGCGGCCTATCAGACAGCGGCAGGTTGGAGGCAGACACCTTGCGGACTCGTGCTCGGAGTGCAGAGGTTCAGACACAGGTAGTTCCTTCCCAACCTCGCCAGCAGCAGGGTAGTGTGCAGACGACCCCGAGGACTGCGACTTCCTACGCGTCCACTTCTACTGGGACGTCGGCGAAGTCAGGATCTCGGAGGAAGTTTCGGCGTGATAGGAGGCAGGCAGAGCAGAGGCAGCAGTCGTTGGGAGTGTTCAGCAGCCGACAGGTCAGCCTTCGCAGCAGGTACAACGTACTTTTGCTGGGCAGTGTTACCGGTGTGACCAGATGGGTCATATGGCGCGAGATTGTCCTTTGTTACCTCGTGTGCCGCAGCAGCAGACCCAGTCGCAGCCCCGAGTGCAGCAGCAGCAGCGCAGCAGGCACCGGTGTGCAGCGTCAGCAGACCGGAGGTTCTGGTGGGTCGAGAGGTAGAGGTCGTGTTACCCACTTGACTCGTGCAGACGCGGAGGCAGCTCACCTGGTGGAAGGTACTGTTTCAATTTTTGGTTATGCAGCTAGAGTCTTGTTTGATTCCGGTGCCTCTCACTCTTTTGTGTCTGAGGACTTTTAGACTCCCTGGAGAGTTGAGTTCGGGAGAGTCTTGAGTTGGCAGTAGAGTTTCCGACGGGGACTTTGTCCTTACGTCCTACTGTCTCGAGGAGGTACCTGTGCAGTTGCAGGATCAGTTGTTGTCAGCCCGTCTTTTTGCCTTGCAGTTGCATGACTATGATGTGATTTTGGGTATGGACTGGTTGGAGCGGTATGGTGCAGTGATGGATTGCCAGAAGAAGAGGGTGCACTTGCGGATACCTAGAGCAACAGCGTTCTACTTCCAGGGTATCGTACCTCTTACTTCTCGCTTTTAGTTTCTGCTTTGAGGGCAGGGAGGTTGCTTGCTTCTGGTTGTCAGGGTTTCCTAGTTTCTGCAGTCACTCTTGACCAGTTGCCTTGGGAGTGGGAGACATTCCTGTAGTGTGTGAGTTTCCGGATGTTTTTCCGGAAGAGTTGCCTGGTCTTCCCAGAGAAGAGATTGAGTTTACTGTAGAGTTGGTTCCTGGCACTTTACCTTTTGCGCAGGCACCGTACCGTATGTACCAGCAGAGTTGAGGGAGTTGAAGAGGCAGCTTGAGGAGTTGTTGGAGAAGGGCTATATTCGTCCTAGCTTTTCTCCGTGGGGGTCACCTTTTTGTTTGTCCGGAAGAAGGATGGTAGCCTGAGTTGTGTATCGATTATAGGGCTAATCAGTGACCATCAGAATAGGTATCCTTGCCTAGATTGATGATCTCTTTGATCAGCTTCAGTCTGCTCGTGTCTTCTCGAAGATTGATTTGAGGTCGGCTACTATCAGTTGCGGATTAGAGACTCGGACATTGAGAGGACTGCTTTTCGGACCAGATATGGACACTTTGAGTTTTTGGTGATGCCATTTGGGCTCACCAATGCTCCAGCAGCCTTCATGGATCTGATGCACCGGTGTTCCACCAGTTCTTGGACCGGTTTGTCGTAGTGTTTGTTGACGACATCTGGTGTACTCCGCTTCGGAGGAGGAGCACGCCGAGCACCTGAGGATCGTGTGTGCAGACTTTGCGAGAGCACCAGTTTATGCCAAACTTAGTAATGTGTGAGTTTTGGCTACAATAGGTTCACTTTTTGGGGCACGTGATCTCAGGTGAGGGAGTTTCATGAGATCCAGCGAAGGTTGAGGCAGTTTTGCAGTGGAGAGTCCCAGATCTGTGTCTGAGATTCGTAGCTTTCTGGTTTGGCAGGTTACTACCGCAGGTTTGTTCGAGATTTTTCTCAGATTGCTGCACCCTTGACTCGGTTGACGAGAAAGGGAGTTCCGTTTGAGTGGTCGGAGCAGTGTGAGCAGAGTTTCATAGAGTTGAACGACTGCTTACGTCGGCGCCAGTTCTTGCCTTACCTCAGGTGAGGAGGGTTTTGAGGTTTGCACAGATGCTTCAGGTGTTGGTTTGGGTGCGGTTCTGATGCAGCAAGGCCGAGTGGTGGCTTATGCGTCTCGCCAGCTTAAGCCCCACGAGGAGAGTTACCCGACCCACGACCTAGAGCTTGCAGCTGTGGTGTTGCTTTGCGGATTTGGCGTCTTTACCTGTACGGAGTGAGTTTTGTAGTCCGTACCGACCACCAGAGTTTGAGAGTATGTGTTTTCTCAGAGGGATCTGAATATGAGGCAGCGTCGATGGATGGAATATCTGAAGGACTATGATTTCAGCATTGAGTATAGCCTGGAAAGGCGAATGTAGTTGCAGATGCCTTGAGTAGGAAAGCACAGATGAGTCATCTGATGCTTAGAGAGTGGCAGTTGTGGCAGTCTGCGACAGAGGGATCTTTCAGAGTTTCTTCCAGTCGTCATCAGTGTGTGTGGGCATTTTTAGCAGCTCCCGCAGTTGTGAGACAGGTTGCTGAGGCTCAGCAGGCAGATCCCGAGTTGCACAGTGTGTGCTTCTCCCAGAGGTTGAGCTTTGCGAGGACGGGACTGTTAGGTTCCGAGGTAGACTCTATGTTCCTGTTGAGAGTCTATCAGGAGAGTTGTTTGCAGGAGGCACATGTTCCAGGTACTCTATTCATCCAGGGGCGACCAAGATGTACCACAGGTTGAGACTTCAGTTTTGTGGCCTGGATGAAGAGAGACATAGCGGCTTTGTTGCTAGGTGTTTGGTCTGTCAGCAGGTGAAGGCCGAACATCAGCGTCCAGGAGACTTGTGCAGCCGTTAGAGATTCCGATGTGGAAGTGGGACCACGTGACGACTGACTTTGTTTGTGGTTTGCCGAGGACAGCAGGTTTTTGATAGCATTTGGTTCTTGTGGACAGATTGACGAAGACTGCCAGATTCTTGCCTGTCAGGACTAGTTGGGGTGTGAGTAGGTTGGCCGCGTTGTACGTAGAGCGGATTGTTCCTTTGCATGGAGTGCCGATCTCTATCGTGTCAGACAGGAGATTCTCGCTTCACTTCTGGGTTCTCTGGCGCAGTTTCCAGAGGCTTTTGGGGACAGAGTTGGCTTTTAGTTCCGCCTACCACCCTCAGTCAGACGGTCAGTCAGAGCGGACTATCCAGACTTTGGAGGACATGCTTAGAGCTTGTTGCCTGGAGTGGCAGGGGTCGTGGACAGTCACTTGCCGTTGGTCGAGTTCGCATATAATAATAGTTATCACTCCAGTATCGGTTTGGCACCATATGAGGCTTTGTACGGACGACCGTGTCGCACTCCTCTTGACTGGTTCGAGGTTGGCAAACGAGTTGTCACGGGGCCGGAGTTGGTTCAGCAGTCAGTTGAGGTAGTTCAGCTTGTGAGACAGAGGCTTCAGTCAGCTCAGAGTCGGCAGAAGAGTTATGCAGATCAGCGCAGACGACCGCTCGAGTTTCAGGTAGGAGACCAGGTGTTTGTTCGTGTGTCTCCTATGAAGGGAGTGGTGAGGTTCGGTAAGCGTGGAAAGTTGAGTCCTCGCTTTATTGGACCTTTTACCATTTCTGAGCGTGTCGGAGGTTTGGCGTACAGACTTGAGCTTCCGTCAGAGTTGGCAGCAGTGCACGACGTGTTCCACGTGTCGATGCTTCGGAGATACCTTTCTGACGAGTCTCACGTTCTGCAGAGTGCAGAGTGGTCTGAGGTGACTCCAGTGTTGACTGTACCGAGTTTCCGTTGCACATTGAGGATCGCCGAGTTCAGAGGTTGAGGAACAAGGCAATCCCTTAGTTCGTGTTGCGTGGCAGCGGCACTCCGGTGGTGAGTCGACATGGGAGCGGGAGACGAAATGCGCGAGCATTTTCCGTACCTCTTTGGTGAGTCTTCTTTCTCTTTCCTTGTGTTATTTGAATTTTGAGGGCAAAATTCCTTAAGGGGGAGAGCTGTAAGGTCTCGGGTCTTTAATGGATCCTATTGGGTATGTAGTGTTCTGTGTGGTCGACGACAAGACCATTGTCGTTGACTTGCTGTTGACGGCCAGGGCTTGCCGTTGAGTCTGAGTCAGCGTCCAGCGATGTGGACGTCTGAGGTTGAACTCACGCAGGGATATGGACGTCAATCTGTTGGCGGTTCAGTTGGCGACCACAGATGTGGACGTCGACTAACCAGTCCTGTTGAAATAGGACAGCCCGAGAGCAGAGCTTCTTCTTCTCCTTTCCTCTCCTTCCTCCACCTTAGCCTTTCTTGATCCTTAGCTTCTGTTGAGTGATTTGAGCTCGTGGGACCCCTGGATCGTGTGGCGTTGCTAGATCGGGCGGGAATAGCGAGGTTTTGGCGTGATTCGCGCGGAGTCTTCGGGGAATCCGACGCGATTGGTGGCTGTTTGGGGATTAATTAAGCGTTCTGAGGTAGGGACTTAACTCCTATAACCCTCCCCAGCAAACCAGCATGTCCCATTAACTGAATGATGTGCAAATCATGGTTTAGGGTTGGGTTATATTATGCCGGAATTGAGGGTAGTTTGGATAATCTAGGTGTTAGATTGTCTATTTATAATGTTCTGGTAGTGTAGATTGATGAGAGGAAGTGTTTCCTCCATCAGTCAGAGTTTAGTTAAGTGTTTCTGCCCATTGGGACTGATTCGGTTCAGTTCTGGGTATGGGGGACTGAAGATATCAACGTCCACATCTGTTGACGTTGAGATCTTCAGGGATGAGTTAAACGACAAGGTCGATTGCCGTTTAGTTATTGTTGGCGGCATAGGGGTTGCCGTCTATCTCTGATTGGCGGCAATCGATGTGCCGTTTATATCCTGTGTCCCAGCAGACTTAAGTGTGTGTTTAGAGGCGATTGACATGTGATGTCCGCCCTAATAGCACAAGTGGGCCAGGCTTAGAGTGTGACTCCGCCTGTGCATAAGAGTAGTTGTTTGTGGCCGAGGTGTTTACTACTGTACGGGGTTTCAGACGTTGAGTGTGTTCCGTCTATTGTACGCGCGTTGCGTTACCGTGTACCCGTTCTGTTGTGTTACCTAGGCGTGGGTGCGACTCCGTCTAGACGACTAGCGTGTGGTTGTCCTCCGCTAGTGAGCCGGACATCGAGTGCGACTCTGTCCTGTGCGTACTCCTTTTGGTGGTTTTGAGCTGGTCTCCGTGGAGCCCCTTCTCTACCGCTAGGGTCAAGCGTAGGGGAAAAACCGGTCGTGGACCAGACGCGAGAGAGAGTGTCTGTAGTGTGCACACGTGGCTGGGGTTGAGAGCCTCTGTGGTGACGGGACGCCGACCCACAGACCCTAGCTGAGTCCTACTTGCTGTGTGTGTGAGTGTGTGTTACTGAGCCGCGTGGTTTACAGTTTTGTGTTGTGGTGCGACGTGTACTTACTTTCAGTTTTTACTTTCCGCACTTTAGTTTAGTTGCCGTGGGGTTACTTTTCCCTACTGGGTCTCTTTTTGAGACTCACTCCCTTCCTTTCAGGTGGGTCTTCGTCGACTCCCGTTCCAGGCGAGTCTAGCCACTCCGTGTTGGTGCTCCCTAGCTGCAGTGAGTTGTACCTTTTTGTTGTACTTCTGTACTCTGTACTTTGTCTCAGACTCTGAGGTTGTATATGATATGTTCATATAGTGGAATTTTACTACTTTGCGTGATGTGTATCTTCTACATATAGTCTCCTCGGACTCTTAAATTCCTACCCTTCCGAGCTTGTCTCGTGGGTTAGCGGGTCAGAATTCGGGTTACCGGTTGTTACTGGTAATGCGGGTTCTGGGTCGTTACATACGTCCAATCCTCACTAAACTAAGTGAGGCTTCACTGTAAACACTCAAATGGCAGACACTCACACACCGTTGATTCACAGCTTCTTACGAACCGCTGATTCACAGCTTCAAGATGTTCCACATCTCCATCCTTCCACACACAGTGTAGGATCTAACCGTCTACTCCAACTGGAGCAAACAACCACAAACAATTGGTGTTGAGAAAAATAGAAAAATCAACCTATAGAGAGAGATCTAAGAGTGTAGAAATAAGCAAACGTTCTGCCTGGAGTTCGATTTGGTCAGATGACTTCTTGAACTCCAATTTGCATCTTCTTTATGCTTGAGCTCATCGGTTCCTCTTATGATCACAACACAAGATCATTGCCTCTGAATTTGAGATGAAATCTGATGCTCTGCTTCAATTGATCAACAACAGTCTTCTTACGGAAGAAGATACAATCTAGCATACTCTCCTCTCGATCAGTTGACTGCTTCGAAGTCTGTTGCACTCTCTTGACTCAAGCTCTTCCTCTCACTGTACTTTTCGCTCTTAGATCACCGCACTTTTTTCTTCCTTGGGCGATCTATTCTGCAGAGGATGACACACTACTTTTGATCTGATTCGTGGAATCTTTTTTGTGGGCCCCTCAACAGAATCCCAAAAACTGGGAGATGCTTTTGCCGCCAAAGAAGTATCTTCCAGAACCATGTGAGGTGTACCCGATGTCCCAATCATTGGCTTCAGGTCACTTGCCCAGAACTTATGCGCTGGCAGATACTTTTCATCTCTGTAGAACAAGTGTCATAGAGTCGACACATCCTGATTATAGTGTCAACTTATACCCAAAGGACTTGACTCAGATTAGTGAAAAGTCTTTAGTAGAGTCCTCCATGCCCCTTTAGTCGACCTCATCCAAGTCACAGTGATTCTGACTGTCTCTGTGATGTAGAGTTGACCTTACAGCAACGTAGTGTCGACCTCATCTGATGGTAGAGTTGACCTAGCTTTCCTCTAGAGTCGACTTGGTAGACTGGTAGAGTTGACCTCATCCTCATATGGAGTCGACCTTATCATTCCTCTCCTTCAGCGCTAGCCAGAAAGACAACTAGAGTCGACCTATTCTTCGAATAGTGTCGACCTCATGTGACACTTTGACTTTTTATGCTACCGGAAATTTATCAAGCATCGACCTAACCTTTGAATAGAGTCGACCTAATGTACATCACCGAACTCCAGTAGCTCTCCCATTGATTACAATGTGTTGACCTATGATGTAACCAGAGTCACACATGAAAGAGGACTTTGACTTTATGAGAGTTTCTGTGATACAAATAACTTGTGTTAGACATTTATGACATTTTGCTTGATTTATGACATCATCAAAAGCAGTCACAACATTCTCCCCCCTTTTGATGATGGCAACATTTAATCGTAGAAGTTTTGACTGTTAGATGAATTCATGTAAAAACATATCACTATGCAAAACATCAGTCCACACAAGCCATCTACACATGAGCATTTCTCACAAACACTTTGATGATTTCATTACTGATAAGAGTGTATTACAAAGAGCAAAACAACAAAGTACATCAAACTTCAAACATTCAATCAAAGTCAAAAATCTATGATATCTCTCTCCCCCTTTGACATAATCAAAACATGAGAATCACTGAGGAGAAGGAGGTGGTGGAGGTAGCTATCGCAGTAGTCTGCTCTCAATCCTGGCCATTCTCATTTCCAACACATCATAATTTTCCCGAAGATAGATCTGAAGAGCATTGAATCTGGTGTCCAGATAACTCTGCACTCCACCCAGCATAGTGGAAACTACAACTGGAATATTATCTGTCCCATGTGGCATAGGGGGTGCAGCAGTAGAAGATGTGGCCGGATGACTCTCAGCAGTCTCAGTATCTCCATGAGATTTCCACACTTGCTCAAAATCAAATTTCAAAGATCTGATATGGTGAATCATTTCAGTGTTGTATTCTCTCAGGACATTCATGTTACCAGTCATTTGAGTATATGATTTCTTCAGAGTTGGAAGATCTACTAATTGTTCTGATCCTCTTTCAATGGCTTCTTCAACTTCTTGCAATTTATCAAAGATTTGAGCTTGAGTGAAAGCAGCACTGTTGAAAACTTCGCCAATTTTTTCTATGAGCCTATCAGATCTAACAGCTGCAAATCTAGCAGATTGTTCATGTCTGTCTATATTTTCACTGAGCTTCCTCTCAATATCTTCCAATCTGCTCTCAAACTACAGAGACTGTTCTTCAATTTTGGTCTTCAACAGGCTAATAGATTCATTTAGAGCAGTGACTGTCTTGTAGGAATTTTAGAAGTTGTGATGGATAGGAACTTCAGCAGTTGAAGTGGAAGGATGGACCTGCTCAGACAAAGGTCTCATGAGTAGTGTTATGAGCAGTGAGAAATGTGGAGGATTCACACATAGATCATCAAATCTTGGTATAGGAATAAGGTTTGTGAAGAGAAGGTAAAGGGACAGGAAGATCTTCATCCATCTAAAATCCTTGATATTCTCATCAGCTCTCTGCTCATCTTGGGACTGTTGTGACTGATCCCAACAATGGCTTCATTTACATTTTCTTGAGGTGCAACCGGTTTCTCATCAATTGAGGTTCAAATTTAACTTCATAAACTTGACAATATGGGCTAGATCGTAGATGTGGTACTTTGGAATCTTCATAACCTTGGTATTGTCTAATGGAACATTTGCCTTCTGAAAGATAGTGGCAGATGTGCAGTATAAGGAAACTCTTTCTAAGTTCTGGTCTAGTTGCTTCATGAAGCAGCTGACAAAAGATAGTAGACAGGTTGACCTTCTCTCTTCTGATCAGATAGTACATAGAACCATTGCAAGCTGGTGATTCTGTGTCTTCCTCATCCTTAAGGAGTCAGTATGGTAGTGCACAATGATGTAGCACCCTGTTCATATGAGGAAATCTATTGGCATTCAAGGTTGACACTCTAGTCTGAAAATGTTCCCTTTATCATGTGGCAACCCAGTCATCAAGGTGTAGGCCTCATGAACACAAAGAGTGTACTCTTGAGGGTTATGGTTTACATTAGGAATTTCCAGAAATTGACTCACAATATCATTGGTAAGCACAATCGGTACCTCTCTGACCCTAGACTCTAGGGTATCTTCCTTGCTAACCAAATTTCTAAAGAATTCTTGAACTAGAATAGGATAAAAAATCCTATGCTTACTGATAAAATTAGTCCACCCTTGAAATTCTATCATCTCTAACAGTTCAGGAAAAACAGTGTTCATACCTTCATCATGAACATCAATTGTTATGGGATGTAAAATCTGCTTGTTTTCAGTAGTCAGATGAACTGTCTCCTGTGCCTGTGAAGCTTCATATTCTGACTCATTGACCCCAAAATTAGATTCAGACAGTTGATCAGAATTCTTTCCTTCCGAATCAGCGCTTGCCGCTTTTTTCAGGTTCTATTTCATCTTCATCTAGATCATCTTGAGTTTGTTCCTCTTCAAACTCATTAGACTCTTCCGGAATGCTGGCACTGGGGTCTTTCAACTAAGAACCTTTTTGTTCTGCGGATCTCTGTTCACTGGAAGAATGACCCGAACCCTGGTCATTAGGGTTTTCTTCAGGTGAGTCTTCGGGATGCTCATCTAGTGAAGCTTGCACACTATCGTCTTCTCCATCAAAGCTACTCAGGTCCACATACTCCATTTCTTCTTCCTTAGAGAATGTCTTTTCCTTGGTCGAACGAGGGTGAGAACTCGCTTATGAAGACGGAATTATGAGCTTCTTCTCCAGAGGTTCTTGCCCTTTTCTTGATCATTCCAGCCTTCGTGCGCCGTTCAGACGACGCAGTGCTGATTCCTTGCACTTTGCTCCCCTATGGGCTTGCAACTTTGGAGCCATGACAGAATGGGAATGAAAGAGTGAAGATTGCAGATGCAGAAAGGGGTTTTTGAAGACAGATGAAGAGGATGGAGACAGTTGGCTTCAAACGATGCCAAACGGGCTTTAGAGTTGAGTTTATGAAGGGTCGCGATGCTTCAACTGTCGACTTACCTAAGGCAATACACAGATCCTACAGAACAATGAAGGTATTGTGTCCTGAAGATAGAAATGAATGAGTAGAGTCGACTCTATCAGAGAAGTGTCGGACTCTAAGAAGCAGAATTTACTGAGTTGTTTAGATAACATTTTATAAAGGAGCAAAACATCTTGATTAACTGTATTTTGGGTAATCTTGAGAAGGTAAAAATTTATGCTCTTTCCTCACCATATTCTCATTTTAGTGAAATATGGGTTTGAAATTTAGAAACTCTAGTTTTATCCATTTAAAAAACACTGAAAGACTCAGAAGAAAAACAACAAAAGAGAAAAAAGATATTTAGATGCAAATTTGCAGTCTTATTAATTCTTACTCAATACAAGTAAAATGTAACCTGGATAGAAAATAAACACAATCAAGATGTTTGAGAAAAAAAATCTATCTTAATTTTTCAAAATTTTGAAGAACTGTTTGTTGACAAAATGCATTTATCAAAACAAGATGAACAATCAGATTTACCCTTTCTTTTTCATGCAAGAGCCCATACTTTTCACACACCAGAGCTCCTGATTACTCAAGTAAGATATGTTGAACCACATTATGGTTGTCCTTATATTTTGGTGATAACAAAACTTATGATGATTTCATATATATCTTTGTTGATTAAATACTATTGAATATTTTATTTCATCTGAGTCGCATCAATCTCATAGCAAAATGCTGAGTCTCACATTGATGCAATATGGCGCACTAAAATGCTAAATCGATGTTCATTCAATATACATCGATTTCTATTCAAAAGTGCCACATCGATTTCACTAACAATGATTAGTTACACAACGATTTGATCGTGCAACGATTCGTTAAGTGAAACATCGATTTTATCGTATAACGATTTGTTTGTAAGCGCAACGATTTTCTAGGAAATCGATTCCATAACGATTTGATAAGTGAGCACAACGATTTGTTCTCACAACGATTTCTTTAGACCGTAACGATTTCTTAAGTGAACGCATCGACTTGCCTTCACAACGATTTGTTAAGAAATCGTTCCCATAACGATTTCTTAAGTGATCACAACGATTTCTTCAATGATCATAACGACTTGTCTTTCACATCGATTTATTCATAAACTTGCAACGATTTACTTGTAAATGAACAACGATTGTATAAGTCATATTCACATAGATTTCTCTTGAATATTTTGAAAGTGTTTTTGGCGCTCATTGAAAAGTCAAATATCTTCTGACAGATAAGCTGCATGCTTGATTCAAAGCAGGTCAGAAAAAGATTTGACCTATCAGTTTTAGCATGTTAAGAGAAATACAGCAGAGTGCACTGTCATCGTGAAAACACTATTTTGTGCTGACACACTGCTCCATGCTCACAGATCTCAAAGACCACCAAGGTAGATCAAGACGAGAGATCAGTAACGACTGAAGAGCTACAACGGATCTCTTCAACGGATCTATTCTAAAGCTGCTCATATAGAAGATGGAGCATTGCTGAAGAACAGAAATAGGAGCCTTCCTGAAAATCCTTCAAGGAGTGTACAACTGTGAGAAGAACCTTCACGCCACAAACACTCAGAGAAAGAGAGAAGAGCTCGAGCCAAAAATCTACAGAAGCTTTCAAAGCAGAAGTCTTCATCGCCTTCAAGCCTTCTTCTCTCCATTCTCCCTGTGCTCATTGTAATCTTGGGTAGAGTCTGTGACTGTGAGCTAAGTCCTGAGTGTTCATCTTGTAATATCTCTCAGTCTAATCTTTCTTTTCTAAGAAAGATTTCTGTCCAGCTGTAGGACTGTATACAGTGTGTAACCTAGCTAGAGGTTAGTGTCTAGCAGAACCTTGTTGGGGTTTGTACCAACAGGACCTAGCTGGGGGTTTAAGTCTAGCAGAACCGCACTGGGGTTGTTCCAGGAGGTTTACTTCTGAACCTGTAAAAGAAGTAGGCTTTCTTCTGAGCCTAGAAAAGAAGTGGGCTGCTTCTTGCCCGGGAAAGAGAAGAAGACCTAGTGGGGTATCCAGGGTGTTGTAGTGTCCTTGAAGGGGACTGTACCTTCGGTTAGTGAAATCCCAAGAGTTTGCTTGGGGACTGGATGTAGGACTTCCATGTGGGAAGGGCCGAACCAGAATAAATCTCATGTGTCCTTTTGTTTGATTGTTCTTTTGCTTCTGCACTGCCACTCTTCATCACACTAAC